>CM028345.1:62919167-63267167 GCA_016618105.1 Dendrobium huoshanense
TATTGGATCAAATTTACCCCCAAGGCGACGGTGAGGGATTATAGGTCTTCGGCGAACTAGAACAAGTTCACCTTCCTTGAAGCTTCTAGGACGAACCATTCTATCATGTGCCCTAGTCATTCTTGCTTTGTAGGACTCTAAACTTTGCTGAGCCTGAAGTCTTACTTCATCAAGAGCTTCAAGTTCTTCAAGTCGTAGAAGATCATTTTCTTCTTTGGTTAATTCGTATTGAACAGCAATACGAAGAGATGGCAGCTCGACCTCGAGAGGTAATATTGCCTCGGTTCCGAAAACCAATGAGTATGGGGTGGCCTGCGTTGAAGTTTTATAAGTGGTACGATATGCCCAGAGAGCTTCTGTCAATTTATCATGCCACTCTCTCTTATTTTTAGAGAGGATTTTCTTGAGCAGTTTAACTAAAGTCTTGTTAAATGCTTCAGCCAAACCATTGGCTCTTGGGTTGTATATCGATGAATAACGCCAGTCTATCTTATGACGTTCTATAAATCGATAAATTTTGGTACTTTTAAAGGCGGTACCATTGTCTGATATAATTCGACGTGGCACTCCAAATCGATAGACAATGTTATCTCGAAAGAATTTCATCACATTGTCCGCTTTAACTTCTCGTAAGGGAATTGCTTCAGCCCATTTTGAGAAATAGTCAGTGGCTGCTAAGATGAATCGATGTCCTAAAGAAGATGGTGGTTCTATAGGACCTATTATATCAGTACCCCAGCTTTCAAATGGCCATGATGCTACTGTAGGGTGTAGTGGATTCGGAGGTCGATGCATGATATCTCCATGCACTTGACATTGATGGCACTTTTTAGCATGGTCGATGCAATCTTGAACCATACTTGGCCAATAGTATCCCATACGTTTGATTTTGATTTTCATTTTGGGTCCAGATTGGTGTGCACCACACAATCCTTCATGAACTTCACTTATAACTTTTTGGGATTCATCGGGACCTAAACATCGTAGCCACATTTGATCAAATGATCTACGATATAATGTATCATTCACAAAAGCATATCTTAGTGCTCTTCGTGATATTTGAGAAGCTGTGGATTTATTTTCGGGTAATCTTCCGTCTTTGAAATATTTGATGAATGGATCTCTCCAATCATTTTCATCAGATATAGCCAAGCTCTCTCGCATTTCTTCTCCTTTATCATCTTGTATGATTGCGGGAGTTAATGCATGTCTGTTTTGAATAGTTATGAGAATTGGATCCTTATGTGGATTTGCTAGTTCTTTAGCTAGCTTTGCTAGCGCATCGGCTTTGCCATTTTCGCTACGTGTAATCCTTGTGAGAGTTACCTCAGGAATTTGTCGTAAGAGTTTTAGAGCGTACTCATAATAAGAGATTAACTCGGGCTTATTGATTTTGAAAGCACCTATTATTTGTTTGATTATGAGTTGAGAATCTCCATATATATGGAGTTTCTCTATTTTCATATTAATCGCCAACTCAAGGCCTGCTATTAAGGCTTCATATTCGGCCTCATTATTAGTGCGAGGCTCTGTTAAGCTATAGGAATATCGGAGTATTCCTTTTTGCGGTGTAACGAATATAAGGCCGATGCCTACTTGGATTGTTGGGAATTTAGGTGGCTTGGATGGTTTTATTGATGAAGCTCCATCGAAATAGAGCTCCCATTCTTGCAGATTTTCTTTTTCTTCTACTTCAAGTGTTTGCTCATCTGGCAATTCATCGTTGAGTGGAGAACCTGCAGGTAGAGGATGGGCTGCTAGAAAATCAGCTAGAGCCTGTCCTTTCACCGCTTTTTGTGGCATATATGTTATGTCAAATTGCATTAGCAAGACAGTCCATTTAGCTAGACGACCAGTGAGAGTGGGTCTAGTCATTAGAAATTTTAACGGATCAACTTTAGATATTAAAGTGATTTTATGGGATAACATATAATGCCGCAGTTTTTGAGTGGCAAAGATCAATGCTAAGCATTGCTTTTCAATTGGTGAATATTTAGATTCCGCTCCTATTAATCGTCGACTGATATAATAAAGGGCATTTTCTTTGCCATCTTCATTTGTTTGTGCTAGCAATGCTCCGAGTGATTCTTCAAGAGCAGCTGTATATAGGATTAGGGGTTTCCCTGGGATTGGGGCAGCAAGGATTGGAGGATTCAATAGATATTGTTTTACACTATTAAATGCCTCTTGACAAGCATCATCCCATACGAAAGGAGTATCTTTCTTCATCAATCGTGAAAATGGTTGACATCTACCCGAGAGATTAGATATAAATCTTCGGATATATGCCAATCTTCCTTGTAAAGAACGAAGTTGTCTTAGAGTTTTTGGAGGTGGCATTTCCACTATTGCTTGAATTTTGTCAGGATCAATTTCAATCCCTCTATGGCGTACAATAAATCCGAGAAATTTACCGGATGACACACCAAAAGCGCATTTAAGCGGATTCATTTTCAAATTGAATTTGCGAATCCTTTCGAATACAATTTTGAGATCATTTACATGTTCATGTTGATTTTTGCTTTTTACAACCAAATCATCCACATAACATTCTACATGCTTATGGATAAGATCATCAAAGATTCGAGTCATCGCTCTTTGGTAAGTAGCTCCAGCATTCTTCAAACCGAATGGCATTACTTTATAGCAATATATGCCAATGGGAGTTCGAAATGAGGTATGTTTTTCATCCTCCGGATCCATTTTGATTTGATTATAACCCGATGATCCATCCATAAATGAGAACATGTCATGATTCGAAGTGTTATCGACCATAAGTTCTGCATTGGGCAGTGGAAAATCATCTTTTGGGCATGCTTTGTTCAAATCCCGGTAGTCTATACAGACACGAATTTGACAATTCTTCTTCTTCACTGGAACGATATTAGCGATCCAGTTAGCATACTTCTCTTCTCGAATAAAACCAGCTTCAATAAGCTTCTTGGTTTCAGCAATGACTTGTTCTTCAATTTCAAGTCGCATTCGCCTAGGTGCTTGCTTAACAGGCGGTATTTTTATATCAATGGAGAGTTTATGCACTGCCACCTCTGGTGATAAACCAGGCATTTCAGTGTAGTTCCATGCGAAACAGTCTTTATATTCGAGAAGTAACATTCTTAGCTCCTCTGCCTTGTCTTGCGCGAGATCAGAGCTGATGAATGTAGGTTTTGGATCTTCTTCAGTACCCAAGTTTATTTCTTTGAGCTCATCCACAGTAGCTTGGCCACCTTCTTCAAATTCTTTTGGAGCTTCTTTTAGATCTACTGTTAGATCTTCAATTTGATTTTCAGACTCCGACAGTCTCTCCTCCTTGTCTGTAACATTATAGGAGGTTGCATATGTAAGACGTGGATGTTGAGGGTATTCAAGATAATGATAGGATGATGCCCGTGTGAGGTGTGAATGTCGAGCATATCCAAGTCCCCAGGTTGTTGACAAGCCTTGACCAACAGGTCTTTGTGCATGCTCATTGTGCCAGAGTTCTCTAAAATAACGAGCTCGTTTGTTTGTTTGCACGAAAAAGATTTTTCTTTCTATCAGCTTTCTCATAATGGGTGAAGGGTATTGAGGAATAATTATCCACATATCTTCGTTGTCCCATTCATCTTCATTTTCTATTTCATGAGTAATATGTTGCGTTATCACTTTTGATTCATAGAAAATGGATCCACGTTCATTGAGACCTCTTTTGGGAGGGACATAAAAAGTTTTTAACATTTCTATGTTTGTATTTGGCGAGGTAGTCAATGTTTTGGAATGTGCCGCCGGCATTGGCACTATTTTGATGATATCTGTAGATATTTGTTCTTCAGACACCCTTATCATTGAAATTGATACTTTTTGCAATTTCTTAGATATGGAACTGGGTCCTGGGTCCCCTTCTTCCTGAGATTCTGTAGTACCCTTGGGCTGATAGACAAATTCTTCTTCTCCTTCAATGATCGGTTTACTTGAACACCGTACCTTATTTGCATGATTAGTTTCGTAATCAAAAGAGACAGTTGATAGTTCATTCTTTCTTTTCCCTATGATCAAGGGTTTGAAAGTTGTAGAGATATCATCCTCTTCAGAATCACTACCTAGATGCGGCACTGTGCAAATTTGTTTCGAGATATTCTTGTTTTTATCTTTTAGCTTTTTCTTGTCCAGTGTAACAGACTGAATTTTAGGAAGCTCATTGCCTTTTGACTTTTGAGCTATAAAGTACTTGGCGTCATCGTAGATTTTGACTTCATGCACCAAGAATGGTTGTTCATCACCATCAATGCGATATTCTTCATTATCTCGAATGTATTTCATGCATTGATGAAGTGTTGAAGGCACTATACCATACTCGTGGAGCCATGGTCTTCCAAGAAGTGCTTTGTATGATGTGTTGGCATCAATGATATGAAATGTTGCCTCTGTATTAAGTTCCCCAAAGTTCAAAGGCAAAACTAAAGATCCCAGGGTTCTTTGCCCTTGTTCATTGAATCCTTGCAGAAACACTGTGCTTTTATTTAAATATTGTACGTTCAGGGCTAGTCCTTTGAGCGTTCTGAGACTCATTAGATTAACAGAAGAACCTGGATCAATCAAAATTCTATTTATTTCAATATTGTTACTCTCCGCTGTAACATATAATGGTCGATTATGCTCTGCAGTTCCCAGGAGCATATCATTATCACAGAAAGTGATTGTAGCAGTATTTTGCGTATGTAAGGCTTCTTTCAAATTTTGCTCAGCAAAGAATGCCTCGTATTGCTCAGGATTTTGCAAAGCTTTAATGAGTGTTTCTCGAAGATTTTTAGACATCATAAGGGCGTCGTAGACACTCAACAATGCAGGTAGTTTGCGGAGATGAGATAATATATTGTAGTCCACATTTGAACTGGCCACCTTGAGTTTATGAGGCTCTTGTGGAATAACAGCTTCATTGAGTTGGATATTCTTCTCCTTATCCTTTATTTTCTTTTGAGGTGGGAGAACCTGCTTTCCACTTCTCAGCTGGATTTGTGTCACCTCTGAAGATGATCTAGCTTCAGCTTGAGAATTCTTTGAAATTTTCAAATCATTAACTTCCTCGGAGTCTGAGCCGCTTCCGAGTTTTGGACATTTTTCTTTAGGCATGTTCTTTCCCTTATGATCACTTTCTTCATCGGGAAAATATAAGTCTTCATCTGAGTCGGTGAAAGGTGCTGGTGTACGATGTATTTCCTTAGAAAGAATTTTCGTGTCAGCTTTATAGATAGCAAGAGGTGCATTGCGTCCTCTTGCAGCCCTTCCACCTCGTTGATTTATGACTCGGCAAGTCTCAATTGGAATACTCTCTTCCTTTTCTGACTCTGAGTCAAGAAATAAATCAGCCATATACTCCTCTAACTTGACAGGACGCCTTAGAGGTTGCTGATATTCATCGATGGAGTCGATATATTTTTGTATTACAGTATTCCGCTTTGTTAATTTCTTCTTCTTTTCTTTCTGAGATTTTGATTTAGGCTTGTTTTTTCCTTTTTGATCTTTGAAATATTTCAAAGGTTTCTTCCTGCTTGAACTGGGCCCTCCTATCACTGGGTTTTTCGAAGAAAGAAGTTTAGGATCAACTTCCAATTCTAAAGCACTTTTACGACGAATGCCTTCAATGGCCAACAGAACATTCATCATCTGTTTAGTTTTCTTTGAGATAAAGGTCTCCCAACCACCTTCATCCTCCTGGGGTGCTTTCCCTTTTTCATTCTTTGTGCTTTGACAAGGAGTAGAGGAGATAACATTGGTTTTCTCCCTCTTAGGATTGATAAGGACACTATTAGAAAGTGTAAGCTCACCGTTCTGATAATTTCTTTCGACCCAATCTTTAAATATAAAACAGTCTTCGATTGGGTGACTTATGATCCTATGATACGGACAATAATTTGGATCATTTGTCATGCCATCCTGTTCTGGTCGGCGAGATTCTGGCAACTGAAGGCCGATTTTTAGGGCTTGCCTAAAAATCTTTCCCGTACATTCTTTTTTGAAAGAATATGTCTTATTGATTTTCTCCTGCAAGGTAGGAGGCCTTTGCCTTTCTCTCATTTGTTTCAATATCTTCGATGGATTCATTGAATCTTCTTTTTCTTTCTTTTCCAAGGAAGACGGGAATGTAGCATTTACTTCACCCCTTTTCGGATCATAGATCTTGATTTGTTTTCCTTTCCCTGGTGGATTATTGTTGTAGTTGAAACCAGCACTTCTAGGCCTGGGTAACCTTTCAAATTTGGCTACACGATCAAGTAACTCCTGAAACGTATTGATTGTAGCCATCGCCAGATATGGAGCCATATAATCATCTATGTTTCCCAGTAATAACTCAACAGCATGTTTCTCGGTGAGTTGTTGCTCGCATTTCATGCTGAGATTTCTCCACCTGGTAATGTACTTAGTGACTGATTCCTCTCTTTTCCTTTTCTCAAGAGCGAGGTCAGCGATAGTCACCTTCTTTGTTGCACTGGCAAATCTTTTGATGAACATCGTCTCTAATTCGGCGAATGTTCTCACTGAGTCGTTGGGTAACTCAGCATACCATTCAAAGGCTGTACCTGTTAAACTACTGACAAATTGGCGTAGTAATAGAGCATCATTGCCTCCTGTATTTCCACAGGTAGCTCTGAATTGTGCTAGATGTTGGCGAGGATTTGCAGTGCCGTCAAATAAATTGAACTTTGGCACTATGTATCCCTTAGGATATTTCTCCTGGTCATATTCTGTCGGATATGGACGACCTTTTCCGACCAAGGCTTCAACAGCTTCAGAAGCAATAGCTGCTTTAACCTTTTGACTAATGAGATTCTCAATTTGAGATTTGCTGACCATTTCTTCTTCCTTAGAAGCCATCAAAGTTGGCTCATGTAACTCTTCTGGTCTTCTGTCAGGAGGTGCCAATGCATCAGGGATAGTTTGGACATTCCCTTGAGAATTTGTTATAGGTGGTTGATTAGTTGTAGCCATCATACCAAGTTGTCCAAATAACTGTTTCATCATATTACTCATCTCATCAAGACGGGCATTTAAATGATGGATTTCCTGATCTTTCTTCTGTTGCATAGACTGCATTTCTGCTTGCAACCTCTTTACGATTTCTTCAGCTTCTTCTTCCTCAACTTCTTCTAGTTGTGGAGCTCTATTCACAGCTGTTGCTTGTTCTTGATCATCTCGTAGTTGTTCTTCATTTTGTAAATTCAGTGCAACACTTCTACGAGTATATCGTTGATTAGCTCGATCAGGTATATGATCAACCATTCGGACAACTTCAACGTCCATGGGACCAATACCCTCCTCTATTTCTTCATCATTATCATATTCATTATCATCTTCATCCAACTCATGATCTTCTCCAAGTTGGGACCGCCGCTTCCAATGTATGACTGGAGAGTCGGGGGATTCTTTATAGATATGACAGCTTTCCTCTTTTGGCATAATCACATCAACAGAAGCCTCCTTATTAGGGGACAACTTCTGGACATGAGATTTCAGTCGCCTTTTACAGATTTGTTGATCAAGATCATCTTTCTGAGCTCGAGGATATTTGGGTCTTTTTGGAACCCAACTCTGCTGTCCTCTCGGAGTTACATACCGACGACCACCAATATCGGAATGTACCTTTGAATGTCCAGATTCATGGTACCATTGTAGGGGCCTTCGTTCATCATATCTTCGATTATAGCCTTTTAAATGTAGACTATCAGAAGGCTCGCCTGACTGTCTTCTTCCGTAATATGGGTATCGACCCATATTAGGACAGAATTCTTTTGGCTGTCGATAATAAGGAGGACGTTTAAACTCCTCTTTATAAGATCTTGTTGAGAATTTATTATTCTGCGAATGAGTATTCTTTGAGGAAATAACTTCGGTAACAGATTTCCTCAGTCTTCGCTGTAGATTTTTATCTTTGACAGCCTTTAGTATTTTGTATATCTTGGAAGAGGCGGATTCTTCCTTCTTGGGTGGTTGTGGATGTTGACGTGAAGTCTCCCAGAAAGATTTCTTCAAGTGACCCTTATCATCATTCCTTTTTACCCATTTTAACGGCTCAAAGCCGTTATTAACTGGTACATTCGTCTCTAATTGCAGTGATGACTCTTGAAAGGTCTCGGGTACCCAGCCATTAGCTCGTAGGCGAGCGTTGGCCTTCCTTCTGGCTTTCCTGGAAAGTTTAGCACTTGCTTCAGGAATTTCAGCATTATATTCTTCACGCACTTCATCCTGGATTATGTTCTGACTGGCTGTATTCATGCCAACAGATTGCAGCTTTGGCTCAGGAATCTTCTTTTGAATCGCTGGAGCAACAACAGGTGCTACGGAGAGTCTTGAAAATACAGAGGCCCTCTTGGGAGCCTTCTCATCAACAGCTTCAGTAGTAGACTTCTTAGCGACACCTTTGGCAGTAGGTGCACTAACAGTATTCTCAGGAATGAACTGTTCGAACTGCATGACTTCGGAAATAGTTCCGAATTGAATAGTTGCTCCAGCATAGCCTGTGTTCAGAACAGCTTGAGGGAACTGCACTCTGGCTCCCTCACCCAGTTTCACAGTCATGAATGACTTTGCAGGCGTCATGTTATCAACCTGCCAACAGAACTTACAGGGATTAGAGTCAACCTGAATTCTGCTGGAAAAGAAAACACAGAATTGCATTGAATAAACATCTACATTTATTTATAGATGTTTCATAATTTGAGACTAAATATAAATTGTCTTTTCATCCAAAGATGGAGAGAAAAGTATTCCCCAGCGGAGTCGCCAGAAATCTGTTGGCTCAAGAAAAATGGCACGAGTGCGCGAATCCTACTTTACAGCTGTAGGATTCCATTTCCCTTAAGTCAGATTGAAGTTAACCAGATTTCCCCTGAGGGTAGTATCAGGGTTTATAGATCTGGGGTTCTTACTTCCTATGAGCGCAAGCGCCCATAGTTAATTACCCCTCTTACTACGTAAGAGAGAACTCTCGATTAAGGATGAATAAATTTTAGATATTTTTAGTCTCAATATTGGAAGAAATGGAGGTAAACCCGATCAAGATCCCATGGTTCCGTCGTCCCGGGTATACCATAGATTTCAGTCTACCAACACTAACAATCATTGATTGTAATGTCCAGGGAATCTGATTAGCAGCCATGGGTTGCCTCCTCTCAGGAATCCCGAATAGACTGAAGTGGTTTGTGGATTTTAATTTATTTTAGTTTATGTTAGGGCTTATGGCTTCCTTAGAAGTTGCCCAGGAGTTTGGTTTGATTTTGGGGCTTGTTACTCTATTTATGAGTGGCCCAAGGATGGGTCTTACAACCTAACTCTATAGTGAGGCTGCCCGGATAATTTGTTTAGTTTGGGGCTTATGGCTCCAATTAGGAGTTGCCCAATGATGGGTCTTATAACCTAACTCTATGGTAAGGCTGCCCGAGTTGTGGGTCTTACAACCTAGTCCTTTTAGACTAGGATGCCCGAGAATTTTAATTATTTTCGTAGGACTTATAGCTTCCCTTAGGAAGTAGCCTGAAAAGCGGGTCTTACAACTTAATCGTTTAGACTAAGATGCCCATAGGTTTGAATTTTAGTTTGTTTAAGGTTTAGGATTATTGTTATTTATTTTGACGATTTTCCTAAAATGTAGGGGCTTACGACTTCATGTAGAAGTTGCCTGATAGCGGGTCTTACAACCTATTCCTATAGACTAGGATGCCCAGGTGAGGGGTCTAGGTTTGTATTATCACCTAAACGCTTATCTCAGATGTCGGACTTACGACTTCTATTAGAAGTTGCCGGTGTTTTAATTGGGTATAGGGGTTAGGTCAATTTCCACCTAAAACTTTCCCCTAAGGTCGGGCTTACGACTCTCATACGAAAGTTGCCGGGTAGCGGGTCTTACAACCAAGTCCTTATAAACAAGGCTGCCCAAGTTGTTTGAATTTGATTGTTGAGTTTGATTCGATTTTTGTGATTTTGATACTTCGGAATTTTGACACTAATGTCAGTGTTTTAGTTGTTTTGATTTGTGCTTGTAGTCTTTTTCCCACTACAATAGTCCACCACTCCACCTAGGCTATCGTGTATATTATAAACCTTTTATCATTGTTTGTAAGCATTGGCATTCCTCACAACTTGTTGTCTTGGATGTGTATATAATGCATTGCACACATCATATCTCTCTTAAGAGACTCATAAAAGCAATCAACTGTATGGATATTAGAAGCTTTAGCACTATTAACATTGAATAATTTGCTTCTTGGCTTATTTTCCAAAGTCATGTATTTTGTTAATATTATTGCTTTTATGATTTCCTCCTAGCAATAGGTGTAGCTAATGGAGTTGTACACTTGATTAGAAAGATGTTTAGAATAACTTTGATAGAGAAGACTTTGCTAAATATGTAAAACACCAAGTAATCCAATAATTTTAGGATCAAAGGGAATGAGAATCTTATTTAATTCAGGTTAAATAAGAAATATTACTAAGGTTTTATTCTCATGTAAAATATATGCTCAATTAATTGATTTTGGGTCCGAGCAAGTGACAAATACTCCAATAGCTTTGAGATTAATTTAAATACAAAAGGACCCATTAGCTTTGATGTTAAAGCAAGAAAATTATTATGCTCTTGTGTTTCCTAATGTGTTGAGCTATTTAAGTTGAATTTTAGCAAATGTATCATAATTGTACATATTGATATCCAAATTGTGAGTTGAAATCAATACATGAATCTTATAACTTGGAATATCCCACACAAGAGAATTGGAATTTATTTTATTTTGTCTTATTTTAAATTAATTAAAATTATATAGTTTAATTAAATTTTAATTAATTTAGTGTTCAAAGTTTGTTTCAAAATTAATTATATTGGGGTCCTTTGATTTGTTTCAAACTTTGTATAATTCCAAAGAAATTTTCTAAGTCCCAAATTTCTGAATGAATTTCGGCAGCCTCCCGGCGTCTCCTCCCCACCGAGGGAGAAATCGGGACGGCACTGCCGTAGTTTCTTCCTACCCGGACCTAAGGTCGACGGCGTAGGGGCTTCGAATTTTAAACCATCCCGGTCGGACCTAAGGTACGACGACCGGGGTCTTCAATTTTGGAACCATCCCGGCCGGATCTAAGATGCGACGGCCGGGGTCTTCAAATTTTAAAACCATCCCGGTCGGACCTAAGGTACGACGACCGGGGTCTTCGACACCTGTTGAAAATTATCTCATTTTCCCTCATTTCTTCTTTTTTTTATGTATATTACAATATAATATAATATATATTTATTATAATATAATGTAACATTATATTATAATAATATTCTGTTATATTAATATAATATAATATAATATTATTATATTATACTATTATATTAATATATTAATATAATATAATATTTATATATTATTAACAGAGAGGGAGAGGAAGGAGCAGATCGGGATGAAGCCCGATCGGCTAGGGCTGAAGGCGGAGCCACGCACGGAGATCACGCACGGCTCGGAGGCGGCAGGCGGCGGAGGAGACGACGGTGGAGGCGACGTCGAAGGCGGCTCAGGCGGGTCGTTCGATTTTGGTTTGCTAGAGTTGAGCGGCGGGGTCGATCGGAGAAGGAACAGAAGGAGCGACGCGTGCAATCTTCTCTTCCTCCGGTGAAGCAATGGAGCCGAACAACAACAACGAGAAGAGAAGATGAAGGGCGAACCCTAGATTCCTCCTTACGAAACAACGAAGTCGAACAGCGGCGTTGGAGTCGAAGGAGCGAGACGAGCGAACGTAAGATCCTTTCCCTCTCTGAATTTCTTCCTTTTTATCATTTTGAATTGTCGGTCGACGGTTATCATGCGAAGCGATGCTATGTTTGAAAACAACTGTGTGTGTGGGGCCGGCTCAGAGGTATGTCGGTTGTTTTTTTTTTTTTTCTAAAATTTTTTATACAGTCAACAAGATGACATAATTTTGAAATGAGATTTCATATTGAACATGTTAGTGGAAGTGGAAATAATGGACTTTGATACCTTATTTTTGGGAAGATGAGAATTAATGCAGAATACTAATTAGGGAGGTAAAAAGATGAAGATGATTGAGAGGGTTGAAATAAAGATTTCCTTAGAGTAGGGAGGTAGGATGTTGAGAGAAACAAAGCATGAATGATGCTTTTGGTAAGGGAAAGGGTGGAAGTTCAATTAGGAGAAAGATTGCTAGATCAAATGCCATTTCTTTATTCATTACTCAATTATCTTTAGTTACAACCTAATGCCCTCTATTATATAATGGTAGTCTAATTCATAGTCATTTTAATTTTATTTTAAAATAATGATATATTGCTTTATGGTGGTTAGAACTGCAATGCTTTATGGTGTAGAATGTTGGCCATTAAAAGTGAAGCATAATATTAAGTTAAGTGTAGTAGAGATGAGGATGCTCAGGTGGATGAGTAGCTTTACTGTTAGAGGCAGGTTACCAAACGAGCATATATGTTAAAAGGTTGGAGTAGCTCCTATGGAAGATACGATTAGAGAGAGTTACCTTAGATGGTTTGGTCACATAAATGGTGGCCTTTTGATAATTCTTTTAGGAGAGTAAATGTATTAGATTTGACTCATGTTAAGAAAAGTAGAAGTTGTGATGAGGACATCAGATTTCGACACGTGTACCATCGTCGGAGACGCAGATCGACGGCTACGATTCAGAGCCTCTACTTCTGATTTATTTGCATTTTATTTTATGATTGTATTTCATGTTTCCTAGTTTGCCCCTGTGGGCATTGAGTCGCTTATGTAGCCCGGAAGGGCATTTGTGTCATTTCTTTTTATTTCATTTTGGCCTACTTATATGAGGCCTCATGCATTGTAATAACTAGTTGATGATGAATGAAAATTTTATTTTGATGATTCTCTTTGTGAGTTCATGAAGCCTCTAAAGATCTCTTTGTGAGTTCGTGGAGAGGAGATCGTCGGAGATCTCTTTGTGAGTTCTACCGGTGGAGTGGTGTTCAAGGTTGGTCATTTGAAATTTCGTTGTTTTTCTCTCCAATCCTTTCTTCCCCACTTAGCCGAAATTCCCCTCCTTTTCTCAATTCCCCACCACCGCCCAAGCTCCACCACCGGCCTCTCTTGGCTGGCCCAGCCACCGGCGGCCCTCCCCGCACCCAAGCCGCCGGCTGTCCCTCCCTACCGCTCCCACAACCGCCCCACATCAGCCCACCAGCCAACCTGTTTTTAAAATTTGAAATCCAATGCCAAAGCCTTAATTCCTTTCCTATTTTACATCCCCTTCAATTAGAAAATTTGTCCTGCTGTTATTTCTTTTCATTTAACGAGAAATTTCCAACTTCTAGAGGCTCAAGCTATTTAGGAAATCTTCCTGTTGAATAAATCTGAGAATCAAATATCAAATTTGATAATTCCGTGAGTTTCTCAAGAGAGGCCACATCATTAATTTGATTGCTCTCATCTCTCCATGGGGCCGGCCACCTCCTCATCTTTTCTCTCTCCAATCCCCAATTAATCACTACTTAAATACCTCCTAAATACCTTCCCTCTCTCCTCTAATTATAATCTGATATTAAATTTCAGCTTTCTTCCCCCCACTAAATAACATCTCCTTTCCTTCTCACCTCCACCTCCCCAAGGCCGTCCACCTCCTTCCCCCCTCGTGTGCACCTTCAACCCGGAGCGAGGATGCTTGGCGGATCCTGAACTTGAAGGCGGACTCGTGTTTGATGTCTACGGGGACATCCAAATTCTCCGATCCCCATTCTTCGACGCGGGGTTTGACCACGACGACTCCGTTGACGGCTACTTGGATCGAATCCTCCCCACTCTTGTGCACGTCATCGACCGACAATTCCCAGACTACGATTGGACCATCCGTAGCCGTCCACCCGCTTCTCCAACTCTGGCTTCTTCCTCGGCGATGAGCCCTCTTAGCATCACCTGTCTACTAGTGGTATTGTTGAGTCTGCTTACGATCCTCTTCCGCTAGCCACCACTTTCAAGAGCGATTGAAGGACTTCAAGGTGAAGGATCTATATTTTAAACGTGAGTCTTTTGTTTATCATAGCTATTTGCATTATTTAGATTTCTTTTGGTTATTATTTGGCAAGGCTCTTGTAATCCTCAAGTGTAATCAATTACCCTGGTTTAATCTATCATGATTTTTCTTGAACTCTACTTGAGTAAGCTAGACTTTATTGTTAACATTGCGAAGTTAGTAACATTTTATTAATCTCTAAAGTGCAATTCTTGTTTTCGCATTTTTGCATCACATCAGGTTGACTTGAAAAGTCTTGGTTAAAAAATATTAGAAATGATGATGCGGACATCCAACCGTCCATGCTTATCCGAGGAGCTGAAGATTGACGACCGAGATCACTTTGTTTTATTTTAGTTTATTAAGTGTATTTTATTTAATTTTGCACTTTCCCTCCCTCTTGTCTTATGTAAGCCCAAGGGGCAAATGTGTCTTTTAATTTCTTTTGAGGCCTATATATAGAGGCCCATTCTCTAGTATTAGGATGATGGATTGATAATAAAAAAATTGTGTTTTGCACTTGTGTTCTTTGGGAAGAACTTTAGTGAAATCCCTATGGGAGGGAGTCGGAGTTTCCATCAGCCGCAGGATGGGTCCGGGCTCATGGCTTGAAGTCCCTTGGAGGAGGGCAACGTACCCGTCAGTCTTCGGAAGAGTCCAAGGCTCGCAGTTTTATCTTTTATATTTTGTTTTTTGTTCCTTCTTATTGCTCCTAATCGTCATCTTCATCCTTTCCCAATTCCCACGGCCCAAGCCTCACCCGAGCCCCTTCCTCTCTTCTCCAACCCACGGCTAGAGCCCTCACTAGAGTTTAGCCGGCGGCTAGAGTTTAGCCGCCGGCCAACTCCCTAGCCGCCGGCTTGTTCATCCCTAACTCCTCTCATCTTGTGTTTCCTAATTGGGCCTCAGATAAATTGGGATAGATTTTGAAATTCAAAAAAAAAAAAAAAAAAAAATTCTAGATTGAATTCAAAAACTTTCCTAATTTAACTTTCCTATTTTAGTAAAGTATTTATTTAGATCAATTTGAAATTTAAATTTCAAAAGGATCTTAAATAAATATTTCCTAAAGTCAATCCCCAATTCTAGGAACCATAATACACTCCATTAATGGCTCTCCATAATCCCAACCTCTCCCACTAATGCCACCGGCCCCATTAGCTGAGTTGGCCATTATTTCCTAATTTCTTAAATCTTGTATCAAGCAAGAAATCCAAATCAACTCAAATCACCTCTAGCCGAAATTCCACCATGCCTTTTTTTCTGTTTGATTTATTCCAATAGGAGAATCCTTGTTTGGAAACAAATCAAACCTTATTTTCCCTCTCCAAAACCGCAGACACCTCCCTTGCTTCCACCGCCTCTCATTCAGCCATTCTTGACCAAGACGTGAAGCCATTTGTTCCCCTCCCAAACCTTTTTTTTCCTCTTAAGTACTGAAATCTGAATCTCTCAGATTTTGACAAAAAAATCTGAAGCTATATTTCAGATTTTTGGAAGGGTTTTTGGAGCTTCTCCCTTCCCCTTGCAAGGAAATTTTTGTCTAGGTTGTTGTCCTCTGTCCAAGGGTGCTCAAATCAGCTACAGAGCTCTCCAGGGAGACCTCCTAGCTATTGTCTAGTTGATTGGAGAATCACTGGTTGCTGTCACCAGTCCAGGAACGTCAAAATCAGCAAGGAAGTGGTCCAAGAAGGCCTCCCAACGGCTGTCCAATATTCTAGACCAAGATTGATGGCTGTTCCCACTCAGAAATTGCCAAAAGTTGCTGTTTAGATCTCATGAGTTGCTCTTCAAGATCCATAGGACCCAATCCTCCTACCCATTCTACATCAAATGATCTTTCTTTCTTAAATTTAAATGAGAATTTGACTCTTAGCAGGACACAATGGAGAAAAATGATTCATGCAGTCAACCCCACGTAGTGGGATAAAAGATTGATATTGTTGTTGTTGTAAGATAATGATAAATATGTTTAAAATTATAAATAACCATTTTGTTCCGACGGTTGAAAAGAATGTCAAAATATTGTCAAATGACATAACATAGTTGGCTAAATATGACATGTCTAATAGATACATGCTTCAATACTAAAAAGTTTAAATGTGTGACGCAGTGCATCCGGAGTCCTACACTAAAGTAAGTGAAAAGTTATATTATTGGCACTAAAGTAAGTGAAAAGTTATATCAACCAAGAATTTTTATATGGTAAGGTGCTTAAGGTTAATATAAGAGTAAAGGGCCGCCAAAATGGTCCATTAACTCTTTATGAAAGGTCAAAATAGTCTTCAACTATATTAAAGTATTATTTTGATCCCTCAACTCCTAAAAAGAGGAACCAAGTAGTCTCATAATGGGATTATTTTGATTCCTTTTTAAATACCTAAGGGATCAAAATAATCCTTAATATAGTTGATGATCATTTTGATCATTTATAAAGAGTCAACATACCAATTTAATCATTTTTTCATTAATATAATATATATCATATGCATTTTTGATGGCTATGAATTTGATAATTATCATTTACCAATATTTAAATACCAAATAAGATTTAGTATGATGAAATTAAGAACCTTGGCTCTATGATACGAATAAAGCATGGCTAAATGTCACTTTTTAGGGTTGAATTTATAATTGAAATTGAAATTGAATTTAAATAGTTGAACAATAGGTTTATTACCCCCCTGATAATAAGAGAGAACTTTTGATTAAGACTAATCATTAAATAGGCCGCAATAATTACCTAATGTATGATAGCATCGAATCTGGTTTTGGATTTTATGATTTGAAATTTATTAGTGTATACTTTAAGCAAGTGATGGGGGAATGATGACGGTTTCGATCAAGATCCCACGGTTCTATCATCCCAGGCTGTCATGTTCCCTAGTCTACTTAGTTGGATGAGATAGTCGACTCAATCTGATAGAAGAAACTTTGTCAGCAATTATGAGTTATATCATCCAAAAATATCTTTTAGACTTAGGGTGTATGTTTTTTCTAAAGTGATGAATTTAAATCATTAGTTAATAGAGGACTTTATATTTTATAGAGTGCATCCTATAATTTATTACTTAAGGAGCTTTTAGCCATTAGAGGATATACTGGCTTTGACCGCCATTGTGCAGTAAAATCACCAGTCAAAGGGCACGTGCTATATCCCTGATGGTATTGAATCAATTGAGAATGAATTGTTGTAATGCATTCCACACAACATTTGCTCTTTGTAATATGAAGTTATTCTTCAAATCACCATCTTCGCTAAACCATTGCGAAGTATGGATGGATTTTAGTTTTAAGTTTTTTGTGATCAAATTTTTATTTAAATGTTTAGAACTTGGTAGAGATTAAATTTTGAAATTTTAATATGCTTTTGAGAATTAACCCCTTCAATTGAGATTTACATTCAACGCGGTTATCATTAGGGTGATAGAACACTTTAAAAGATTTGTATTTTGCATTTAGGTTTGAGTATTTTGAAAATAAGGTCCCCTCCAGTTGAGGTTTTCTGTCAACACGGTCATCATCGGGATTTGAGCATTTTTAGCATATCCGCGAATCCACGAAGCATTTTCAGATCTTGCTTTTAGCATCTTGACGTAGAGATCGGAGCACATGCGGAGTATGAAGTGGTAAAAGTTGTATTACACACATATGAGAAGACATCAATGATGGATAAGGTAACACTCTTTAACAACCCAAAAGCTTAAATGTTTGGGATTCTCGTTGTTGATTTGATTAGCCCAATTCGATTAAGAGAGTTGAATAAATAAAGCATAGGATGCTCAAGACAGTGAAGGTTATTTGTGTAGAATAAATAGTTAAATGAATTGGAGTCCATTTGAGCGTCGAGTAATGTTGTTTAGACTGGTTGTAAAATTGGGAAACGTTCTACCCTACAAGTGTCTCGCCTAGTGCCTCTGACATCTCCATCAACCATGGTTAAATCTGGCTTGCTTCTAGGGGGAATGGTTGAGACCTTAAGTGATTCAGAAGTTTAAAATTTTCTCTTTTGACTCTGCAGCCATTCCCTTAACTATTGGAGTTTGTGGATGGCGATTGTCTACCAAATGATCTTCCATCAACTTGGCCAATTGAGAAGCATGCAATAGTGATTGTAGATGTAACATGTGCATTGAATAGCTCCTTAAAATTATTGTAATCTTGCACCCTAGCTTCCATCAAAGAAGAGGCAAGTAGTTTTATGTGATGGAAAAGAGGCCGACAAGAGTGGAGGTAGGCTGAGTTTGCACCAAGATGCTTTTGTTGAGTGAGCTTCCTCTTCTTTTACAATCTCTATTGTGCACTTAATTATAGTCCCTCAACATAAGTCGACAAATAATCGTGGACATCAACATGGATCCTCTTCTCATAAAGACCAATCTAACTTCATTGGCTTCTGATCTTCAGCTAGATCATATTTTCAAAATATGTACATAGCCATACAAGCCATCATTGAATGATCTACACATATTAGTGATGAGGAGGCTCATGCTGATTTGGTAGAGTATATTCCTTATTGCCAACAACCTTAAGAAAGTGGTCACAAAAAAATGCTGATCTAAGAGGTGAGATGGACCAAGCATGTGGTGGGAAATAGTAATGAAACCAGAGAGAAAATTGTGCTGAATTCAAAATTTCAGTAATATTCAACATAGGTTTTTAGAAGTCTGTAAATAAACTGCAAGGAAATACACTTTTTGATTGAATAATAGATGAATTAAACAACACGATACAATGGATCTTCGATATGAGAAGAAGATCCGGCTCTCCTAATCCCTAGCCGATGACTAGAGCCCAAACAACACCAAGAGTTCCCAAATTTCAGATGATCTCCTCCCCCTAGGAAGAAACTACTTAAAGAAAAATACAAAGTAAGAAATCCCTAAACAGTCATTAATTTTGAATTTTTTTCCTCCCAAAGCATTCACTAATTACAACCATTACTCTCTATTAAACCAGTTGGGCCCCACAATGCCATCAGCCCCCTTACTGGACGAGAGTTGGAATAGAATTGAACCGGTCCAGGTTGGACCGGTTTAGTCGGTCCCTGGACCAGCCTAATAATACCCCCTCCCAAAGACTCATCTTATCCTCAAGGTGAAATGATGGGAATTGGTGTTTCACTCTCTCATATGGCTCCCAGGTGGCGTCATAGTCAGGTAGGCTCTTCCATTCAATCAGCACTTCCTTGATCCCCCCTTCTCCTAGCCTTACCCCATTTAAGCTTCAAGGGTTCCAATACCACCTCCAAATCCTCAGTCAATGTCGGTGGTAATACCATACTAGCTGCATGCTTCCCTAGGGCCCTCAATTGTGATACATGGAACATTGCATGTCTACTGATTGTTGGGGGTAACCTTAGGCGATAAGCAATTGCGCCAATCCTTTCCAATATCTCATACGGGTCAAAATTCCTTAGGGCTAGTTTCTTGTTCCTCTTTTTAGCCACTGTCTTCTGTCTGTATGGTCGCAGGTTTAAAACACCTTGTCCCCAACTTGGAACTGGATGTTCTTCCTGTGTCCATCTATCTGCTTCTTCATAATTTGCTGTACTCTCAATAGGTGCCTCTTCAATTCCTCTATCACCTTATCATTTTCCTTCAAGTACTACTCTACTGAAGAGATTGGTATGCTCCTCTACTCAAAATGCACCAAGTGTGGGGGTCTTTGTTGTGCAACACTTTGAATGGGGTCATCTAAGAAGCTGAGTGATATGACGTGTTATACTAATGCTCTGACCATGTTAACCACTTGGCCCACATCCTAGGTGTTTCAGACGCAAAACACCGCTTGTAAGTCTCTAGGCTTCTGTTGACTTCCTCCGTCTGTCCATCTATCTATGGGTGGTAGGCAATGTTTCTTTTGAGAACCGTGCCCTGCAGCCTGAACAAATCCTTCCAGAATTGACTGAGAAATACCTTATCTCGATCAGATACTATCGACTCTGGGATTCCATGAATGCTGCTGCTACTGTAGCGGCTGTGTAGGGATGTTGCATGAGAATGAAATGAGTATATTTATTCAACCTGTCTACCACCACCATAATCACTGTGAACCTCTCAGATAGTGGTAGCCCATTTATAAAATTCATGGTCACCTCCTCCCATATTCTGTCCAGAAGAGCTAAGGGTTGAAGTAATCCCCCTGGAGACATAGCCATGCACTTGTTTCTCTAGCAAACCTCACACTGAGCTACCATCTCCTCCATATTCTTGTGCATCCCTTTCAAATACAGTTTTGCTGCCAACCTTCGGTAGGTCTTTTGCACCCCTGAATGACCTCTAACCACTCTCCCATGGAATTCTTGCAGTAGGTGGGGCATATTAGTTGAGGTTCGTGGCATCACAAACCTCCCTTAGTACAGTAGTCTCTCTCCCTGAAGGGAGTAGCCTGCGTGGTTGCTTTCATCTTTTAGTAAATCCCTCCTAATCTTCCTCAGATCCTCGTCTTGAACACTTTCTTCTTTGATAGCCCCCCAGTCCACCATCAGTGGTACTTAAATAGACATCTCTTGGAGCTCCCTCCCACATTTAGATAAGACATAAATCGTCATCTGAGATAAGGTTGGAATGCTCTGTTCATAAAGGACTATAAGATAGCTGGAGCATTGATGAGACCAAATGGCATTACTAAGAACTCGTAACGCCCCTCGTATGTCTTGAATGCAGTCTTCTGGACATCCTCCTCTTTCATCCTGATATGATGGTAACCTGACATCAGATCCATCTTGGTATATACCACTGCTCCATACAACTCGTCTAGTAACTCATCGATCACTAGAATAGTGAACTTGTCTGGCACAGTTTCCTTATTCAAGGCCCGGTAGTCCACACAAAATCTCCAGCTCCCATCCTTCTTCTTGACCAGTAAGACTGGGCTAGAATAAGGGCTCACACTTGGCCTAATAATTCCCGCCCCCAACATTTCACGGATCATCTTCTTTTTCCCATCCTTCTGAATCTGAGGGTAACAATATGGACGAACACTAATTGGTGACACCCCGTTCCTCAAGGTGATGGCGTGCTTCTGCTCCCTTAGTGAGAGGCCTTGGGGTGGCTGAAAAGCCTCTATGAACTACTGAATGAGTGGTTGTATTGAAAGAGGAATGCCTCTCCTCTCGTCTAGCTTAATCCCTTATAAGCTTTATATTTCAACCAGAAATCCTCCCCCAGCTATGAATGTTGTAGATTGATGTGGTAGTGGGAGGAAGCAAGTGTTGAATGGGTGGGTGCACATGTAGGCACATGCATAAAGTGGCTATGCATGAACAACATAACATGCGAATGGACAGTGTGCAGACTGGATGCACAAGGTGTGGATGTGAGATAGGTCATTACAAGTCTAGGGGAGGTTGCAGTGGGCAAGGTTCGTGATTTGTGAGCGAGTGGTTTAGGGTTGCAGGCGAAGAGAGAGTGGGAAAAAGTGGGGGACAGGAGAAGCAGGTTTTTTGACTAACCCTGCTTTGAACCATGTTAGAAGGACATTCTTTTTTTTTAACAAATACAATTCCTCTATTGCAATAGAGGATTAAATACAATGATATTTCACAACAAAATAAGCATTCACCGTCCACTCAATATAGTATATTTTTCTAATTTAATATTTTTCACGCAAACAAGCCACAAAAGAATAAGGTTTCCTCTTGCATCTTCTCTCTTTTAAAGCTTTCATCTATCTGATTTTGCTAAATCCAATCCAGTAACTTTTACCATATTATTCTTATCACTATTAGATTTGCTATTGTAAACAAGCCGATGATCCCAGGATGATGATGGTAATGATTGCAAATAATTTGATGATGGATGTATTGTTGGATTTCATAAGAAAGAAATTGGGGAAGTATTATAGGTTAAGGCGATCTTTTGATGATTTCTCTTACCAATTTTATCCTAAAGAAGCATTTAATCTTCCAAAATAATGCATCCCTTATTTGTCAAGATTCTCATATAGACCAACTAGAAAAATAATTATGGTAGATAATTTGGTTTATTTTCTAATTGTTTCATATTCCATTTTAAAGTCGATCTACTTTCATCAGATTATTCCTTATGTAAAATATATTTACAAGTTGCTATAATTTGCATCACATTATTTTCTTAGCTAAGAATTAATAAATTAAGATCACCAGTATCTTTGGCATATATAAGGATATATAATAAATTAAGAAACCCTTTTTCTTGATGGCATTCTATTCTCTAGTCATTGGCAATATGTTTATCACACTTAAAAAAGTTCATATGTTACTCGTTGGAAGTTATTCCTTTTTTTTTCCTTTGTTAATGTAAATGGTAGAAAATCATCTCCTTCATGAAATTTATGCGTCTCTGGATCTAAGAAAAAAGATAAATCTTTTTTTATAAATGGATTTCAAGTATGTTAAATGATGCATTATTGTTTCTTCTATATTTTGCAGAAAGAATATATTAGATACAAATTGTCAAAAGGGTGGAAGCGTTTGGTTGTGTACAAGTCTGGCATTCATGCTCTTGGTCTTTATACATCTCAATTCATAGCTCGAGGAGCTATGGTAACATAACTTGTTTTACAAGCTTTAATTTTGCTACGATTATGGAATTTTACTCCCTTTGTGTGACTGAAAACTTTTATGCTGTCTATTAATTACATTAACCTTCATTAATAGGTAGTTGAGTATGTGGGTGAGATTGTAGGACTTAGAGTTGCAGATAAACGAGAAATTGAGTACCAGTCAGGAAGGCGGCTACAATGCAAAAGTGCATGTTACTTCTTTAGGATTGATAAGGAGCATATTATAGATGCTACTCGGAAAGGGGGCATTGCTCGATTTGTCAACCACTCATGTCTGGTACTTTTGACATCCCGAATGCATCTATACATCTTCAAAAGATTCAATGTTTTGCTTCATTTTGATTGGACTCTGATATTTGCACTTTCATTTGATTTTGTTTAGCCAAATTGCGTTGCCAAAATAATATCCATCAAGAATGAGAAGAAGGTAAGCTACCTCAGAACATCTTACAACTGTCGCTAAACAAAAATTTAGCAAAGACTATCTTTTGTCCATTATTATTATTTTTTTCAATCTTATTTAAGTTATACTATGCTCTAAAATTGATTAATTTTGTCCCTGCGTTTGTTTGCAAGTCCAACAATACTGAAAATAACATAATTATGAGTTTTTGGGGCAATTATCCTATGCAAGTTTTGAAAATACCAACTGAACTTGGTGGCAATTGATGAATAAAGTGATAATGTTGTAAGCTACATTTATAACTATGTTTCAAGTTAATTCTCAAATGCATGGTGGCCGCTACCAAGTGATATCACATATCACGCTAGTAGAAGTAGATGAAGTAAAGCTTATCCATTTACCTTGAAAGAAGTGATACTGATGCAGTACAAATCAAGCTGCAAAGCTCAATTGGCTATGGGACAATTATAAGAACTCAGTTCAGGCTATAATAGATTGAACCGGAACCATTTTCAAGCCTTCTGTAGGCTCATTTTTAATCATGCTTGAATTTCTTATTATTTTAAATGTTAATAACTATATTAGGTCTTTCTTTTATTTTGGTTAAGAATAAGTTTAAATTTGAATATTTGCTAGATTTTATATGATTGAGTTTTCTTAGCTTTGTAATTTTATTTTCTATAGATAGCAATCCTGTTATGTAATAGATTATATTGATTGAATGAATGAAATTATTTGTGGCCAATTGAGCGCTTACTAATTTAAGTTTTTTTTTTTTGGGGGGCACACATTCTGCTCATAGAAGCTTGTGATGCTTACCCATTGTGATTTGCTTGCACCAAGTTAGGAGCACTCTCTTGTCCACCTTTTTTCAGGCATCTTGCCTACTTATCCTGCCACTTACATCACACTTGAGCCATGTCAGTTCCACTCGCATTGAACACTCTCGTGATAATTGATCTTGCCTACGAATCAATTAGCTCTTCAATACACACTTTCATACCCTCTTTCATATCTCTGTCATGCTCAACTTTAACACTAAACTTCCGTATCGGCACTGCCTCTACTTGGACAACATTGTGAGTCTCCTCACCACCATCTTCTCAAGTTTCAGATGCATCATGTGGTTGCAGCAAAAGTGCATCAATTTATTATGAAAATCAAGATTATTTTACACTTCGCAAATATAATACTTAAGGATATCAGCTTTATCCTTCAAATTTTCCTCATCTTTGTATAATGATGACTTATTCACATGCTTATGATGAAAATCCTTAGATCCGTATATAGTAATGAAGCATATTAAGGGTTATGTGACAATTTGCTACATAAGCTCCACAAATTCTTTTGACTACAATTTTACTGCATGTGTTGTAAATTGCTAACACCTTTTTTTTTTATACTTATTGATCATGATGTTTATGATGGCACTTGCCTCTATGGTGATGGATTTTTAGGTCACTAATGAGTTTTTTTGGATTTGAGATTATTATTGTGGTTAAGGATGATTTTTAAATATTATATTGAAGTAAATTAAAATCCATCTATTAAGTGCTTCAGCCTCAGAATATTGTTCAACGAGAGGCAATTTCTCTTGTAGGATCAGTTGAATATCTCCACCTCATTTATCATTATGACAGGAGAGTTCTGCTACTTAAGATGATTATTGTTTGCTTTTGTTACGCCTAATAGAGATCTAAATCTGTATTGTGAATTTAATTAAAGTCTCCTAGTCAATTATTGGTCCACATTATCAAAACCTTACAAGTGCATGATGTTTAAAGCCACTGAATACCTAAAATATCCATATATCTACCTGTTTTGTGTATTTATTCTCCTTATGCTCCTTTCATTATACGTTCGTTTCTTCCATTAGATATATAGCGCTGTCACTCTTCATGGCCTCCATTAAACTTACGAGGAGAAGAGTTCTTTGTTGGTTAAGTGAATTTATGCATTGCAAATCTGGCCAAGTTTGCCAGCAAAAACCAATTATAAGGACTCAATCCAAGCTATAGCAAATCTGAACAGGGCTCATTTTCAAGTCTTTGCTAACCTATTTTTACTTTTGGTAGGAGTTTCCACAAATTTTAAATTTGAGTTATTTTATAAAGTTTTTATTTTATTATGCACATGAATATGTTTTAATTCAAATGCTTGTTTGATTTGTATATGAATGAATTTTTATTTAAATGGGGAAAAATCACAGGGCCTAGCCTGGTTAAAATGATTCCAGTAGTGTTTATTGTTGATTACAAATGAGACTCTTTCTTAGGGGGAAGGCCTTGGCTCCATGTATTATATAGAGCATATTATATAGTTAGGGTTGAAAAAATCCAATGAGAAGGGAGCCATTCTCAAGAGAAGATTGGTTTGTTCATTGGTTGGCAGGACAACGGCGATCAAAGGGATCATAGTCGGCGGGTGACGGAGGTCGGAGGGATCGTAGTCGGCAGCGGCGGGCGACGGTGGTGGGAGGGACTATAGTTGGCGGGCGACATAGGTCGAATGGACTGTAGTTGGCGGGCAGCAAGCGATGGTGGTCGGAGGGACCGTAGTCGGCAGGCGACGGTGGTCTGATGGACCGTAGTCGTTGGGTTATGGAGGTCGAAGGGACCGTAGTCGGCGAGCGACGGTGTTCGAAGGGATCGTAGTCGACGGGCGACGATGGTCAGATGGATTGTAGTGGAGCTCTAGATCTTTGAAGCCTCTGAGCTCTCTCCAATTTCGATCCAAAGGTCCCAGCCCCCTTTCATGTGGGAAGTGAGGGTCTATTTATAGATTTTTGAAAGTGGCATATCCCGTAAATATGGAGAAGATCTGGTGCAAATTCTAAGTGCTCCATCCGACGGCCCATGTTGATCTTCTCGATCATAGAGAGCGTTTGTCAGTATTTGTGTGCCCAAATGATGTCAGAATTAAGTGATCTTGGGCTTTTTGGATTTGTTTCGTTGAGCCGCTCGATCCGATTGTAAGCATGCCATATTTGGATATTGTCTGATCATCAAATTAATGATTTGAAGCTTCCAAATATGTTTTAGTCCTTGATTTGGACCTATTTGGCTTGGATTGAACTGAGTTTGGTGTTGTCGTTTTCGTCTTCTTGAGATGTTCAACTTGACTATAAATTTGCTGAAATTGGAGTTTTGATGGCCCCTCATTTAATTTGAAAGTTTCCAACTTGAATACGCCTTGAGATTCGTTCTCGATAAAGGCAATCTTTGGTGATCTATCACCTATATTAATATAAATTGGGATCCATGCAATGTCTTAGAATCTTTGATTGAATGAATGATATTATTTATGATCAATTTAGTACTTTTTAAATGCAAGTTGTGTGCATGGATGGCTCCAATTTGCGTATGATGTTTTTCTTCTTCCCTTCTATAAGGCAGATTTTATTCTGGAAAGGCATAATAAATAAAATAGAAAAAAGGAACCCTTTGCACCAATCCTGCTACGCTGGTTCACTTCAGGATCACCCAAGCGTACCACAATTATCCGCCATCATGCCATCTGCTGGCCAACTGAGGTGGCCAGAATGATGCTACGTTGCTAAATATTTAGCAAGGGACTTATTTTTATTTATTCAATTTTTATGATTATTTTGAATATTTGCTCCTGTTTTGGTGCCTCAGATAAAATATGCACTGTCCATTTATCCATCATTGTATTTGTTCAAAGAACTGAGCTTTTGGAGTGTTGGCTGCAAATGATGTGATCATCAGCGTTTTCCAGCCAACCTTCGGTTGCCGTTCTATGAACGTCTTTTATAAGTGATGCACGCAAGATTTAACCATGGCTGCAATTCCTGTGCTGTACACATGTAAATATAAATGACCAGTCTGGAGCAGCATTGAGGCTAAATGAAGTTTCAATTGATAATATCACTTTTTTTTTTACGTATGTGGGACTTTTTGGAAATAGTATAGTGTTAATACCTTCCTTCTTGGCTATTGAGTGCTAGAATCTTGATCTAGTTATTTTTTATTTCTTTTTTTTTCCCTTGAAACTACGAAGATTATGGTAGTTGTTGTGGAGAAGAAATAGTCATAAATGGCCCCCAACTCTTTTGAGGGACTAATTTGGTTTCTCATCTCCTTAAAAAATAATCTTTTTGGTCATAACATCAAATTTTGAGATTAATGGTGTTAAATCAAGGAGTATTTTAGTCATTTTTAATTAAATTATTTGTTAAATATAATTATCAAGTAATAGTAATTTTTTTAAAATATTAAATATTTATTTAATAAAAAATTATTAATAATTCTAGTTTTAATTTAAGATCATTATAGACTAGAGTTGTTAATATTTTTTTATTAAATAAATGTTTAATAATAAAAAAAACTATTATTTGAAAATTTCATTTAATAAATAATTTAATTAAAAAAATGAATAAAATACTTCGTGACTTAACACCATTAACCTCAAAATTTGATGTTAGAACAAAAAATGTCTCTTTTTAAGAAGTTGAGGGACCAATTCTCAAAAGAGTTGATGATCATTTTGGTCTGTCACATAGAGTTGAGGGACCAGTTTGATCCTTTTCTCGTACGACGAATGTAAGAAGGTTTCTTTGTTGTGTTCATTGTAATTCTTCTCAAATTTACAACCAGAGAGCGTCACCAATGCTTTAAATTCATTTAAGTTCTTGTCTCTTTGTGACCCTGAACTAGATCCTATCCCAAAATTACCACCTGCAAACTGCATCATATGCTTTTAAAAAAAAGGCCTTTTGCCGTATTATGCTACAAGGAGTGGTGGAATCAGGTTTGCCTCAAACCCTCTTAGGTTTTTTGAGAAAATCATTTGTAGTTATGTTTAAATTTTTTTTCTTTCTTAAATTCAGTTTCATATATGTTATAAAAATTTTGCAACTATTAAATTTTTGGCACATTTGAAATTCTAGTTCTACGACTAGCTTAAAAAAAGATTAACATTGAAAAGTTATTTCAGATTTTTGAGTTAGTATCCAAGCTTGCATTTAAAAACGTCTCATCTTTTTAAATTCCCAACTTTTGTTTTCTACTAATTAACTTTTCAAAATCTTTATATCCACTGTTTTATTTTGCCAGGCATTGTAACCTTTAAACATAAGAAGTGATTAAAATTCCTTTTTATACGTGCAGGTTGTGTTTTTTGCTGAAAGGGATATTAACCCTGGGGAGGAGATTACTTATGACTACCATTTCAACCGGGAGGATGAAGGTAAGAAAATTCCTTGTTTCTGCAATTCAAAAAATTGTAGGAGGTATCTAAACTAGGAAGCTTTTCTCCGGAACTCAGAATCTCGTTAAGCTCATTGGTTCTAATTCTGTTCTTGAGAAGTTGTGCCAGTTTGATTTTATTGAGTTTTTCCTGCTAAATTTGAAAAGACCGTTTAAGCGTCAATTGAAATTTTTCTCAAAAAAATGGTAAGCTACCTGTATAATATTATTGTAACATAAATAAGATTGCAGTGATGAGGTTTGTTTACCCTTCGCCTTGCTTTTACATCCTTTCTTTCTTTCTTTCTTTCTTTTTTTTTTTTTTTTTTTTTTGTTGAAAAACTGCAGAATTTGCATTAGAATGAAACAAAAGCAAACTAATTACAAAGGCTAGAGTGATAACATTCCTCCTTGATTAACATAAGCAAAGAAGAAAGAATGCTATCAAAAGAGGAACTATCAAAAATAAAACTTCTATCTAGTGCCAAAGTAGCACAAAAGTTAACATGATGAAACACAACTTTATTAAAATCTTTAAGGAAGAGAAGCTCCTTAATCGGACAATTCTTCATTTGCCACTCCACCTTCTTCAAAGAATTCTGAATGTGTTTAATCACATTGATGTTATCACTTTCAACTATAATACCTTTGCTTTCCAACATCCAATTTTGTATGAAGTATCTTATTGCAAAAATAGCTTCTAGCTCAACTTGAGCAATATCCCAATGACAAGTATTCTTACCGAAAGCAACAAGGATTCTATCTTTGCAATCTCTGAAAATCCCACCGATGCCAGCCCTATACGAAGGAAGCCAAGAAGCATCCACATTAATCTTAATCCAATCTAGCTGTGGAGGGTGCCAAGTTGTAGAAGACTCTCGAGAGAGATTAGTACCCCAACTATCTAGATACAAATTAGATTTAAATGTGGAAAGAAAAATGACATTAGCCGCCACCAAGCTGCTGGACATAGTAGCTCTACCATGCTTCACCAAATTCCGGTTTTTCCATGACAAAAAAACAGCAGTGCAATAAAGTCTTACCGTGCTCTTATTCTTGGCCGAACTCCTTCAACTCCTCTAAGCATTCATCCAGGGAATGAAACTTAGGAATAACAAATCTCCATCCTTGAATAGCAGCAATAATCTCATTAAGGTATTTACAATGGACCACAATATGTTCATAATTCTCCACCTCTTGACAACCACGAGCACAAGAGTCGTCATCCGCAATTCTTCTAAACTTAAGAAAATGATTGGTAGGTATAGCAAATTTACTTAACCTCCACAAAAACAATTCCACCTTGCTTTTAAGCTTGATATTCTTTAGCCAAACAGAGAAACCACCATCATCATTCATATCTCTGTCATTAAGAACAAAATCATATGCCAAGGCTGATAATGTTCTACCTGATAGCTTACTGATAGTCTCCAGCCTATCCTTCTTTTCCACAGAATCAATTTGAACTTGCTTTATGAGCAAAATCAAGTCTTCATGAAAGAACATCTTAAGTTTCACCTCATCCCATTTACCATCTTCAATGATCAACTGCTGCACCAGCATATCTTCCAAAGATCTACAATCCAGAAAGGTTGGCCAAGCATTTAAATTTTTATCTAACAACCAAGTATCACCAAGCACATGAATACGCTCACCACTTCCCACCCTCCATCTCACAAAATTCTTAAGTTTCATACCACCATCTATAAGAATACGCAAAGCACTGGATGCATTTGATTTACAAATTCCGTCCAGCACCACATCACCATACTTGGCTGTAACAGTTCGGTGAAGAAGAGTATCTGGGTTCTGAATCCAGTTCCATGCCAATCTAGCCCGTAAGGTCCCTGTTCTGATAGCTAAGGATTGCACACCCAATCCACCTACATTCCTTGGTTTACAAATCTCACTCCACGGCACATAACTTTCTTTTTTGTTGAGAATCTCAATATAGATTTGGATCACAATACATGCAGAAGGTGTATTTTTTGCTGAGGATCTCAGCTTAAATTATAATGTCAAATGCAAAAGGGTGCAACATAGATGAAAATTTTATTATGGCCTATGGGATGTTTTTGACACTGAGTGCCCCACACTCTTTGAAGGCATCTAAATTGTCTCTATTTGCAATATATAGTCACAATAATATCTTCAATTCCATTTTGAAAGGGGCATAATATTCTACTTTTTGAACTTGATTTGTTGAGGATTGAATTGAAGAGACTTATAATGGTTGTGCTTGAATTTGACTTCTCTTATAAAGCCCTTAATGATAGCTTGTAACATGAATTGTGATTAGCATCCACAATAATCTACTTTTGAGAGAGGGGAGGGGGGGATCTTGATATATAATCCAATGTCTACCTACTTAGTAGTATTTTTTGCTGAATAATCCAATGTTTACCTACTTAGTAGTATTTTTTGTTGAGCTTCATGTTGGGACTTGGGAGTAAACAAAGAATGAAACAAACTGTTGCAAATCTATTTTCATGGCTTATGTTTTGATGATTGACAAACACTATTTCTCTTGGACTGCTTGTTGCTTCTAACGTTTCAGGAATCGAAGATCGGACGAACAAGACGAAGCCAATTCAGGATTGTGTAGGTTTAGGGTTGAGTCAGTCTGTACTTTTGTTTTTCACTTCTTGAGTCTACTTGTAATGGTCAAAGAGACTGATGCTAAGTAACCCTTCACATACACACTTGAGAGACTTAGAATTTCTGTTTTTACTCATATCGGCCAGGACGATTTTTTATATCGGCCTGGACGATCAGACTTAAAACAGAAAGTCTAAATAAGGATTCTTAATTAAGACAGCCGTCATTAACAGATCGGCCTGGACGATACGTGTATCGGCCAGGACGATATTTTCAAAACAGAAAGAAGTTGCCGCCATAGACAATTAAGGTATACTGTATTTTTAAATTATCGGCCAGGATGATCCTGTATCAGCCTGGACGATATTCACAAATTATGCCTTAATTGATCAGGAAATCAAGGGAGTAATTAAGGATGGTTGATACGATCATATCGTCCTGGACGATCGCAGGATCGGCCAGGACGATCCAGTCAAAAACCTTAAGTTACTTCAGGACGATATAAATCGGCCAGCTTGTATCCAGGGCTATTCTCAGGACGATTTTCCTCTGATTTGAACTGATCGGCCAGGACGATCGTGAGATCGGCCAGGACGATCAAGCTAATTTTCAATCGTCCTGTTTTGCATCCAGGGCTATGCTCTGGCCGATCTTCTTTGATTTGTACTGATCGGCCAGGCCGATGTCCATATCGGCCTGGACGATATAGTCGGCAACTTGCAATTAATGAGCTCCTTTGAAGCTCTTCTATTTAAGAGCTATTGTTCAACGTTTTTAAAAATCTTTGGCTGCTGCCTTGACCTGAGAAGACCTTGAGGAGAGAAAGAGAGAGAGGAAGAGAGAGAGGATCTTGTGAGGGGGAGCTTGTGAGGGGATTCACAATGGTTGCTTCAAGTATCACTCTGCTTGTTCTTCATCTAGAGTTTCTCGTCCGTGGAAGGGTCGGTAGAAGTAAGGAGTTAGCTTTTGGTTGTAGTTCTCTGCCAGCTTCAGGAGGAAGCAAAAGGAGGTAGGTTCTCTGCCTTGCCGGGGTGGCAAAAAGGAGGTTCTTGTGAGGGCTTCTCCGCCTAGCCGTGGGGGCTAAAGGAGAGTCACGTTTTGTAGTGCAATACTTGGAGGGTGCCTCCAAGGAGTGGACGTAGGTCGAGTTGACCGAACCACTATAAATTCCTGTGTTCTTGATTTCTTGCTTCCGCACTTTTATTTCCGCATTTATTTTTGTGGCGTGATTTTGGTTTATGCAATTTTTATTCTTTAAGAAAAGAAATTTTAATTACCAATTCACCCCCCCTCTTGGTTAGCTTGGGCCAGTTCTATAGGGCTTAACATTCCTAGTGAACTTTCACAAACAACAGAGAAAAAATTCCAATATTTAACTTGAAAATGAGAAAAAACCCTTGAGACACACGAAGCCAAGAAATCTATTATAAAAAATGGGAGAAATTATACAGATCTTACTCACGTTCTCTCACTATTCTCATCCTTTCTTGCACACACATCTTTTGAGTTTACAGTCGTATAAAATTGAAGGAAAAAAAAGACTTAGTCGGACTGCATTGCTACGGTGTTGGGCTCGCAATGCCTTGGCCTTGTGCTCGTAGCGCCTTGACCCTAGGTTTTTTGTCCAATAGCGGGTCCATAGTGTCGTGGCACAATGTTACACTAAGCTCTCTATCCCATAGGGGATTCTTAGCGTGTTGGCGTTGGATTTACAATTTCGCGGCATTGTACGGATAGCTTGACTGATGAATTTGAGATTTGAGTCAGTTGTACAACCCGATTGATCGACAAAATCAAATTCCACTATGAACTAAAACTTCTCAATATAAATTACAATGTCAATAATACAAAAGGTGTATTTTTGTTGAGGATTTTGACGGATATTATAATGTTAATACATGCAAAAGGGGAGTAATATCGATGATTTTTTTTCTTATGGCCTATGGGATGTTTTGAGATCTTGTGCCCACAAATTGCTACACTCTTTTGAAATCAGGGGCCTAGAGATTGGTTGGGTGATCATTACTAATTCCAATGTTATATGTTCGATTATAAAGCCATAAAAATTATCTTTTTCTTTGCAATATAGAATCATAAATGCCTCTTCAATTCCATTTGAAATGGGCATAATATTCTACTTTTTAATCGTGATTTTTTTAGCATTGAATTGATGGGGCATATAATGTTTGGACTTGAATTTGATAGCTCTTGTGAAGCCCTTAATGATAGCTTATATGATGAAATGTGATTAGCATCCACAATGTTTTACTTTTGAGAGGGATTTATGAGGAAATAGACATGCTTATTTGATCCAGTTGCTAGTAACTAGAATCACATGGTTGTTGTGGTTAAATCCTGTTGGTTGCTCCATTTTAGAATGGATTGTGAGATATTCTAATAACTTTATGGATTGACTCATGGTGGAGTAAGGAACAAAAGATTGTACTCCACTGGTATACATGATTCCTCTTTCCCTATGGGGAGTTGGATCAAGAGAACTGAAACTAGGCCTTGTTTGATATGGTTAAAAGTGTTTGACAAGATAAATGTCACACCTTCGAAGCTTGATAAAATTGGAGTTTCTTCATTGAAATTTGTTAAGTAGATAGGGTTAGAGAGACGACTGGTTCGCACACTGTTTATGGTTGAATCGAATTTCATGATGTTCTATTGTAGTCTTTGGACAAGCCTAAAACAATTTGTTTGCTTAATGATTTGATAATGACATCCTTTGGAGTTATTGGGGGTGGTCACATGATGTTAGATGGCTATTGCTGAGCCATTTATTTTTATCCCATCAGTCCACAACTTATCCTCAACAATATGTGTATTGAAATGACTAGTCCATAGCTACTTTACAGCTTTATGGAGTTATTGAGAGCACATGATGTTAATGTTGCTCATATTGAACTACAGGTAGTCCTAGATATGATGGCATAGAACATTAAGGTTTCTTTTAGGTGCTAACTTATTTTTACCCCTCAAAAAGTTCTTGGAACATTGAAGTGTAGCAGCTTTTGTAAAATATTTGTTAAGTAGTCAATGTATGAAAGATGAAAAGAAGAGATTAATAAAATGATTGCTTCTCAGAGTTTAGCAATGATAAACAAAGTGAAAATGGAAGAAATGGTGAAGAGATTAATAAACAGTCGGTAGTCTCGCATTAGTTACAGAATTTCGAGATTGTCGATCTAAGGTTTCTTCCTGCTGATGCTGCATATCATATTAATCCATGTGCATCTTCTTCTTCCTCCTCCGACGACGAAATACCAAGCTCTTTGTTTGATTCCAATGGCTAATGTTGCAAATATTTGTGGAATTTCTTTGAGTCCATTTAGTTGCTTGTAGGTAGAAAGTATAATTTTGAACAAAAAAATGTTCTTTTGCTCATATTAAAAAAAGTTTAGGTGCTGGTATAGTGTGCAAATACATCATAAATTGGTGGAAGCTAGGAGGTGCTTGAGGTATTGGTCTCATCTAATTTTTAGATAAATTCTATTGGAAGCTTGCCGTATAATTTCTTAAAACATCAACAACTAAGTCTTTATTTCACTGGGTGGGGTTGGCTACATGAATCTGTTTTTTTCCATTGTCCCATTAACAGTCACGTACTCACTTAATTCTAATACAAGAGTAATTTGTTGGGAATTATTTTAAGCTATAGTTTGCTCTTTGAAAATTAGTAAAATTTGTTGGATCTGTTTATTTGATTTGATGTAATTCCAATATGTTAAACTATAATAATTTTGTTTTTACATGTTAAATGATTCTCTAGAACATGTTTCTGTCCAAGCAATCAAGTGAGTCCTAATTAAATAATGTATATTATATATGGCTATGATAATTGAAGGTTCCTAGTTTGGCGACGGTGGTAAGAGGGTCATAATTTGGTGATGGTTGTTGGGATATCATAATGAGGTGATGGAGGTCGGACGGCTTTGGTTGGGTGATTGTTATTGGATGACCTGGTTGTATGATGGTGATCAAAGGATCGTGGTTGAATAGTGGTGATCGGAGGGCCATAGTTGATTTATAACGGTCAAACAATAATGGTAGGGCGGTGGTTTGACGATGGTGGCTTGACGTTGATGGCTAATTGACGGTCCAATGGCTTTAACTGAATGGTGATGATTTGGTTGCGGCTATTGGGCGGCAGAGGTCGGGTAGTGATCTAGGGGTAGAGCTTTGAGATTCTTGAAGCTTTTTACCTGCCTTTAATCTCGAGTTATGGTTCAAGCCCCAACTTTCTCTCGTCTTGTAAAGTGAATGCTTATTTATAGACTTTTAAGAGTGACATGCCTCTTATATGTTTCTAATATTTAAACACTCCATCAAAATGTTCATATTGATTGCTTCTATCATAGAAATTTTTTTCAGCATTTAAGTGTTATAATGAGGTTAGAATTAGACTATTTTAGGATCTTTGGGTTCATTTTGTGAAGACGCATGATTTGACTACAAGTATGTGAGTTTTGGAGATTGTTTTATTGTCTAGTTAATATCATGAAGTTTTTAATTATGCTTCAAGTGCTTGATCTAGGCTCATTTAGTGTTGGATCGTATTACATTTGGTGTTGTGGGTTCGTCTCGTCGAGACCTTTGGTTCGATTATATGTTTGCTGAAATTAGAGTTCAGATGGTTATGAATTTAATTTTAGAAGTTTTCAATTCAAATATACATTGAGATTTGTGTTCGAGCAAGAATTTTTGACGACATATTAAGTATATCCTAAAGTGTAGGAAGAACATCCATGTACTTCCTTTTCAGTGGAATGATTACCATGAAAATTGAATTGTTCTCTTGATTTTAGACAGACTATTAAACTTATAATTAGAGGGGTAAATTAGTCATCATCAACTTGAGCCCGAATAAGCTCGAGTTTAAGTTTAAATCAATGAGTTCGATTTGAGTTATGAGCTGACTCATTTATTATGAAAAAGATAAAATTATTTTTGATTCAAGAAGTGTTGTATTAAAATGTAAAAATAGAGAAATTAGATAAATGATATGAAATAATTGATATAAAGAATGAGATAATTTTTTAAAATATTTTTAATAATTTTTTTAGTTTAACTGTTGAATCAATATTATTTAAGTTAGTTTATACTAATATTTTTTAAAATAGCAAGTTTATCAGCTAACAAGTCGGGTTGAGCTCGGCACAAATTTGACTTATTAGCTTAATTATCAAGCTTAGTTATGTATTGAGCCTAATATGAGTTGGCTTACGACTTGGCTCGACTCATTTATAGCCCTATTTAGGGCATCTCCAACCGAACGCCAAACGAGCGTTTGGCGTCATTTCTTCGCTCCAGCCGAACGCCAAAAAATCCTTCATTTGCTTGCGGGTGAACAGTGCAACGCCAATATTGGCGTTGCACTGTTCACCCACGTCATTTTTCTCTGTTAACTGGAAAAATGCGGGAAAGGAGAAGGGTCGTTACCTTGGCGCAGAAGCAAAAAAATGGCGTTGGATTGGAGCAGCATCACGCCATTTTTGCTTTTTGCGCTATTTTGACGTGAAAAATAGAGTTCTCGGTTGGAGATGGCCTTATAACACAATAAACTACTTGCAAATCACCAAGGCATAAAAGATGCTTCACATAGCCATGTTGGTGAGCAGTTTAGGATTCTCTTCACTTTGATGTCAAATAGGAAAATAAATGAATTATTACATTGGCTGAATAATTTGATGCTCATTTATACAAAGTTTGTTTATTTATTTAATTGAGTGAATTTGAATAAAATTTTAAATATTTATCATGTAAATAAATAAGAATGAATATTGACCGTTGGATTATTTTATATAATTTATAATAGGTGATTTTAGAGCGATTGGGTGACTGAGTTTCTATAAATTTGAGAAATATTTTAAGCATCTTTATTTAAGAATCAAGTTTTTCTTTAATTTTATTGCATATATTATAGGATAAAGAAAATTGGGGTATCAAAATGGGTTTTCAGTCGGATTTTAGTCAAACTCGAAATATACTTGATTTTAGGTAATCCAACGCGAATACGACTTGATTAGGCAAACAAGTAAGGAATTCAGTCCCGGATCAGATCTGTCGGGTTACCAGGTTGTCCTGATCCGATCCATGAATCCGAGTTGCTAGCAGGGCAGCGGGCCATCTTTTTTTTTTTTCTCTACTCACTACTTTTATTCCTCTATCTTCTCATTGAGTAACCTTAAAATATAATGCACCTTTTTCTTGTTTATCTCTCTTTAATGTTCCTTTGATTTGTGTAATCTCCCTTTCCACCTTGGCCTAATGAGTTGATGTCATCAATTTTTTTTTTTTGGACATTTAGGTCAATTAAGACAAATTCACACACGTATCACATACACAAAGACTCGAACCCAATACCTCTTAGTTTGTAGTTTGAGCTCTCAACCAACAGCCCAAGATGAGCTGTGTGTCATCAACATCTTTTCTAACGTTTATGGAAAGGCTTACAGGTGCGTTAGAGGTGCGCATTATTTGGATAAAAAAAAAAAAAATCAAATTGTTGTTCTTATTTGGTTGGTCTGATTCGAATGTTAAAATTATTGGTTGTTATTTGGAGTTTCTATGAATTTAGTTATTGGTTTAATTGTTTTGCTTTGGTAGAATAGATCAAATAAAAAATTAAATTATAATAGCTTTTTTAAATATTAAATCAATAAACTTCATGAACTTTAAAAAATCAGTGGTACAAATATCAGCATGTTTATTGTTTATATTTTTATTAGAAAAAGTTATTTGATTTATTAAAAAAAATTAATTTATTCAAAATTCAACTGAATAAATATTGGAATGAAATTTCAATTATATTTGGTTCAATAATACATATTGTTTGTTTAAATTTAAAATCAATCGGTTTAACAAATCTGTCAATCAATCCATCGAAATAAACTGAATGCATGTCCCTACCCATTGGGTAACAACCAACAAAGTTTGAATCTCGACGTGTGTCATCTCCAATCGAACTGCAAATTGGCCTTAGCAGTTGCTGCGAGCCACCCATTTGAGTCCCAAATGCAAACGCATTATCACGTTTCTTCTCTACTGTGAATATCATGATGTCAATATTGGTGTCGCATTGTTAGCATAAATGCATTTTTGAGAAGTTCACAACCCATATTTTTCATCTTCATCTTCATTAAATTCCCAATGATTTTTCTTTTATATATATATATATATATATATATATATTAAGAAGTTTAAAGTAGAGAAAATTATCTCATCAATAAATTTCAAATTTTGAAACTATTAATGAGATTTTTTTTCTCTTTTTATATATTTAAATCTAAAAAAGGAAATATAAATTTAAAATAAAGATACAAAAAGCTCTAAGTATATTAGAAATAATAAAATCTTTCAACCGCTTCTATAGACCATTGTCTAGTTTTGTATGTGTTAAAACTGTTGTAAGAAAGAAAATTTGTATCAGGTATAACCGTTGCCAAGATGCTAAAATTAAACTTAATACAAGGTTTTAAGGAGCACTGCGGAAGCTGTTTGCAGTGATAACAGATTTGGTGGAATTGTAGTCGAGTGGAAACTGCTACTAAGAATAGGGGTGTCAATTTCGGTTCACGGGTTAGGTTCGGGTCGAACCCGTAACTGACCCGGCACTATTCGGGTTCAGGTCAACCTGACCCGTTTTTGCAAACGGGTCGATTTTCCTGACCCGAACCCGACCCACTTCGAGTTCGGGTCAACCCGAACCGACCCGCTTCAGTTTGATTTTTTTGAGTTCTCGCGCGACAACCGTGCAGCGTGCGATGGCGGTTGGCAGGCCGGCAGCGTGCAGCGGTGGTGATGCCAGCGAGGCTGCGACGCGACGCAAGCGACTGCGACTACGACGCGAGGTCGCGAGGTTGCGAGCGACGCGAGGTCGCGAGCGACGTGACACGAGCAACGCGTGTGGGGTAGGCGGGGCACCAGGCAGCCCGGGTAGGCGGGGTCGCGGTAGGGAAAATTCGGGCAGGGCCATTTTCCGGGTCATTCTCGGGTTTCCAGGTCAACCCGACCGACTCGATTTTGCAAACAGGTTGGTTTTCTGAACCCGAACTCAACCGCTTCGGGTTTAGGTCAACCCAAACCCTAAATTTTCGGGTCAGGTCCAATATTGACAGGTCTAACTAAGAACATAGTAGGTGTTTTAACTGTTGCTATAAGATAAAAAAAGTGTTACGAAACTTATTTTAATAGTAGTGTTTCAAATTATTTTTTAATAAATATTCAATTTTTTATATATAAAATATGACACAAATTTCTCATATTTGAAATGAAATTTATATTCTTATATACTTTTGTATCTATCTATTCATGAAGATATTGAATCAAATAATTTTATATATATTCATGAAGTAATTCGTGCGTTCAATTGAGCTGTTATTTAACAATTTATAACTGGAATATATTTTATGCGACTCAACTAAATACTTATTAAAATTTTAATAAATTTTATTGCATTAAATAATAGCTTATCGAAGAGTGTCTATATACAGATAATATAATAAAGTACTAAATATATCTTTAATAATGTGAATATATTATAATAATAATGACTATAAATATTAGATAAATACTTTAATATCTAAATCATATTAAATAATTTAAATAATTCTACTATATTAATAAATTCGTGAACCTCACTAAAAAATAAATTACATTAATGCCCTTAAACCATTCTAAGGTTAATCCGTCCTTTTCCCTCGGAAGCTATAAATAGACCGCCCGGCCAGCCGGCCTGGATTCCTTTAATAGAGTGCTCTGCTCTTCCAAAACCCTAACCCTAGAGCGACTCCTTAGCGGAAATGGAGAGCAAAAACCAGAACATTGAGACATCTCCATCTCCATCGCCGCGTCATAAGACGACACGCCCGGCGGCGGCAAGCAAGTTAATCCCTTGTTGTATTTGCGCCACCGGTTCGGAAGAGCCGCCGGTGACAGAGGCATCGACGGTCCGATCACCACCATCGTCGATTCGGAAAATGGCTGTTGAACTCAAGGATTGTTGTTTGGGGTTGACGGGGAAATCGCCGCGCCGCCGCCGTGGAGAGTTTACATACGACCCTATCAGCTACGCTCTTAATTTCGATGACGGGGATGATGGTGTGAATACAGAGGAGAATTCCCGGCGTTGCGGCAATGGCAGCATCGCCTAGAGCTAGCTCTGTGATGCATTAACAAAGACCCAAAAAATAGAAGACATAAATTTTGTGAGCATATATATCACATAGTATGGTTTTTTTTTTTGGACTTTTAGGTTAATTAAGATAAATTTATACAATAAATATTATATAATCTTAGATATATTAGTTGATAGTCAAAGCTCCTAACCAACAGATCCAGATGAGCTGGCTATAATTTTTATAATTGGATTAAAATTTGTATTATGAACTGTCTTTTCAATCCTCTTTTTCTGTAATTTGTGGTATTGTTTTTTTTTTTTTTTTTTTTTTAACTTTGAGAAAATTAAATTATAATTTTAATGAAATGTTAGTTAGTAAGTATGTCGTTAAGTGTTCGTCTCACATCAAGGAGAAATATTCCCAAACCCCATTGGGCTTAGCTAGTTTGGTGGGTGAGAATGATTGGGAATCCTCAATTCATGTTCGAATCTCCTCTCATGCGGCATGACCCCTTAAGTGGAGAGAAATTAACTGTGGGTCCTGCAATTATGGGGATGATTGCTGGTAGGCTAGCCGAGTGATTAGTTATGCCGCTAAGCGCCTTTTGGAGAGTGGAAGCGAGTAGATACCCCGTTCTAAAAAAAATCTCAAACATTGAGTTTTGCTCTATGGGATAGTTTCTAGAAGTGGAGTATTAGAGATGACTTGCATATGATAATATGAAAGTAAATCTATTGCAATAATTATAAATCTATCATAATAATTACAAATTCAAATCATTATTACAAATAACTAAAATTAGAAAGTCATGCATAAAATTTTATAATTATGATAATTATGGTATTATATTAATGACAATAATATATATAATTATCAAAATTACAAATTATAAATTTTCATATAAAACTCTTTTATTTTAGTAATTTTATAAAAAAAAATCTTGGATTTGTAATTACTATGATGGATTTGTAATCATTAGGATAAATATGCTATCATATCTATATAGTATATCATAATTTCCATAATCTCCAAAAAAAAAAAAAAAACGATCAATAAATTTGCTTATAAAAGAACTATGATTTATAAAGCAAGATAAGTATCATTAAATCTAATACAATAAATGAAACAATTAGATAAATAAACAGCTCAGATGGAACTTTTATTTGGTCAAGTGCAAGGACCTAGAGGAAGATTCGGTTTTGCCTAAAAAAGTGCAAATACCGAGTTTTTTGAAAAAAAAATACCGAGTTTTTCAAAAAACTCGGTATTTGCACTTTTTGACCTATTTTTGCCTAAAACCGAACCTTCCTCTACATCCAGTGAAAGGACCTAATAATTGCTCCAGTAGATGAGAGTTTTTCCCCATAAATCACTTATTAATCTAAATAAAAAATAAAATGCCAAAAAAGGAAGGGAAAATAATAAAAAAAATATATAAAAATCAAAGCTAATGAGAAATAAAATAAAATAAAATTTACAAAGGGTTATGGAATATAATAATCACTTTTAAATTCTCAATAAATTCATAAGACCATCCAGCACTATAGTATTCTATGCCTTACATGTCTTATATTCTTATTCATAGAAGCGAGGATTGTATCTACATGCGCCGCCAATAGGATCCGACGCCAACATCAGGAATCAAGACCTGAGGTTTCGCAATCGGAACAACTCCTCTGCATTGGCGCCATCGTCCCCGTCGTCGAAGTTAAGCGCGTAGCTGATAGGGTCGTACCTGAACTCTCCGAAGTGGCGGCCTGATGATTTTCCGATCAGCCTCCGGCAACATTCCTTCATCTCCGGGAGCTCCATAGCCTTTGTACGTATCCACGACGGATTTGATCGAATCGCCGATGCCTCCACCACCGGCGGATCTTCGGAATTGGCAACGCGACTGCAACAAGGGAACCGGATTATCGGCCGGGTCTTATGGCGCGGCGATGGAGAAGGTGATGCGCCAATGTTCTGGTCGCGGCATTCCATTTCCAGTGAAGAATTACTCTAGGGTTAGGGCTTTGGAAGAACGGAGCAACGTGATGAAGGCGGAGCAGTCCATTTATAGCTTCGGAGGGAAAGGGGTGGATAACGACGACGCGGCCGAAGAAAGAAAGACCGTGTCGGTTTCGGTTTCGGTGGAAAAAACCTTAGCGTCGAAGGCATTAACGTCATTTTTCATGGGAGTAGTTCACGATTTTCGCGGTAATTGGAAGAATTTTGTTATCTCCAATCGCCGAGAGAAACAGCTAATTTTTGAAGAATTTTACCAATTTTTTTTGCCATTCAACTAATTTTAAAAAAATAAAATATAAACGCATATATATCTAATCAGTAAAACAAATATTTCATTCGTTTTAAAATTAAGAGGCAATTAATTTTGAACCTATTTATTTTCCAGAATAATACAATATGAAGATTAAAAATATTAAAGTTATTAAAAGTATTCATTTTTTTAAACAAAAAACAAAATTTTATTCAAATAAAAGGAGATAAAAAATATATCAGCTACAGGTCAGCAACCCGTGAATCAACAAGTCAAAGTCAAAACAGACTAAGGTGCAAAAATTAAACAACCAAAAACACCAAACATACCAAAGAAAGCGCGAGAGGGGACTTAGGTAGGTGGCCCCCAGCACCAACCACAAAGGTTAGCACGAGTCATCCATAGGCGACAGTAAAGCGAACCCACCAATCAACAAACCGAGGCACTCAGGTTGCCGATCAGCCAAGCCAAAAAAAGGGGGAAGCAGGGGCCTCTTTATCATAGTCCATCCAACACAAAAAACATCGAAGCGATCGATCATAAACACCAGCCCAATTACTTCCTACCTCCGCGTTTATGTTTACCACGATCACGTCCAACAAAATGGCCTATCACATCTTTCTCAACATCATGAAATTCCCTTCTTCCCCACTAGAAAGAGAAGAAAGGGAGTAATCTAAAATAAGCCAGTCAGTTTGTACCAATTTGGAGTTTTTGACGGACATAGTGACATGATCTCGCATTTCAGTATTAGTCATAACAGAAATAGGGATATTAATAAAATTAACATTACTCTCAAAGCCATCGTTGGAAGCTAAATCCAAATGAACCTGCTTATCGAAAACTAAATTAATTGAAGATGAAGTAGCATCCCGATTCTTGGGAAAACCACAACCAGCCACAACCTGAATAGGAGAACAAGAGGAACCAGATTGCTCAGCAAACACCCCAGGCTATTCAGACTTAGCCAAACCACACGAGGCAGACACATTACCCACACAAGACAAAGACGATTTAGAATTAAAATCACAACCAACATCAATAACACAAAAATGAGAGGCCAGGACAACAGGTTCGGTCTCAACAACTACAAAATCCACCTTAGCAAAATAAGGAGAAATAAACGCAGGTAAATTTCCCAAAGACGCCTCCACCTCCTCAGCTGAATCAAAACTGGTTCACATTCTATCGCAGCCACAACATTCGAACAATTTTCCACATTAAGAGATGACAAAGCGGGGGAAGAATTAACCACAACAGGATTCATAGATGGTAAAGCAACATGGGACAAAGTAGCTACGTTAGGACTCGACATAATAATAGTATTATCCCTTAAATCCGACACAGAAGCAGGAGGGAGAACATCCCATTGCAATTATGGCTTAGATAAATGCGGGTGCAATATAATACATTCCGAATTGAAATGACCTAAGGATTTACAATGCAAGCAATACAAAGGCAAATACTCTAGTGTAACCGATTGGACATACCTCAAGTTATTAAAATTATTCATTATGATTGATATATCATTAAAAAATGATCTTGATTAGGCACGAATCTCTAGGTAAAATCAAGTTGGAAACTAAAAAATTAAAAATTATTCATTATGATTGATATATCATTAAAAAATTATCTTGATCAGGCACGAATCTCGAGGCAAAATCAAGTTGGAAACTTAAAAACTTAAATCCTAGACCATTTAAACTTTGATTTCTACAAACTTACTGTCAAACTAAACGTCTTGAAAAGACAAACACAACGACACCTCATTCGACTCAATCCTAGCCCGAATGGGTCCAAATCAAAGACCCGATCGAAGCACATTTAGAAGGTTCAAATCATAATTTGGATTACCAAACAATTTTTAAACATGACATGCTTATAGTCGAATTGAGCGGCTTGACGAGACGAATCCAACGAGCCCAAAATTGCCAAATTTTAATATCATTAAGACATTTAAATGCCCAACAAGAGCAATTGAGCCCAAGAACCATGTGATCCGGTCCTGAGTGGAAATCTCTGATGGAACAATGTTGGTCTGCAGATCCATCAAGGAGATCACCAAACTTCACTGAAATAGCAATTGGACTGCATTTTATGGAAGCTTCTTTTCTGACAGGGCACAAGCTCCATCAGTTCTTTGTGACCAACTCAATGGCATTTTTTGGAGGGTGAGATGGGAACCTTTCATGGGCCCCTAGTATTGACTGTTAGCAATATAGCATTTTTACCTGTGGCTGTGGATAGTTTGGTGAATATTGAGCTGAATTAACGGTACGCCAATTCTTGAGAGGAAACCAGCAATCTGTAATGAGGGACAAGTCTAGCAGCAGGTACATCTGTATTCTGAGCACTTCTATAAATTATTTTATGCTGCTATAACTTCGCCTCTGCAACATTAATTCTTTACCAGTGAGATCTAGCATAATTTAACCCACCTTTTATCTCTGCTCTTTTACAGTAGTAGTAGGAAGGGTGCAAAAGGCAAATTGAGTTTCTACGTAAGACTCGAATCTAAGACCTCGAGCTCTTGGTTGGTAGTTGATAGGAAACACTTGTAGATCTCAAGTATTTCCTATCAATTTTTGGAAAATAGTAAGAAAACTCTTCCAAACTCCAATTAAAATCAGAGAAAATAGTAGATTTTATTGCAAGAAATCAACTAACGGAAGAAAAATAAACAAGATACAAGTGATCCTCAATTCGAGAGGAGGATTGATCTCTCCCAAATCTCTAGACGCCGCTAGAGCCCAAAACAAAACCTAAATCTAAGAGAGATCAAATTTCAGCCAAATTCAGGACGCCCTAATCCTAGGAAAACAAACTATTTAATGCATACAAATCAAAAGAAAGTCTCTAAACAATCACTACATTCATATTTCCCTCCCAATTCCCTCAAAAACCTTCCAAAAAAAGCTCCCACTGATCTCACAGCATGCGTAGGAGGCGGAGAAATTCTGCCTCTATTGCATTGGGCCTGTCCCGTGTGGACCGGCTGGAACGATCTAACAGTAGTCAAAGCTCTTAACAAAAACAGGTAAACTGTTGCCATGTTTTCTTTAGAAAGATATGCCGATAAAATTAAATTTTAAATTCCAAATTAGTACACCAAGCCATTAATTATCACTAATGTATTTTACCTTGCAAAAAAATCTCTTCCACATAATATTATCTTAAAAGTACCTAACTGTTACACACTGTAATCAATATGCTGCAATAAATATTATCGCACTACTGTACAACAACACCAGTATTCTCTTATTAAGAAAAACAAGTAAAACATTAAAATTAAACTTTAATTTAGCTGGTAATTTGAAAAGAGAGAGAATAAAGTCTGCAAACAATTTTGAACATGTAATGCTAATCATGGATCATTTTATCTAATGAGATACAAACACTGCCTCTGCATGTAACAATTTGTTTACTATGTTCACAGAAGGAACAAGTTGCTTGCAGAGCTACCTCCTCCTTGTCCTAACATCAGTTCATTTTTCTTTGAGGCCTTCTTAAATTTCAGACCAATTCAATAGCTTTCCTTGTGTCCCTTCCAATCCCTTCAGATTTCTGTCACCTGCAATCCTTTCTTATAAACTCAAGTAGGCAAACAGTGGTCATATAATCAAATGAAATTTTGGCCTTTCAGGATCTACCTTTTTCTCTTGCTCTTCAATGCAGTTGAGGAGGATGGATTGCTGTGCCAGTTTCGCTTCCTTTGGTTGATGAACCAATTGTTGATCTGCTTCAATTGCAACCCAGTCTCCTGTACCAGCCTTGCCTTATCATCCTCCTAAATTTAGTTAAACATTAACATGTTGTAAATGCTTGCATACAATGGAAAATTAACTTGACATATAATAAATAATAGAAAATAGAATCTGACCGTTGGATAGGGCCACTTAGCGTGGGATTGCCACCAAGCCTTTAGAGTAGAAGTTGTATCGCCAGGAAGTTTTCCAGCTCTCCTCTTACGTAAAATCTCCTCTCTAATGTCTACAATCTTCTCCTTGTATCCCTATATATTATACAAGGTCGATTAGCATTTTGAAGTTATTGAGGCATTGTTATATATGAAGTTATTTATGTTTGATTTACATTTTTCAGTTCATGCTTTAGTTCTTGTCGGACACGCTCCATTAGTGATCTTTCACTTTCGGTAGGTACGAGGGGACCAAAGCCCATGCTGTCTGAGCCATCAAAACTTCCATCATAGAAGTTTGTTTCACCATCTGCTTGATCATCATCATCGTCATCATCTGACATTGTTGCACCAGTGCCTTCACCAGGCGAGACACCTAACAAATCGCGTAGATTAAACAACCAAAAAGTTTTAGTCAACATTTACAGATTTATACAAAAAGAATATTAAAAGAAGAGTTCAAGATGGAATAAGTATAAACTTCATCAGATAATGGCATCTCCAATTGAAAATCCCATTTTTCACTCCAAAATACAGTGAAACTAAAAAATGCCGTGATTCATCTTCAATCGAACTCCATTTTGTGGGCTTCTGCGAAGGTAACGGTCTTTCTCCTCTTTGGCGCGTTAATTTCTTCGGCAAATCCGGTTGAGACAAAAAATGGCAAGCAAATAGCGGAAGATTTGTCGTTCGGCTGGAGCGACTGAACGACGTCAAACGCATGTTTGACGTTCAATTGGAGATGCCCTAAGTAAAATTTATCATGAATTTTTTCGCAAACAAGTTGTTCTAAACATCAACATGATTCCTTCAGTCTTTTCTTCATATTTCTAAGCCATTAGCAACAATTTATTCATATAATCCATAGAACCACTGTTCTTACTATTTGAAGATATAAAATAATCTTATTAAAATTAATTTGGTCCCTGATGAAAAGTAATAAAAAAATCGTTTTGTTTAAAATATATGTTTAATCTCATGAAAATGTATTACAGAATTACCTGTCAAACTTTGCAAGGACTGTTCTAATTCCCAGCAGGCCATTACTGCTTCCATTGCATGCACACGAACATGCTGTTGTAGTTGTTCTTTGAATGAACAAAGTAATAATACATAGTGCGTCTGTCCAAAGAACAAAAAATAGGAGTAAGCGAACATAAAGAGTCGTTCTATTTCTGTTATTTCAAAAATTAGTTCATTTTTTTATTAGGCATGCGTGGTTTTGCCATAAACTTATTGATTAATTAGTAGAAATTCATTTGTCTGAAATAAATTTTATTTGCAAGCACATTGATCTCACTTGAATGTAAAAAAAAAAAAAAACAATACTAATGTATTTTTTATGTTTTGGACTAAGACAAATGATTAAAAATAGGAGATTATTAGATCTAAAACACAAGACATCTCAGATTTGTCTAAAGAAGTTTAAGTTTCATTAATTTTGTAGTTAAACAAGTTGTCTTGTTACAAATTATCTCATATTTCTCAATAAATGTCTTGTTATATCACACAAAATACATTAGAAGCTCCTAAAGCTAAGGTTTCATTTGGGACAGCTTTTCAAACCGCAACCACAATTTTTATTTGACAACTAGGCCAACTACTTTTCAGCTGCTTTAAAAAAGTTTTTTATTAGAAATATATTTTCTGTAGCAACTTTAAAAAGTTACTTTCTCTACAGCACCTTTACAAAGCAATAAAAAAAACTATCTTAAACAAAGTTTAAGTTTTTTTTTTCCTTACACCCAATTTGTTTGCCTGAAATTATAAAACTTATTTTGGCAAATTATAAATTTATTGATTCTTTCATTTGGATTGATGGCACTAGAAATCAATATTGTTTTTAGACTCTACAAACACTTCAAAAGTCTCTCAAAATATTGGTGATTTTACTTTCAAGCACAAAATGAATAAAAACAAATTCATCACTTATAAATTATCATATTTTTAAGACTAAAGCAACTAAGGTTTTGTCTGGGACTGCTTTCTTTCTGTTTCTTAAAGCAGTTTTAATTTTTGTATTCGAAAGCTGCTTTAAGAAGAAGAAAAAAATAGTCTCAAATGAAAGCTACGTAATAGTATCACCAAGACAACATCCTGAAGAATGACATTGCATTCTGATATAGTTCAGAGGAGAATAGTCAGAAATAGTTATCAAAGAATAGTTTGCAATAAGAAATGTTGAATGCATGACAAATAATCTGAAACCATAGGCCTACATGTTATAACATAGAAACAATGATAGTACAATAATCTCAGGAAGCGCATTTCTTTTTATATTCATTGAATAACTACAAGCTCCATTCACGAAACTGAGACACAAGATGCTAATCAAAAGAGATAAAAAGTACCAGGTTCTTGTCAGCTTCATACTAAAGTTGTAAAAAGAAGCATGAACAAGAAGAAGAAGACAAAAAATGAGTGCTATGGTTGCTTATTGTATTAGCATTCAGAGACAAAATGAACTATATAGTAAGCTATTGCGCCAGAATAGCATGAACCAATAAAGTTTGAGAAATTTGTAGGAGATATATTAAGATGAATTGATAAAAAAAATAATCAAAGAAGCTTATAAGGATGTTTGGCCCATATATATATATAGAGAGAGAGAGAGAGATTTGAATGTAGTACATAAGTCTATACATTTAAATTCAACATAATTCAAATCATATTATAGTATTAAATAAAATTTGAAATCAACTTTAATTTCATTTGGGACAACTTTCTTATTATTTTGCAAAATGCTTTGAAGAAAGTAACTATTTTACGTTGTAGAAAATAGCTACATATTATATAAATTTTTTTAAAGCAGTCAAAAACATCACAAGAAAATCCGTCATTATCGTCGGACTTTAAAGAACTAGTAGTGGATTAAACGCCGAAATACGTTAATGGAAATACGCCATTTTCCCATCATTTTTCCGCCGGAATTTGGCCGGAAAAGCCACCGGAAACGTTTCCGGTAGGAAAACTTCGCCAGTTTAGATTTTCCGACGAGCAAATTACCATAGGATCATTTTTCACCGGAAAAAGTAATTTCCGGCGGATTTCTACTAATTTAGTCCATCGATAACAGAGCATTTTTCTGTTGTGAAAGCAGTGGCAAAATAAAAATTATTTATGCGGTATGAAAAATTAAATGAGTAATAAAACCATCCTTATGAGTAAAAAAACTATGTGAGATATTCTGATATAATTTTGATCTAGATAAAATTTGAAGTTATTCATACATAAATAATTTGTACTACACTTATATCGAAATAAATTTCAACTAAAAAAATATATATGTCAGCCAATTTTGTTCCCTAGCGATGACCAAATATAGCGTAGGCCACTGCCAATAGTTAAACTCTGAAGACTGAAGCCACTTCGCATTAACCTAATAAGAGATAGGTAACAAACAAGGGAATCTGATATCACTCCTTTCTAAAGGGCAGAAACCCGAATGCTACATTTAGCAAACATATTTAAAAGGTTAGACAAGCTTATCATTCTCAATAAATAGATATTAAGTTCTTCCTAATAAATAAATAAATATATATATATATATATATATATATATAAAGATTTTATTGACTAAAAACTAGAAAAAATGAGAAAAATATTCACTCTTATTTTCTCTCTAATTCCTCATATAAATTTAGAATTAAGAATTCAATTTGCGTGATATAATTTTAGTAAGGCAGTAAGATTTTTAATGAAGATGACTTCCTATATTTTATTTTATATATATATATATATATATATATATATATATATATATATATATATATATATATATATATATATATATATATATATAAGAGAGAGAGAGAGAGAGAGAGAGAGAGAGAGAGATTAATTTCAAAGAAATCCAATATTATATCAAAATATGATGATAAATTTTTCCTTAAAAAATAAGATTGAGCTCCACTTCACTTAAATGGATCAATCAATATTGAAGAAAGGTATGTGACTCTTTTGACAGAAATTATTACTTGAGGAGATCAGATATTCCTGATTTATCTCTGTAAATAGTAAAATGCAGTGAGTTGCGTTTTTATTGTTCATCACGGCATTTTTACTGTTCATAGAGACAAAATCAAATGGTTCTCTATGTTCGGTCTCAGCACGTAATAATCTCTCCTCTTTTCACTTTGAATAGTCCACCAAAATACACATGAGCTCCATTTTATTATATATATATATATATATATATATATATATATATATATATATATATATATATATATATATATATATATATATATATATATATATATATATATATATATATATAATTCATTAAAAAAATTGTATTGCACCCATTTAAGCACATCCAATGACATTAAAATACATCACGCTAATAATCTATTAAAAAAGTTCCAACTAAATTTTTTTTCCTATGAAGCACCAATTGGTTAGCTTCTTATGCTCCCATCCAACAAAATTTGGATTTTAGGGCACTCCAACCGAAAAACTCATTTTCCAACACTTTAAAATGTAGTAACTCATGTCCAACCAACATTTTCCCAAAAAAAAAAAATGTCCAATCAACTAAACTCTATTTCATAACATAAAAAGATAGAGGTATTGAACAGTGGGACCTCAATATTGACATGTCACTGTTCGTGTGGCAAGAATGTCACAGGTTTTAACGTTCGGATGGAGCAGCTCGTCCATGACAAACTCTGATTTTGGCGTTCAGTTGGAGATGGCCTTACGAATGTGATAAACGTGCAAATATGTGATTTATTTTTGGGCACTAAACATTCTTAAAAAATAAAAATCATCCTATGAATGTAATTCTTTCTTCTTTCATGGAAAGAGTAAAGAAGCTTTATTCGCAACTCTGCAGCTTATTAATGCAGTTAAATAAAGCCTGAAGAAACTGTGGAAGGTGATGCAGAGTTCGTAGTGCAGCTCTCAGCCTACAAACACTGCACTTATAGCATTAACACAGGCCTAGCTAGGAACCCCCCTCCCCTATTTATTAAAAAAAATATTCTATATAAATTTAATTTAATTTTTTTTGTGAAAATGAAAATTAGGTCAAGAGCTCTTAACCTAATTATAGCTCAGGAATATTCTCGATTAAGAAAATTACAAGCCGTTGATCCAAAATACAATACAGCATAATCAAAATTTAAAATTGAATAACAGATTTGATAATTAACGAACTGAATCAAACAAGTCAAAAGCAGAGTAAAACAGAGCAGATTTTATTTATCATCCTTTAATTTGAATTTAAGAACTTGAAAGAAAGAGTGAAATTTTAAATCAATAGGAGAAACTGAAGAAATTGGGAAAGGAGGAGGAAGAAGAAGAATTTAAGGCTAACCATGAATTGATCGAGCTCCTTCTCCTCTCCAGCCAGCATCTGGCCGCCGGCCATGACAGAGTACTTAGCGACAACTTGCTGCGACTGGGCGAGCTGAGCGTCGATTCTCGGCAACTGATCCACCGGCGTGGCGATCCGTAGGCACGCCACGTGTGCCGACAGGAGCTGCTCGTAGAGAGGGTGGGCCAGTATCTCTGCCTTGTACCGCGCCCTCTGCCACGTGCCTTCAACAGCTTCGCCGCTTCCCGCCGGGGTTTCTTCATCGCCGGCGGTGGCGACGATTATGGAGTCACTGGAGGCGGGGACTTCGTCTTCGGCGGACCGGAAGGGAGCCGGGGCGGTTTGGAGGTGGAGGAAGCTGCCGTCCACAAATTGGTGGGGTTGTCGGAGGATGGGGTTGTTCAGCCACGATGGCCCGCCGGCGAGGTGCCGCGCCGTGGTGGCTGCCGCAACGGTTGGTGATTTTCCGGCGTCTTCAACTAGATGCTGGTCGGCGTAGGCTGGAAGGGTTATCTCTTGCGTCAGGTGGTTGTGGTAGGCCATCTCTTGCAGAGATGAGAGAGAGAGAGAGAGATCAGTTGAAATTCGAGAGGACGACGAGACGAAGAAGTAGGGAGAGAGAGAGAGAGAGAGAGAGAGAGAGAGACTTTTCTATTTTCCGGGACTATTTATTTATGTTCTTAATTAAAATAATTAAAAAATAGAAGGGTGTTTTGGGAAAAGGAGCTGCCGGCCGATTGGGCCGACTGTAAGAGGGTAAATATGGGACGGGGTGCGGTATGTAAATTCAGAATAGCCATACTATGTTTGTAATTTTTAAAAATGTTAATGATGAAATAAAAGAACAACAAGGACTTTAAGGTAAAACAACATATCATTGTCATCACATTTTAATCCTAGTACATAAACTGTTATATGTGAATTTATATTTTTCATTTTAAGAATTTAGAGTGTTTCCAACTTGATTAAAAATAAATTTATTATTTTATTAAAACATGTATGCCTATTTATTTTTATCAAATAGTGAAGTTAAATTTATTTGTACTTTATTTCTTATAAAAAGCTTCAAAATCTCATTTATGATGAGAAATTATTTATAAATATTTATTTATTTATTTATTTATTTATGATAATATTCTTGATTAGAGAGGAATTCTACTAGCGAGGACCACATAAATTGACTACATAATTAAAGGTAACACATGGCATACAAAGTAGAGTTAGACGGTTGGACCACGAGGAAGTGGGGACCGCCACTATGGGTATAACAAGGATTGTGTTAGAGTACACCAATTAAAGAGTGCCATGTGGCAACTGTGGGGCACAAGTAGTTTGACTTATTCAAGATGGACTTTAGAGGGGCGTGTACATACATGGATCAACTCCACGACTTGGTGCTCATAGCGCCACCTGTGTGGTCTTCATACAAAATATCTATAGGACTATAGGAGATTCCACGCAATAGGTAATGTTAGATCGATCACCATTAATTTTCATCAAAATTCGTGAAAAAGCATATCAATCTAACACTACATATCATGAGGAGTTCATTTGGATTTTCATTCATTCACCAAATATCTCACACCCGCCATTTTATCTAACGAAACGTTCTGTCACGAAAGAGAAATTATTCTGTGCGGACGTAGAACGTAGCTCTACATCCGGAGATCAACTAGTTAGAGCCACGTCAACAATATCAAGCAAGGTACTGAGCCGTAGGGCTGAGCTGCTGTACCTACATGACTTATTCTGATTGGTCTCCGGACGATATTCAGCATCTGCATAGAATAATTTCTCATCACAAAAACGATGATAGAGACATCCGTGTTTCTAAGAAGTATATTTTTCTAATTATTTTTGCTTAATTACACCTCAATAGTTACCAACCATAACTTTTTTCTTAAGAAGCTTCACTTCTTACCAATCATATTATTATATATTAAGGCAAGTTGCAACATATTAAAAAAAAAAGGCTTTGTCTTCCATATTTATATAATTATATTAACTCACTCGCTTAACAAATCTTCTAACCTCGCACGAAATCTCGTTGATCAAATCAATTAGTATTATACAATAATATGTCAACACTAATTCTTTAATTTAGTTGTATGGCTTAAGAGGAGGTGACATTTAATAGTTTGGTAGCAGTTGAAAATATACGGAAATTAAATTCATAAAAGCAACAACTATAATTATTTTATTTTATTTTAATGTTCTTTATAAAATTTCAACTTTATTAAATAAATAAATAAATTAGTATGTTGGTTGGGAGCTTTGGTAAACTCCCAATCCTATGTGTGTATTTACGTGTTCTCTTTCACTCTTAAGATTATGCATGCTTAATTTGTTCTAGGGGTACTGTAAATAAGTCGAGCCAATCACGAGTCATCCTTAGCTTAAGAATACGAACTCGAGCATGAGCTTTATTCTACGAGTTCGAGCCGATTCATCAGTCGACTCATTTTGGTCCAAGCAATTATTATAATAAAATGATAAAAATAATGAAAAATTAGAACAAAATAATAAATAATCACTTAATATAAAATTTTAAATATTTTTAATAATCATAAACTTGAAATCATGAATTTAATACATTTTTAAGTTCATTTTAAACGTACAGGCTCGCGAATTATCAAGTTGAGTTAAAAGGTAGTTCAAATTTGACTCGTTAGCTCATCAATTTCAACTCACGAAATATTTATCGAGTCGAGCCTGAGTCAACTCACGAGTTGACTTGTCTCACTTAAATACCAACCCTACACCTATTTTGCCCACCCTCCTCTCTCTCTATATATATAGGGGAAGTTTCTAATCCAACATGTGATTGCAATGTAGATATCTTAATTGTAGAAGTGTGCGCTCACAATTGCACGGTAATATTGTAAATTAGGCTACGGCTCATTCATAGGTTGGTTGGTAGGGCTTTTTATAATGGTTTAAAATAGAATAAGAAGGCACAAAGTATTTTACATTTTATTTATTTCATGATTTGATTTTTTTTAATTGTAAACAGTAGCAGATAAAACTGTGATTATTTCGCTTGATTTTGAACACTTTAACTATTAGTTTCTAACAAATTATAATTTGATGTTTGCCATGGGGTTTAAATACACGCATATTGTAAAATGCTTATGAATTTAAATATCTAATATTTAAATGTTTATATAATACTCAAATCTTTACACATAAAAAATATTATTAATATTAACTTATTTAACATAAAGTATATATTTTGATATGATTTAGAAATTAAGGTAATATAAAAATTATTGCGTGTAAGTGTAGAGAATTAACGCTAGGAGCAGGTTAACGAAAGGAAGTATTCATTTCATATCTTAGCCTATACAGAGCATAGGTATTTATAGAACTTAATGACATACATGACATTATACACAACAATATATAAGGCTATACAGATTTATTTATAAGGGTTGCTTTTGTGCTCTAATATCCCCCTGCAAACTGAAGGGTCTTGAATAACATTCAGTTTGAGTCTTGGTTGAAGAAATCGAGGTGTACAAAGGGGTTTTGTAAGTATGTCGGCAATTTGGTCTGTTGTACTAATGGGAAGAAGTCGAATGTTGCCTTGCTGAATGTGATCTCTAACAAACCGGTGATCAATTTCTATGTGTTTTGTGCGTGCATGAAACACCGGATTGTTTGCCAGTGCAATTGCCGAGGTATTGTCACAGTATAGATCAGTAGGTGCTTCTTGAGGTACCCCAAAATCGGTAAGTATGCGTCGTATCCAGATTACGTCTGCCATGAGAGCAGCTAGTGCTCGGTACTCGGACTCAGTGGATGAGCGAGCCATCGTTGTCTGCTTCTTGATCGTCCACGAGATGAGTGTGTGTCCTAGGTAGGAGCAATATCCAGATGTGGATTTCCGCAAGATTGGATCCCCCGCCCAGTGCGTCAGAGTAAGAGGATAGATGTAGGTTATATTTTAGAATTGGAATTCCATAGTCGATCGTACTTTTAATATAGCGTAGTAGACGTTTGAGGAGGAACGTATGTTGAGGCTGAGGTTGGTGCATATGTTGAGATAGTAGATTGACGCTGTAGGAGATGTCTGGTCGCGTTAGAGTCAAGTATTGAAGCGAGCCAGTGATTTTTCGATAGGTGGTTGGATTGTCAAGCACATTGTCCGTGGGAAAGAGGGCTTTGAACTATATTCTTGAGATTTGAAAGAACAAATTTGAGAGAGGAAGAGATGACCGGAGTTGCAGAGGTGATGGTGTCCGTTTGATGGCCAGTCGGAGACGTGGTGGAGGACGCCATGGATTCCCTGAATCGTCAAACCTCATATGATACCATGTAGAGAATTAACCCTAAGAGCAGGTTATCGAAATAGAGAATGAGAACAAGACATAACAAGAAAGGAAGTATTCATTTCTTATCTCAGCATATACAGAGCATAGGTATTTATAGAACTTAATGACATACATGGCAATATATACAACAATATATAAGGCTATACAGATTTATTTACAAGGGTTGCTTTTGTGCTCTAATAGTAAGGACATTCATGACGGTAGAGAAATAGAGTTTAACATCTTAGTTTTATGCGAAGATCCAACACATAAACAAATAAGTGAATTGTAAGGGACAATTGGATTTTATATGCAAAACTCATAAAGGGAAAAAACTATTAGGACTGACATAGTTGAAAAGATTGAACTGATATTTGTCATTGATTATAAATAGTGTCTTTCCTTAGGGAGGTGTTTATCCAATGTGTTACACATATAATATGTACAAGTATACAACGTATTACGTAAGTGTTGATATTGCATAGTTGGGCAGCGGTGGTATAAAAGATTATAGTCTAATGATGATGATCAAAGGACTGTAATCGGGCGACGGTGATCATATGAGCATAGTAATGATATAATGGTTTGAGGATTATACTTGGATGATGGTGATTGGATGACTGCAGTCAGATGTTTGAGGTCAGATGATCATAGCTGGTGGAAGGTAGATAGAAAGTTTATAGTTAGGCAACAGTGGAGGTTGATTAGTGTTTTGACGATCATAGTTACAAAATGGTCCAAAAGTGATTTTCGGGTGGTAGCCTCGATGATGGTGCTTGAATGGTGGTCCAAGTTCCTTAGAGCCTTTGTGCTCTTTTGAATCTCAAACTATATTTTAACCTCTAGGGCTAAGCTCCCCCTTCACGTAGAGAATGTAACATATTCATAGATTTTTTTAGTGTGCCATGCCCTCAAAATATGGAGAAAGTTCAGATTACTTTATCAGACGACATGTATTGATTCTTTTAATCATAGATTATTTTTTCAACATTCAAGTGCCTTAATGATGTTGAAATTAAACAATCTTTGTCTTATTTATTCGTCTTGTCGAAATGTTCGATTCGATTATAAGCATGTGAGTTTTAGAGATCATGTGTTCATCCTATTAATGTCATGAAATTTTAAATTACACTTCAATTACTCAATATGGGCCTATTCATACTCGAATTGGGTCACCTTTGATATCATTGGGTTTATCTCTTGATGACGCTCAATTTGACTATAATTATATTGAAATTCAAGTTGTGATAGTCCTAACTTTAATTTGAGAGGTTTTCAATTTATATATTCATCGGGATTCGTGTCTGATCATCATAATTTTTTATGACATATAAAAATAAATATGAAAATTTAGATATTAGATATATGAACACATAACAATTTTTATAATATTTATATCAATTCCCTAAAAAAAGAGTATTATATATTGCGGGCAGCTTAATTTCTCTTTGCTTCTTTAATATTCCAATATTATATGCTAATAAATTTTTTGTTTTTCACAAAGATTGACAGCATGACAATGTTGAAATTTCTATGCTATATATTCCCCTACTTAAAATAGCTTCACTGTACAAAAGTTTCACTGTTATTTGTCATCTAAGTGTTCAAGTAATAAGAGATTTTTCAACCTGTGAAAAATAAAAATTATAAGCTCAATGCAAAGCAAAAGATTTGACTGTTGCTTGCCAAGAAGCTTTGTCCTCTTGCTAATATCATTTCTATTTTATAAGTTCAAAAGTTGCATTCTATTAATGGCTACACACCATCTTAGATTTATAATCTATTTGGAAGGATTATAATGTTTTATAAAGTTGATTGGGAGATTAATGTTGAAAAAATAACTTAGATATTATGATCGTACGTAAAAATTAACTTTTTATTACATAAATTTTTAAAATATAGTGAGAAAATCGTAAGAAAATAATAACTAAGCGAAATTATAATTAACCAAGTAAAAAATTGCAAATGACAAACTTATAAAAAATATAAAAAATATATTTAATGGTGTAAAATAATTTATTTTGCATATAATCATTTTTCACATATTTATTTGTTATTGTTAGAAAAGTTTAACATAATCGTATGAAAATAACGGGAGACAAATAGGCATTTCGATTTTTAGAGGGGCAAATTGCGAGAAAAGAAGATCGGTTGGGGGCAAAAAATTAATTTGGTGGGTCACCACTATACAATTCCACCCTTGTTTGTTAGTAGAGTTAAAGATGAACATGATCCTCTTAGGGTGTGTTCGCCTCGATAGTAGCTTACTTATGTCTATACATACAAGAAATTAATTATGCATTTTTGTATATGTGTACATGCATGTTTTTGAGTTTACATTTATATACATGCATGTAGATTACAAATAACCCTTACTATACTAAGATTTCTAATTTTTTTATGGGGGTCACCACTATACAGCCCCAATACCCTTGTTTGTTAATAGAATTAAAGATGAACATGATCCTCTTAGGTTGTGTTCGCGTCGATTGTAGCTTACTTATGTGTATTATGCATTTTTTTATATGTGTACATGCATGTTTTTGAGTTCACATGTATATGCGTGCGTTTTTTATGCTCATAGTCGTACATCCACATCAACACGAATAAACATTCATATCTATTGCGGCTTATATCTTCTTCAATGTATATGATTTTCAACTAGGTTTTATATTCCTGAAACCGAACATAAAAAGTTAGCTCATTTATTTAACAAGCATAGTTGAATAATATCCCAACCCACTTCAACTCAACTCATTTGCACCTTTTACATAAGAGAGAATCAATATAAATTAACTTAGCTTTTTATTCCACTTAGAAAAATCCAAACCTGAACAAATAACAACTAGTCGACATGGAAAATGAAATGTTAAAAAGCTTGATTAGGTCAAAAGCTAGCAACCAAATTTGTTTTGCATGGCTCTTTTGTCAATATGATGTGTTGTGAGGGACCCACCCTATATAGATATTTGTATATTTATCCTTGTAGCTTTCCATCCGTAATTTTCTTCCTCTACCTTCTTAATTGTTTGGTTCTCTTTCACTAATTATGTGTGTAGATTTTGTAATGGTTGTCTTATCCTTCTACCTTTCTCTCCAACTAGGTATTAATAAGCTTTAGAAGCTCTTTACTCCATTGTAATGAAATTTTTATGAAAAAAACATAAGCATGTAAAATAAATTTATAAGAGATTATTGAGTTGGAAGGTAAAGTAATTTTATTTTTATTTTGTGTTAAAAAGTTTAGAGGATTCATGTCATAAAGTATTATATCTGAACTGTGTTAAAAAAGATAAATGTAGATCTAAAAAGATTTGTTTAGAAAGTATTAGAAATAAACTTTTTTTATTAGTTTTAAATGAGAATTTGACTCTTAATAGGACAGTAATGAAAAAAGGATTCATATAGTGAGATAAATGTTTGATGTTGTAGTTAAAAAATTTAGAGCAATAGAGAATAAATTATTGTCTTCATGTTATATAAAATTCTACACACATGAATAAAAGATTCTCATAAGAGACTCGGTAAAATTTATGTGAAAAAGTAAGAGAGGAAAAAACTATTGTGCATGACCTAATTTAAATAATATATCATATGGCGAAGATTACAAAAGTTGCCATTCCTTTCAATTGGAGAAGATGAATTGCAATGTCCGGATTGTTGGCTCAACCTCATATGTTGATAATAAAAAATACATAAGAAAAATGAGGAATGATGGGAATTAGTGTTGTTCAATGAATGGGCAACAATGATTGCCAATATTAGCTTACAGTAGGAAATAGAGGTCTGGTGATGAAGATTACGTGGTAGGAGTCGAACAATGAATATAATGATAGTGATTGAATGACAGTGGGGCAGATGATTGTGGATTGGTGATGGAAATCGAACAGAGACATTCAAGCAATGGCAGTCCAGTGGCTATAGTCGTTGGCAATTATTATAGCGCAAAGCTCTAGGATATAAATAAGTCACCACTCTTATAAGGTGATAAGTAGTGGAAAGATCACCCATTGTTGTTGGCCAACAAAACCTTACTAGTTCATTTTAGGGTGTTGTTTGCGGAAACTTTGTTACAGTTTTATTTTTCAGATCGTAATCATAATTTATGTATAACTATTACTTTGTCGTTGCTTTCAAAAAGTTTCTATGCTAGAAACTATTTTTTACATCAACTTTTTAAAAGAATAACTTTCCTTAAAACAGTTTTACAACTATCATTTTAAAAAATTGCAGTCATTTCGAACATGCCCTTGGTCTTATTTTGTGTGCCAAATGTGCTTATTTGGACTTCTAAGGACCCCATTACAATTTTTTAATATTCAAAGCATGGTTTCGATATTATTAGCTATTAGTGGCTTTGGGTCGCTCGTATGAAGAAAAATATTTATCCTCAAAGAATGGTAGAGTTTCATCGCCATTTTTTGATATTTTATAACTTGAATTAGAAACCTCTATAAACCATCAATTTTCTAATTGTTAGTGAAATAAAATTGTTCTTGTCAAGGCAAATAAATTAATAGCAAGATTGATTTTACCATTAATATTTTTTTATGATGATAAAATCGGATCCCACACCATTGCATACTTGTCTTAGATGATACAATCATCATATTTTATTTAATCTATTAGCAAATTGGCACTCATGTCGTTAAGAGATATCTAATGTTAATTGATCAAGTCTTTTATGGTGCTAACCCCAACACTAGTGGGCCCACTGGGTTCTCCAAAGGGTACGGCCATTCAATTAACTTTTGAAATGAGACACTGGTCATCTTGGCTTGTTGGTTGAGAGCTTATGCTTCCAACTAAGGCTTCGCTTTTTTATTGGTTTCTAAAACGGAGTTTTAGTACAAATTTTGTTATTTTTGTACTAAAACTCAAAAAAGCCGTCCCAAACGAAGCCTAAGATGTTTTGGGTTCGAGTCTTTGCGTGTGCGTTGTGTGTGTGTGTATTTGTCTTAAATGACCTAAATGTCCAAAAAAAAAACTTTTGAAATGAGGAGAGAATAAATTGAATAATTTGATTTAAGAAATTGATTTGATACGCCTATGAAAAAAGAGAAAAATTACCCCCATTTGACATTTATAAGGGTTCCATGTCTTTATAAACGTTTGAGGAATATTTTCATAAGAAAAAAATCCAAGATATATATGACAATTCAAAAATATTGATTATCTCTTGTGTTTTTTCAGCATCACCACTAGAGTTGACCTATATGGTCTTTTTTTTTTTTTTTTTTTTTTTTTGGCATTTTAATTGCACCTTTTCTATCCCCATGTAGGGCAAATTGCTTGTTTTAATTATTTTCTTTTATCTTATTGGGAACTCATAGGATGTGTTTGCTCGAGAAGCACATCAATCAATTATATTCATATTTTGGGGAAATTTTTAAATATAGAATTTTTTTTTTGAATTTTCAATTTTGAAGTTGAACACTTCATCATGATGACGTATCATATCGGAAGGTTAAAACCCATTCTCTAATGGGTTCATATTACAAAATCATAACTTTATCTCAACTATCTTAGTCAAATTCAAGAAAGAAAGAACTAAATATGACCCTGAGAGATTACGATACTATTCGATCATATATTTAGCTATGATAATCTGGATGTATTATTATTAATTTAATATTCAAAGGCATGTTAATAAAAGATATATCTCCATGGAGAAAAAAAATATCATTTATTATTCACAGTTTGAATGTGACAATAATGATCCCTTTTAATTTTAATTTTCTCAAAATAATAATTTTTCCCATCCTATTTAGGAGCTAAATGGGATGAGATCTAATTTATCTAGGGTCTTAAATGTCCTATAGAGGCAAGTCTTTGTATTTAATCACACATTTACACCATAGGAAAGTTAGGCTGCCTATGGATATTTTTTTATTAAAATAATGATAGAAATTCTACTTTTTGGATTTTTAAAGAGTGATAAATGAATGATCTTGTATACAAAAATTATATGATAAACTTTAAAAATTAGAAAAAAAAAATGTTTTACCCGAGAGATTCATAACATCCCCTAGATAGAACTGCACCATAATAGGTCAAGTTAGGAGTGTTAATATTTGACACGACACGAAAATCAGACTCGAATCTGACCTAGAAATTTCGGGTTTGACCTGACCCAATTTCAAAACGGGTCGGGTTCGGGTTCCAGAAATTGACTTGTTTGAAAAACAGGTAGGGTTCGGGTTGACCCGACGAGTTGCCGGGTCAACCCACAAACCCGTTTAAAAATGGCTGCCTACACTGCCCCACCTGCCCGCAAAGCTGCCCCGCTTGCCTAGTGCCTGCATGCACCAGCGCTACGCTCGCCCGCGCGCGCCCTCGCACACCACCGCGTCGCTCTCGCCCGCACGCCACCCGCACCTGTGCTCGCCCGCGCTCGCCCACACGCAATCGCGCTCGCCTGCGCGCAACCGTACTCGCCGTCGGACTGCCTGCGCGCACTCGAGCTCGCTGCCTACACGTCCGCGTGTTTCGCCTTGCTGTGTCGGGTCGAGTCAACCCGGCAACCCGACGGGTCGAGTTCAGGTTCCAGAAATCGACCCGTTTGTATACCCGGGTCGAGTTAGGGCTGACCCGTTTGAACCTGTGTCAGTTCCGTGTTCTACCCGAACCCGACCCATGACCCGACATTGTCACCCCTAGGTCAAGTGATCTGCCATAACCCGCAGGCGAGGAGGCGCTTAATAAGGAGAGAAGGTAAATATGAATGCATAAAAAACCCTAGCGTGCACAGACTTACTTCCTAAGAGCATTTATCTTTCTATGTGAGCATGATATTTTTTTATTTAAAAGAATTTTTTCGATATCCTTAAGAGTCTAATCGTGTTTCAAACTAAAACAAATTTGACATGCATATAAAAAATCTATAAAAAGTAGATAGTTTCTAAGGCACAAATAATCTAAGTATCATAAAAAATATTAAATGTTCATGTGATAAGTGCCACTTAATTACAATCCAAGATTTATAAAAATTAAAAGTGTTTAGGCTCCACTAACAACAACTCAGATTCTAATCATACAGAATGACACAAGTTTTAAAATGGGATATTTTTTTGTCTTCGCTTCTTCAACTCTTTCCTTCTGGCTCCTTGGATCCACCGGGTCCGAATATCCAAATGAAAAGAACTCCCCCCCCCCCCCCCCCCCCCCCCCCCCCCAAACTGGTGTTTCTTTTCTCTTTAGATTTTAAGTCGTCTTAATTTGGATCTCCAAATAGAAGGAACTCCTGCCCAGAGGGTTGTTTCCTTTCTCTTTGGATTCCAAATCAGATATTAATATCCCATTTTAAATTAATTTACACAACTCTTTGAAATTTAAATTTATACATATAAATTTTAAAATGACTCTAATACAATATGCATGTTATCTGAAGTAGTTTATATATGGAGTCATAAAAAATCCTAAGCATTTATATAATAAATTGCTCACATTTGAGCAAACATATTCAATTGTCCATGCTATCTTTTTTCTTTACGGGGCTAAGCAGTTAAAGAACATGCAAAAAATTTTGTTAAACAAATTTCATTTACAGTGGCCTAGCCTATAGCTAGAGTTGGTTATCCTAATAGGACATCTATAGTGTGCATCAGGCCGTGTGATTTGGATGTATCCTAAATAGATTGTTGTTTGGAGTTTTCTAAAATTTTCTTTTAGTTTGATGTAGGTCAAGGGGAATTTAATTGGAGTTTAAATTTGATTGATATATATTAACCAAAAGCACAATTTATTTCAGAGAAAAATAGGATTACAACACGCTAGAAAATGTGACAAACAAAGCTACAAGGATATATATAAAAGGATAACAACCCATTAGGCTCAGTATTTGGCAGAAGCTTCCAACTACTCTGAATCCATGCTATGGGCCATCCAATTTGGAGTGAGAGCAGAACCGCACTAAGGAGCCAACCCAACCGAGCAAGAAACGCACCACCAAAGGTTGCCGCAAGCCATGGCTTAAGAGAAGTGAGCCCTAGCCACATCATTGCCCACAAACGAAAAATCGTAGCCACAAAATTAAAACGAAGCTCTCTTAAAACTGCATCCACCAACATAAAAAAATAGATCATAATGTCCTTCAACCAAAGCAGCTCACAGCCAAAAACCACCACCACTATGAAGCCACCTAGCAAAGAGAAGGGCCAAAGCCAACCAAAAACAGCACAACAAACCCAAATTTATCTCCTACGATGTCTACCCCTCCCACGGGAGGAGACAGACACAACAGGACGATCATCCTGCAAAACAAAATTCTTCCCAGGTTCTTCATCTTAGGATGAGTTTTAGGTGTTAAGATTGATTAATTATTAGTTCTCTAAAGTCTTAAATTTTAATTAGTTGTTTTATTTTTTAAGTATCAAAATTTAATACACTTATGTTCTCTAAAATAGAATCTATATAAAGTATGGAGGCTTCCATTAATTAGTGATTCAAGATTAATTGTTTAGGTTGAACAATAACTGCCTTTGTTTATATCAGGGCAGTGAGATTTATTTTACACTCCTTTTAACTAATTTAATAGTCTCATAGGCCTAGGTTACCCAACAATTATCTTTAGGTTTAGGTTTAGATTTTATTTAGTTTATTAATTAATTATGCATATTTATGATTATCTTGTTTATGATTTATTAAGCTTGTGATTTATGGTTTGTATTTTATCAAATACGTTCATGGAATTATCACAACGGGTATGAGGACCCAGAACCTTCTTAGGACACTTAACCTCATAGCTCGAGATATTCAATCCTAAAATCTTCATCAATAGAATGTTGATTGTTCATTTTAATATTATAATTTGATTTTATTGATTGGATTGGTAAATTTTGGTTATTTAATGGACTTTTGCATTTTATTGAATATTTTAATGTATTTAATAAAGTGTCCATTTCTTGACTTTTTGATTTACAATAAGTTTAGGAGTTTTTATAGTTTCATAAATATTAGATCTTAAGGTAAGTAAAATTTTACTGAGTTTGCTGGATTTGAATTTTTTACAATTAGTTATAAATTTTAAAAGTTTAAATACTTTATTATACTAAAGTAGACCAAAATGTTGACTTTATTTTTAATGAATTTTGGAGGTTTGATATTTTTCATATATATTAGATCTAAAGATGAGTTTAATTTCTTTAAGTTTACTCAATTTGGAGCTTTCTTGTAATTAGTTATGAATTTTTTGAAGTTTATGTATTTAATTTAAATGTTTATTTGCATAATTGGAGATATTTTCTTATTTTTGTACCAAACTTATTCCAAATCACTTGAAATCTTCACCAAATGTCAGGAATGACTTTTGGCGATGATTCCAAGTGCTTAAAATTTATTTGATATTTTTTTTATTATTTTTAATGATTAATTAATTAATTATTATATTTCACTTATTATTAAGTTATGATTAATTCTGAAGGTTAGTGATGGGACTTTTTTATTACCTAGATAAGGTATCTTATTATGAACATTTTATGCCCTTATGTGTATATTATGATTTAATTTGAATTTATTATATATTTTGAAACCTTAGGCCCCATAAAGGGGCTAATTTTTATTTTTCTTAATTTTGTGGTTAAATGAATTCAAACATGAGTGAAATTAAAACCTGGGGCTCAAGCTCTATCCAATGAGTATAATATCACTCAATTTGGTGGAATAATAAATTTTATACGAATTTTAGAAGTTTTGGTGATTAAATTAAACTTTTAAATCAATTTATTAATTAAAATGATGACGCTGCCATTTTCTAGCCGACGCATGTCGGGGCATGTGGTGGATCAAAATTGTGAACGTGGTTTCGACTTATCTGCATCAGTGTGGATTGGGCAACGTCAGATCGATCCATAGATAAATGGACAGATTAGAATTAGCCACATATACTCATTCAAAAATATACAACGCACATTCGAAACCCTTTACCCATGTGCGGTTCCATCCTGAGTGACGTGGCAATTTCTTGGCCGTCCGATTGCGCCAATCCATATCAAACTTTAGTTCAAAATGAACTAAACATTTCAATTACATATAAATTTCAAAATACTTGTCCAACTTTGATAAAATTTGAAACAAAAGCTCTTGATAGCCTAATCCTTCAATGCCTGGAGTTTAGGGGCTCCATGTATTGAGGATTTATAAAAGTTTTAAAATGAGTATTAATCTTAAAATGCAAATATCTTACCAATAAGTGGATGGATTTGTTAGTTTTTAGGCCTATTTTTCTTCTGGAGAAGTCCTCTTCAACTTGGTAAAGACCTTAAGAGTTGGTTTTGGATGGATTGAAATTTATCTCCAAATCTCTCTCTCTCTCTCTCTCTCTCTCTCTCTCTCTCTCTCTCTCTCTCTCTCTCTCACACACACACACACACACACACACTCTCTCTCTCTCTCTCTCTCTCTCTTCACAAATGGGGGCTTTGGAGGCAATGGGGTTGTGGTGAAATGGTTGAAGAAGGTGGAGGGATCTTAGGAGAAGAAAGGGAGAAGAATTGGGAGAGTGTGTTAGATTGATATGAGAGTTTTTTTAGCCTTTATCCTATTTGTGACCCTTGGGTTTAATTGGAGGGCTAGGAATGATCAGAGTGGTTGTTTGGATGATTTACACCTATCTCAGGTGGTTAAAGGCCAAATAAAAAGTAGCATGCATGTGAGTGGCTTAAGTGACCTCTCATTAGGGGAGGAGATCATATTTGACCCCTTTTGGCTAAACCATGGCTTGGGCTTGGCTTATGAGCCATTTAAAAAGGTCCTGTGGCTTATTTGAGTGGGTTTTACTGGCTGATTTGGAGGGAAATAAATTGCTTGTTAATGCTTGACTATTTGGCCATGGTTGTAACATTTTTGGACTTATTGACCAATCAATTAGTCAATACTAATTGGGATAGGTCTTGAGAAGGTCATGCATGCTATAAGAATAAACTCCAAGGGATTTGAGGCTAAGGGTTAGGTGTTTACATGAAGTTGATTGTATGTATGAGTTTGACCATTTAAAATGGGTTGACCAAGTTAAACCAATAGGGGTTTGACTCCTAAAGATGTTGTATATGCTTAGAATATTCAATGAAATGATTTTTAGGGTTTAATTTGATTTGATGATGCTTAAAGCATTAGATTTAGATTAGGTTGAGTGTATGGTTGGTTTGGTCAACCATGTTCCCAACAAGTTCAAAAATGATAATGTGGACCTAATGGAGGTGTTCCCTTACAATGGTGACATCATTTGGTTTGAAATGTATATTTGGACTCTTAAGGGGCATTTTGGTCAAGCATGATTGATATGGTCAATCATGTCAAATCAAGTATTGGGATTTAGTTTAATACACTTAAAATGATATTTAGAATGCATTGGAAGATGTTTCATGGCTTAGTTTGATTAGGCCATGTTGAAGTTTATGATAAAGTTCAATTTATTTACAGGGGTTTTGAGGTTTAGTGAGCCCATGGTTAAGTAGGGTCCCCCAAAAGTTTAGTTTTGTGTTTAACATTTCATGAGAGTGATTATGAGCATATTCAAGGGTTTTGGGGAGATTCCCAAGATCAAAATCTATAAGGTGCATGGTCTAATGACATGGGCTATAAATATTTGAAGGTTTTATAGTCTTTGAAAATCAATTCAATTTTGGGGGTTACAAGGCTCAGATTTCTCTCAAATTTGGAGGGTTGTCCCTATAGACATGTATAATCAATATGAAACTAACGGATTATGAATTGAAGGTCATTTGGTTTGGTTTTGAGGTCATTAAAAAATCACTCAAAAGGGTTATAGGACAAGTGACTTTGGCCTTGACTTTGGATTTGGGGTTTTGGATTTGGTTTTAGTTTTGGAGGGTCAACCTCTCAAAAAATGAGATCAACATGTTGTTAACCAACCTTTCTGGTTGTTTTATAAAATTTAGCGTCCCCATCACACCAATTTGATCAAGGAGATAATAGAAGACTCTCAAATGCATTATGACAATTACACTTTGGTAATCAAAGAATGGAAGATGTTTGAATAACAAGGTGAAGTTTACCAGAGTAGGAGAAATTATTCATTTGGTTCTTACCTAGTTATGGTAGTGCCCAATATTTGTGCCAAATTTATCTTACTTGCATTTTTCTTTTTTAGTAATCCACTTTCTCTTCCGTTGCAAAAAGAGAATTGGTTTCTAGGTTTGCTTACATATGAGTTCTCATGAAGGGCAAATTGTTGTAATAACCTATGTGTATTAGTATGCCCATTTTTGAATGCATCATACCCCCTTAGTTTTTTTCTTCAATTGAAATTTTCATGTTAGATTTTGTACCTCTAAGTCATAAACATTTTTTAACTTTGCATATGCCTATGTTAATTTCTATTATCACAAATTTTTAGTATGTAACATCTCTATACACATTATGATGATTTTTTATTTTCTTATAAAAATCATCAATCATTATGATGACAACAAATATAGTATGCAATTTTGTCCATTTTTAATGAGGAATTATTTTCAAGCATGTAATTTATAATAGTCTAAACACGATTGAAATCAAGCCCAACATTAAATATCTAATAATATAGTAGTCTTAAGACCCTTGATAGTAGTTGGTTTTAGCATAAAATTAGGCAACTCATGATAGAAAAAAAGGATCAAATTCAAAGCTCACTCAATCTCAAATTTTCTATTAATTCAAAATTAATTTGACAAATTTCAACTTAAGTAATGACTCTCTTAAAATATTATTGGATTTAATTTTATATAATATAAATACACTTAAGGTACTAATTAATCATATGCACCAAGGGTTTAGGTGCATTCGCTATGGATCAACTCAAACTCGCAAAAGCCTATAAGACCACTCACCCAAGACTATGGGACCACTCATCCCATCAACAAAACAGACTCACATATGACCATCCTGAGCTAGTAACCTAATCAATAAGTCAGTATTCCTTTGGAAGGTTTGCGACCTCATCTATTTGGTCATTAGGCTCCTCCCACCACTCCCTTATGCGTATTTTATCTTACTCCCTTCCATACGGCAAAAGTTTGGACCTCCCATTTTCACATATTTTTAATTTGAACAACTTAATCTTAATTAATTTAAAACTTGTTATTAATCTAATCCTAGTCGCACGAAAGGGACTGAATGCCGGCTGCGTAAATATATATTAAGCAAAAAAACAATTGATAAATCTTAATCAAGCCACTAAGTGCCGAACTGTGAAGCCCGCCTGCCGTAACGACATAAGCGTCATTAATTATGCGGGAAAAGGGTCGCCACATCCGCATGTGATTTTGTATCTTAAATGGAGTCGGTGGTCCCACCCCAACTACTTTACCCACTGGCTTGCATCGCTCCTTCCAACGTGGTCCCCACACCTCGCGATTCTGAGTATTCCTTTGGCACGGGCCAAACTAAATAAATATATATTTTAACGTATATCCATCTAACTTATTAAATATAAACAAATCAACATATATAAAAAATAATTTTAGTTGATAAAAAAGTATTTATAAATTATAATCATAAAATGCTTATCATGAGGTATTTATTGCTCTTTTGTTAGGCATCACGTTTTTTTTAACATTATGGCATTATAATATTAAATAAAAAAATAAACTAAGATCCATAGGCCATTTGATGGTATGTGACGATGCCTGATCACGACTATTTGGCCCCTATAATTGGACCATTGTCATCGGAGCACAATTGTTTGGCCACAACACTTAGATTGTCACTATTCGACCCATTCTGCCAAACTATTGCTGCTAAATTACCATAGTCAAATAAAAACTTTTTGAACACAATATTCTAGCTATCATTGTCTAGTCACAGTCTCTCGAGTTTCATTGCACGTCCTTGATCTCTTGACAATCATTGCCCAATAACAATTACCATTATTTGTCAATCATTGTCACTCAAGCATTATATCTCGACCTCCGTTGCTCAGCCGAGGTCTCCCAACCAATGTCGACTAAACAAAATATCTCTATCATCGTGCACCTCAATCATCATCGTTTGACTACAGTGTCCTCATTGTGGTCAATTGACTATAATTTTTCTTAATTACTACCTGACTGTGAAAAATGCAAATCAAGAGGAAGAAAATTCTGTGTGGGCATGTCATCGAAAATTCTTTAAGTAATTTTAAAGTGCATAGTTTGATAGAATCAATTTTTCTGATTTCAGACTGATATTTTGTTTAAAATTCGTTAAAAATTATTGCATTTTTTTCAACTATGTCCCATTCTTCCTATTCACACCTCTTGAAGCTCCAAAGTCCCCTTACACCTCGTGACTTTACAATCATTCATTTGGGCCATGTTGGCCATATTTTTTCTATTCTTCTGTAGATATGAAGGTAAACCTCATTCTACATCTTATTTTTCCTTCAGTTTGAGATATCATGTTTTACTTTTTCATGATTTAGATTTTATATGGAATAACTTTCTTACTATTTTGTAATGCAATTTTTCAGTATAAAATCTATATAAAGTAGAAAAATAACGGTGATTTGAAGCTGTCCCAAATGAAGTCTTAGACTTCAAAATTTTATGGGTTCAAATTTACAGATTAAAAAAAAAGACCTATATTTTGATTTACATTGCACATTCTTGAGAAATATTTATCTATTTAATTAGATTTTAGTTAGATTTAAGTTAAGTTTTGTTGTTTTACAAATAATTTCATAAATTTGATCTAAGCAAAAAAATTTAATTAATAAAAATATATATATTTTTAATATATTTGCATTTTTATTAGATTTATGTGATCTTTTAGTTTAGAAAGTTATGATCTCAAGTTAAGTGAAATTTGGAATTCCGGGTTATATTTTCATTAAAATTTTATTTACTAGATTTATATTTTTATTTATTAATTTTTTAGCATAATTAATTTGCATATATATTTGAATATTTCATATTTTTATATGTTATCATGGATATCAAAATGAATTTTAATTCTACAAAATATAATATTTTCATGGATTTTCGAAATCAAATATCGTACGTAGATTTATAATAGACGTTTTAATACAAAAGTCGCGTCAAAGATACCTTGCAACTGATGAGATTACATTTGATTTATATAACTTAATACTAGATAGTTTATATGAAACAAAGAATTTGGTATTTAAATTAGATTTAATTGCACATAAAACAAATTATTATAGTAAAGCTTGTATGTTTTATTACAAGATATTGATATAAGAAAAAATGTATTTAGGCATGGTAATGCACATTGATTCAACCCAATAAGTGGGAAGCACTGAAAGCAAAAAACATATCCCATATAATATGTTATTTTTATTACCCAATATGGAACATCTTAAAAGATTTTATGGATCTATGATCTCTATTAGAAGTATATGATCATAACATCATAAAATATATTTAAATCAAGGAGCTCATATTCATCTATCAAATGATGAGGCTAGTAACTTCTTAATTTCACCCGCTTTCCAATAGAAGTACAATAGTGAATGATTTATTTACCCCGCTTCGCCTACTTCGCTCGTCCACGGACCAAAGACTCACTCACTATCTCGACTATTCGGTCGACAGCTCCTGAGAGAAAAAACAACAAAGCAAAACTCATTCAACTGCAAGGTTATCTTTAAACCGATTGATTAATGTATTAGGAATGAGGTTTTGAAGTAGGCATATTTCATTGCGTGAGTCTAAATTTGGGTTCAACACAAAGGAGAAATGTTTGAATTCTTGATGTCATACGAGAGTTTCTAAAGCCTATTTATATTTTACGCACAAAATAAATTTTCTCAAAGATAGAATTTGAAGTTTGCCGCATTGCTAATAAGAATAACTTTTCCCTTTCATTAATAATCACGTGAAGGTTGTTTTTAATCGATCAACTCTAACACAGTTGGTTTTTGGATTAATTTTTACTACTCAAAAAGTCAAAAAATATAATTTAATTTCTTTTGATAAAGTTTTCAACCATAATTTTCGAATATTTTTTTGTCCCATATTTGATATGTTATCTGATTCGGTGCCTCAACCGATTATTTGAATGCCAGATCAGCGATTTTTTGCTCGGACAAATTTTTAAACTAGGTATTATTAAAATATTAATAATGTAATTAAGTATCGAAAAAAATAAATTTAAGAATAGGCAAAGTCGCCCATCAAACGGGCGACTTATGCTGACTCAGACTTGTTGAGTCATGTCTCAATCGCCGAACTAACATATGACTTATTTAAAAAAAAAATTTACTATTGTAAGTTGCCCGTTAAACGGGCGACTTGCTACAGTAAATTCTGAAAAATAATTTAAAAATAAATAAAGTGAAAAATATATTAAATAAATATACTTAAAAAATAATTAAAAATAAAAAAATAGTGGAAAAACAAAAAAATATAATGTTAATGTAAACTATAATTTCTATATTTTAATAGAAGTAAATATTTTAAAATATATATTCATCAAACTTTTTATAATTTTATTTATTTTGACAGTATTAAAATTGTAATTTGTATTTTGAATGGATAGACGTTACAAAAAGTAAAGTGACAAAAAAAAATTAATGATTCCAAGTTTTTCTTTAAACATAAGCTTGAAAAGTAAATATCATAACTTTATATATTTTTTGTCTATATTTTTTATTTTTAATTATTTTTATAGTATATTTATTTAATATATTTTTCACTTATTTTATTTTTAAATTATTTTTCAGAATTTACTGTAGCAAGTCGCCCGTTTAACGGGCAACTTACAATAGTAATTTTTTTCTTAAATAAGTCGCATGTTATTTCGGCGACTGGAACATGACTCAGCAAGTCTGAGTCAGCATAAGTCGCCCGTTTGATGGGCGACTTTGCCTACTTTTAAATTTATTTTTTTTCAGTACCTAATTACATTATTAAATCTTTAATAATACCTAGTTTAAAAATTTTCCCTTTTTGCTCTTGTTTGCAGTGCGTGGGACCGACACGTGTTTGCCGGGCGTGGGACCGACACGTGTTGGTATGGAAAGTTCCCGCATGATAAGGCAACCATGGGCCCACGTCCGACGAGGGAGTTGGGCCGACGCTATGTGGACATCCGCTACGCCGCCAAATGAAAGCCCTGCTGTTCCAACCATTAACCATACGCCACGTTGCACATCAGGAAATTTTGGCCGGCTGCTGTGGGCCCGCTAGCGTGATGATAAAAAATTAAAAATACAATATTTTGATGGAACGCCATCTCACCAAATGTTTTTTAAGCATATGAAAGTAAAATTATTAAAGAGTTTTTGTATTAATTTGAAATTTCAGCTTAAATTAAATTCAAGTTATAAAAAATATCATTAATATTGAAAATCACGATTAAAATAATGATAATACCATCTTTCATATTAATATGAAATTATATCTCAGAATATTTTTATTAAATTAATGATTTAGCTCACAAACTATGGAGCGATGAAAGTTGAAAGCAATGGAAATTGAGAAAAAAACTAATCATAAATTATCTATTAATGCTTATAATATTTCAGTAAAGTAAACTTCGTTGCTTAAGAACATGCAGCCTAGCTATATTGTTCTATTGGTTAGAAGCTCAAGTTATCAACTAAGAGATATTGAGTTCGAAACTTTTATATGTGATACATTTATGAATTTGTATTTAATTCGCTCAAAAGCCTTCAAATTTCATCAAAATTTGAAAGTCATTATTTTTACTCTGAGTTTTGTACGACATATGAAATTTTTATGTTTCACTAATCTCAAAACAAATGTAATGATTTTCAAGTGTTGCATGTCAGAACATTCATGGTGCTAGAGAGATTTCATCATTTGCATGAAGATATTGCTTCCCTTCTTTTGCTAGAAAAATGCTCAAAATAGCTATACAATAGGGGTGTCAATTTTTGACACGACACGAAAACCCGACCCGGACCCGACCCGGACCCGCTGGGTTGGACCCGACCCGATTTCAAAATGGGTCGGGTTCGGGTTCCAGAAATCGACCCGTTTCAAAAACGGGTCGGGTTCGGGTTGACCTGGCGGGTTGCCAGGTCAACCCGCCAACCCGTTTAATTCAAAAATTTCGAAATCCCGCCCGCTGCCCCTGCCCCCTGCCCGCTGCCCCCGCCCCCTGCCCGCTGCCCCGCTGCCCCGCTGCCACGCGCCGCTGCCCGCCCCGCTGCCCGCCCGCTGCGCGCTGCCACGCGTGACGCGCCGCTGCCCCGCTGTCCCCGCCGCGTGCCGCGTGCCGCGCGCTGCCCCGCTGCCCCGCCGCGTGCCGCGCGCTGCCCCGCTGCCCCGCCGCGTGCCGCGCGCTGCCGCGTGCCGCGAGCTGCCGCGCGCTGCCGCCGACGCCTGCTGCCGCCGTCGCGGTGCCGGGTCGTGTCGGGTCAACCCGCCAACCCGCCGGGTCGGGTCCGGGTTCGGATTTTCGACCCGTTTCTCTACCCGGGTCGGGTTAGGGTTGACCCGTTTTCCACCCGGGTCAGTTCAGGTTCGACCCGAACCCGACCCGTGACCCGAAATTGACACCCCTACTATACAAGTTCTTTTCATGTTATATATCAAGCTCTTTTTTCTTCTAATATATTTTTTATTAGAAAAATTTATATTAAAAAATTCTGATATAAATTATATCATGATAGACTTAAAAGTTATTCGATTTATTTTGAGATCAATATTATATATAAAGGGTTTATATTGCACTATTCTCTACTAATTATTTTTAATTTCTTTTGATTTTATTTAGGTAAGATCGAGAAGAGAATGCACGAAATTTAAGGTAAAAAAAACTCAGGAAGGAATTGAAGACTATGTTGGGATGAATCTGTGTCAAAATAGTAATAGAGAATAGTTTGAGAATTTGGAGCTTGTTTCATACTTTCAAGTGAGGGAAATGAACAGTGTAAACGCATGAGTTTTCTTGTTGGTATTATTGCTCTTGAGAGTGTGAGGATTGGTTTGTTTGTCTGTATTATTTGGAATTATCATTATGATTTTTCTTATGATCATTTATGTAGGATGACTTTTTATTGTTTTTTTAAATAATTTTTAGTAAAAAAATAAAATTGTTGTAATAAAAAGTTGCTTTAAGAAGCAGTTAGAAAGCCTTTCCAAATGAAACCTCAAGCTTGTTAAGTTTCATGTACTTCTAAGGCTTCATTTGGGAAAAAATTATTCCATGCGGAGGCCGGACGCAGAACGCCGTCCGGAGACCAATTAGAATGCACCATGTCAGCTGTACCGAGCAGTATCGAGCCACAGTATCGAGATAATGGATGACGTGGTAAATTCTGGTTGGTCTCCGAACGGCATTCAAAGTCCACATAGAATAAATTCTCTCATTTGGGACGTCTTTCTTAGTATTTTTTAAAGTATTTTTTTAGTACAAAATTTTTGTACTAAAAAGCTGCTTTAAGAAAATATAAAAAAACGCCCCAAACGAAACCTAAAAAAAAAACAAAACTTAAAGAGGGGTGAAAGGTTATCTAATGCAAATAATAGTCAGTTGGTTAGAGCTAGAGGTGTCAATATTTGACACGACACGAAAATCCAACCCGGAAAATCCGGGTTGAATCCGACCCGATTTCAAAACGGGTCGGGTTCGGGTTCCAGAAATCGACCCATTTAAAAAACGGGTCGGGTTCGGGTTGACCCGGCGGGTTGCCGGGTCAACCCGCCAATCCGTTTAATTCGGAAAATTTCGAATCCCGCCTCTGCCCGCTGCCCGCCCGCGCTGCCCGCCCACCGCTGCCCGCCCGCGCTGCCCCCGCGCCCGCCCCTGCCCCCGCGCGCCTGACCTCACCCTACCGCGCCCGCGCTGTCCCCGCTCGCCTCCGCACGACCGCGCCCGCGCTGTCCTCACTCGCGTCCGCCCGCCGCGCTCGTGTCCCTTGCCGTCCGCCGCCGTCGTTCCGGCGCCGGCAACCCAAACCGGGTCGGGTCGGGTCAACCCGGCAACCCGCCGGGTCGGGTCCGGGTTCGATTTTCCGACCCGTTTGTCTACCCGGGTCGGATTAGGATCGACCCGTTTGAACCCGGATCAGTTCCGGGTTCGACCCGAACCCGACCCGTGACCTGAAATTGACACCCCTAGTTAAAGCTGCTTTAAGCTAATAATACAAATTTTAATTTTTTTATTAAAAATCTACTTTAAAAGTAGTAATTAAGCCGTCCCAAATGAAGCCTAAGTGAATTTTGTTTGTCATAAATGTAATTTTTGTGTTGCTATTGGATTCTATGGTTGCGTGTTTGAATATTTTTGAGCAGTAATGGTCAATATATACAAAAAAAAAAAAAAAAAAAAAAATCTAAAGCATGGACCCATTTCATGTAAACAATCGAAAAATGATGAGTTGGTACGATACTTTGATTTCATTGCAAGTAAGCTTAAAAGGTAGAGAGTTCTGAAAGCAACTCGGTAGCTTCCTTGTAAGGATGAAAATATATGTGAATTTATAGATTGTTAAGGGTTATTACAAAAATAGAAGTTATTAATGATGGAATTATCAATGGAATATTTTCGTTGTTAAATTATTGACTGACATTAAGATTGATTTTCATTCTCTAAGTTTATGATGGATTTTAAATAGTTGTTGACTAATTTCAACCAAAATACAAAAAGTTATGACGTAATATCCGTCAACATAGTTTGTCGATGAATACTTAATTAGGGCATGACCTATCCCAATTTGCCTTCTTCATTCTCCTTCTTCCTTCGCCCCAGTGTCAACGAATCCTAGATTTCGAGCCACCGATTGTTCATCCTACTTACTTATATCTCTCCTTCGCTCTCATGCACACACATACACGATTTTGAGCCACCTCCTGCTCTCCCTCCCTCTATTTCTCTCTTCATGTTGTTAAAGATTTGATTTGAATAATTATGTGTTAAAAACATGAATTTTAACTAGTTATGTGAATGGTATGAAGTGGATCGTTAGATAATCGTTGTTGGATTTTGTGAATTTGATGGAGGGTTTATAAGTATCTTGAAGCAATCTATCGGTCAAGATTTGAAGTATCGTTGCTTAGTTCTAATACTTTTACACGAAGAACTTGGGTGCATGGATCTCAATATTCTGAATCAAACAATCCAAATAATATGAAATATATATTAATAGGAATATATCATATACCCATATATTATTATCTTTTATTTGTAAAAAGTTCAACAATAAGTTCTATTTCGATCAAATAGACAAATGTCAGCTACAATGTATTTCTCTTGCATTGGTGGAAATTTTAAAACAATAAAATTTCTATCATGTTGGTTCAAATTTAAACCATTTGGCGATGATCACCCCTAAAACACCAACATCAATAAGAGGTCTTTTGATTCATGCAAACAAAGATGTTATTTTCATTTATGAAGGATACTCTATCGAGATTCTTTTATACATTTTTTTCTCGTTTCACTTAGGTATCAATTTTTTTCTGGAGGATAATTTCTCAAAATAGGATCATAGTTTTTCTTTTTCCTTTATGTAGATCCAATCTATAGTACTTCATAGCTAATTAATTCAGCTGACATATGGACTCTTTGATGAGTCATATCATATTATGTAATCTTTGTACTTATCACATGTGACATAATAGCAATGTTGGTAGGGACAATGCCACTAATTGAGAGATTATTATATGCAGAATTCGGACACAAAGAACCGTTCTGTTTTGTGACTGTGAATAGTAAAAGTACAGTTACTATTCACAGATATACTTTTACTGTTCGCCCATACACTTTTACCGTTCACATTCACAAAATCAAACGGTTCTCTGTGTCTGAGTTCCGTACGTAATAATCTCTCCACTAATATCGCCAAGTCAATTGCCCAAACATGATCAATCGGCTTGATTTTACTAATGAAATAAAGTTACCTTAATTACTTCATGCTCATGCTTACTCATCATTTCTCTATAAACTTAGGTAAAGAAAAATTTCTCCCAAAATTGAGGAGACAAGAAGAAGGCCATTATATGTGAATTTCTTATACTATTAATATTAGTTTTTAATTTTCTAAAAATATGTATAAAATTTTATGAAAAATATATGACATAATTATGTAAAAGTTAAAGATGTTATAAAGTCATTGATGACTAAGTCCAACATGGGAAAGCTATAATATTAAAATAAATATGAAGCAAAATTTAATAATAAATTTTTTAAAAAATATATTAAAGGAAAGATAACATTGCTCAAGCTCGAATTCAAACTGGCTCGGAAGCGAGCTCATTCATAACAAAAGAGAAAATTGATTTTGAATCAACCAATTATTTTAATAAAAAAATGAGAAAATTAATAATAAATAATCACTTGATATAATAATTTGTGATATGTAACTTTATAATAGTTTTAATAGCTTTATAATTAAACTATTGAATTATAATACATTTTTTTAGATGTATTTAATTTATATTAATAATTTTTAAATGAGTCGACTCACCAACTAACAAATCGAGTTAAGCTGGCTCAAATTTGACTCGGTAGCTTACCGAGTTTGGCTTGACTCAATTACACCCCTGGGTATAACTAAAATCATATAATAAGAATAATATTTTTGACAATGAATAATAGGTAACAAACCATAAAAATATTATCTACAATAAAAGAAATCTATCATGAGCTCAGTACAAAGCAATAAAGGGATTTCCATCAAAAGCATTGCAATGATTGCTAAAGCCTTCAAAATCAGTTTTTTGAGGTCCCCCTATTACACAACTCCCCTTGGCCTATTGGTTGAGAGCTTAGGCTTCCAACTAAGAGGTCCAATGTTTGAGTCCATGTGTATGCGTTGTGTGTGTGAGTTTGCCTTAAATGGCCTAAAAGTCCCAAAAAAAAAGGTCCCCCTATTAAATATAATAATGTATTGAATTTTTAGTTTTGGCCCTACCAATTTTTTTTTTTAAATAAAAGTGAAATAAAAGGCATTATATTTCAATTTAGCTCTTATTTATTTCCATCACTTTCTCAAAATCTTTAATTTTTTACATAAATATCTTAAAAAGCTTTTATATATTTACACATATAACACTTAAATTTTTATATTTATTTATATAAAACTTAATTTTTTTTTAAAATCACATCAATAATATCATTAATATTAACTTATTTAAAGGAAATTATACTTTTCATAGATATATTTTGATGTAATTTAAATATTAAAATTATATAAAATAATTAAAAAATAAAAGTTTAAATTTTAGATATGTAAATATGATATGATATATATGTAAATCTTTCTTATAAAAAATATATGAATAAAATTTTAACTTTAAGAAAAAAACAAAGCATATAGAGTAATTAGTAAGACATTTGATTAGTTGGACCACAGACAACAGTACAGCCCTTTAGTCAGGTGATAATGCAAAGCCGGTTGGTCTTAGAATCTGAGTCTGACTTACCGCTGCTTATCCGGGTGGTGAACGGTTGGGCAAAGCCTAAGTCTCTGATTCGAATCCCTTGGCAAACAGTGAAAGCCTTAAGTGTTGACCCGTATAAATTGGTGTGGGTTACATGCTAGGTCGACCAGAATTTTCACTAATTTAAGGACAGTGCTTCCTCCTTAAAAAAAAAAATTCTGAGTCTGGATGGCATTCCTGTCGGTGAGAATTTATCAAATTTGAAAGAATTAATAAGATTAAAATTGTTATAAATTCTGCTGCTTTTAGGCTCTTATGACAGTATTGTGGATCCACGAGAGTCAGAGATCAAATGATTGATTCTACTTTTTTATAATGGGATTTTTACATAAATAACACTTAAAACTTCTCTATTTACTTATATAACACCTAAACTTTAATATTTACTCTTCTACCACCTAAAAGCTCTATCCCTCCTCAAATATACCACTCCGTTTCTCCCCCGTCAGAACCAACCCCCGAAACCTGTATTTCGCTCGGGAATACCTTTTCCGATGATGCGTCGGTGGCAAGCCTCAATCGTTCTACCAGCGTCACCATTGATTCGCTCATTTTATTAGCTTCTTCTGAAAAGTTACAATGATAAGCGCCTATGACTCATCGATACGGATCCAAAACGCGATTTTACGACAGCAATCGTTTTGTCTTCTCGCAGCTTCTGCCTTTGGGAAATAATAGATCCTCTAATGACGATCGCCGGCGACAAGAGAAGTTGCAATGGTCAAAAAAAAAAAACACTCCATTTATTCCAAGCCACCACCCAAACAGTTTAGAAGTTCAAAATCAAAGCCCGTAATTACTAATTTACTATAAAACAAGCTATTCAGCGGCGGCGGCAACGGCGGCAGTGGCGGCGGTCGCCTTCTCCAGCTTTGTGAAATCCATGCCGTCCCCACACTCATAGTCATCATATCTCCTAAAGGTCTCCGCCACCATGAAACAAGCGGTTGCCACAACGTGGTCTTTAGCCGCGCATTGCTTTTTCTCCACCGTCAGATTCCCCATCTCCGGCCCGTTCGACCAGTAAAAGTAATTCAGAAGCCTCTTCCCCTCCTCTCCAATAAACCTATCAGCAACGAATTCATCTGCCCTGTCAAACACCGTTTGATCGCTCATAACGATCGGCTGGTACCCGCACAAAAGCTCACCTTTTTTTACCGGATACCTTGCCCCTCTCGAATTCAGCTCAAAATCCTTTCTTGCGCGGCCGAATTGCAGCGGCACCGCCAGATTTCGCACCTCGCCGCATCATCGGAAAAGGTCTTCCCTAGCGAAATACAGGTTTCAGGGCTTGGTTCTAATGAGAGAGAAACATAGTGGTATATTTGAGGAGGGATAGAGCTTTTAGGTGGTAGAAGAGTAAATATTAAAGTTTAGGTGTTAGATAAGTAAATAGAGACGTTTTAAGTGTTATGTATGTAAAAATCCCTTTTATAATTTGTCTTTCACTATTGAGTATTATTCTCTTATATTTAGGGCATTTGTATTTTTAGATTTTGTTGGGAGAAAAATTATTATGTGCGGAATACGTTCGGAGATCAACGAGAACTTGTCATATCACTTTTTTGCTCTGTATCGGTGCTAGATCGGTACCGCTGTGTACCAGTTGATGTGACGCGTTCTGGTTGATCTCCAAACCATCCGGTGTTCGCACAAAATAATTTCTCTTGTTTATGACAACTTTCTTACCGATTTCAAAAAAAAAATTTAATACAAAAATTTCTAATTCAAAAAATTTTGTATTAAAAGCCATCTTAAAAAGCAATAAAAAATTTGTCCTACGTAAAGCTTGGTGGAGTTAGTTCTCTCTCATCTGCTATGAATCCAAATTTTATTGAAGCTGAATCATATAAATCTCTATATCTTATATTCTTATAAATGGTGTTTTCTCTCTGTATTTTATGATTATTTATGACACAATTTATTTCAAGTTATTTGTTGCGTTTAATAGGACAAGACTATGGCTTCGTTTGGGACGGTTTTTTTATTGCTTTCTAAAATGGAGTTTTAGTACAAATTTTTTTATTTTTGTACTAAAACTCCGTTTTGAAAAACAATGAAAAGCCGTCCCAAATGAAGCCTATAAGGGATTTAAATAATTCAGCTTTTGCTGAAAAAAATTTGTAAAAATTTAGAGCAAACATTTATTCAGAATATTAGAAATTTTTGAACAAATAAGGCAAATTAGATTATTTTTTTAAGAGAACTTCAAATTCTTATGAGATGTTTTATTTTAGTTATATAATGCTTATAATTGTCTTATATCCATTAAAAAATAGTTTTCACTCATGTTATCCTAATTAGTTGATTTAAATTTTTATATCACTACAAAAAGATTAGATTTTTCGCAGCAGATGTTAAGAGCGGTTTTAGAATCACTGACAAAATCCTGATTTAGCACCGATTTTGACCGCTACAATTAGCACTAATTTTAGTGGTACAATTAGCACCTTTTTTTAATCGCTAGTAAAGTCCCGCCCTTAAAACTGTTACAATAACTAGCACTTTATTATGTCTTCCCAATGGTCATGAAATTCGAGTCAGAATGTCGTTGTAGCACATTGCAATCACAATGGCGAGCAACGATTTTAAAACCGCTACAAGAAAATTTGTCACAGGTAAAACCGTCAGAAAATGTCTAAATTTGCGCAACGGTAGCCTTGTTTTTTGGTAGTATATGCTGCATATTTGATTTAAGAAAATTTAATTTTAATAATATAATAATGATGAGTTACACACTGTGTGCCTATAAGAAAAAATATTTAAATAGGCATTTAATCCACTATGCTTCTTTTATATAGTCTAACAAATATAAATGAGAATAAATTACATAATTATTATTTTGATTTTTTAATATATAGTCCAACTATCGTTCTATTATATTGTCTAACAAATACGAATGAGAAAAGAAATTAATTACTAATTATTGTTCTGTTATATAGTCTAAAAAATATAAATGCGCTATGAAGTTTTATTTATATTATTCCCTTTTGTATAAGTAATAGCAAAAATTTAGAAAAACTCATACACAAGGCAACAAATGTAAAACCAAAATTATTGAACTCAACGATGAGCAAAACTTACACTCGTCGCATAATATAACTTCTAAGAGAGAAACAAAGTAATCCCTGGTTGCCATGAAGATCATCCAAGGGAACGCGAGCTCACGAATGTTGCATTCATTTATCGCTTTTCAGTAAGACGTAACAACCCGGCTTGAACATAATTTGCATTTGTCCATCAAAATGTTGCAGGAAGGAAAAATTATTAATGTCTGGACAGAATAACCGAGTATATTGAGTGTACCGAGCACGGTACCGAGCGCCCAAATGATGTGGCGCTTTGTTATTGATCCCTGGTCATGTTCGATGTCCGGTTACAATAATTAATCTGCAGGAAGAGAGATGAGTGAAGGGTAGCAACTGCAAAACTAAAGGTGTCCTGCATCACAAAAGGCATCACAGGACATTAGGGGTTTTTTTTTTTGGTTAGGGGGGACAAGGTATACACCCACTATCATGCACCCCCGGAAGGGCGCTTGGCAGCATTACTAATTCTCGGTTGACCTAGAAGAGACACCCACTGCAGAAACCTCATGACATGCACTTGATTAGGCCCCACTTATGAGGCGCTACCGCTCAAGGAGAATTGAACACGAGTTGGAAGGTTCCCAACCGTACTCGCTCACCAACCATGCTAAGCATCGGTGGGTCATTAGGGTTTAATTTTGGAGAACTTTTGACCACTAGTTTTTCGTTGCTTTTAAGAAATTTTTGAACTAAAAAGTTGATTTCAAGAAAATTATTGAACAAAAAATTACTTTAAGAAACAATAATAAAAATCAAACGAAACCTAGACCTCAAGTGATTTGAGCTCCTCAAAATTAAGAGATTTAATAAATTTAAATTAATTATTAATTGTGATATTTATATTAAAATAAATATCATAATTTTAATATCCATCATTATAATCAAAGCGTTTAATTATAAAAATGCTTATGTTGGCTTGATTATATAAGGTTGCTTAGACGCAAAAGATTTGGACTTGGGTTGGGCTTTTCTTTGGGGCTGCTTGAGAGGACCCGGCCCGGACATAGCTTCTTTCATTGGGTCATGGCGTATCAACTGTTTCTCAGGTCGGGTTAAACAGGATTAATGGGTCACCAGATCGAGATATACTAAGATCTCTGCAATGTATAGTAAGGAGGATTAGGGAACACGTAATAAGAGGTTTTAGGAGTTCTCATGGCTTTAGCATTCTCTACTGCTCTAAAATTCAAAAGGAAGTAACCTGTAGAATCAATATTTATCTATAGGTTTTAAGGAAGGAATTCCAATTATTATATAAATTATATTGAAAAAAATATATTTTTACAACTATAGAAGTTAGATTGCGAGAAATTATTCTATACAGAGACCGGAAGTAGAATGTCATCCGAAGACCAACCAGAATGTGCCACGTCAATAGTACCGAGCCGTGGTACTGAGTGCGGGGTGACGTGATGCATTCTAGTTGGTCTCCGGACGGCGTTCAGTGTCCGCACAGAATAATTTCTCTTAGATTGCACCCTTGTTTCATTGGAAAATTAAAGTACAATCTCACTTTTAGACTAGCTCAATTTTTTTTTCTATACTGTAGAATATTATCATGTGGTGCAAAGACTAATGGCAAGCTCACAAACCTCCCAAATCTTGCATGTATCATATGATTATTCATTTCCATTATTTTTTGTAATTTTTAAAACCAATATGGATATGTATAGCTTTGGACAATCCCACCTCATCCAAATCTATCTTGGTCATCCTTCCCTCTTATACTCTTTATTCAAGTTGTTTTGACCTATTCTTCTCTCTATACCATCTCAAACTCTAATCGTAGCTACGTTCTATAAAATTGCTCACAAAGTTCATCAAACCTTAAATGCTACTCTAGCCCTCAACTTTCCTATCAAAATTAAAGAAAGCCCTAACTAAAAACTCTCAAGCTTCACCATTTAAGAAGCCCTAATCCCTTCATAATTTCTCACTTATCCTCCACTCATCTCATACATATGCATAAATCCTAGTTCCATTTTATAAGCTTTCAATGAACCGCTTAATATCCACCCTTATAATCTTAACAAATAAAATTCCACATTCTCATAGCCCTCAACCTTTTCCCAAAATCTTATAGCCTACACTAACAACTCCACCTCTTTAAACTCTTCAAAGTTCAAGCTACCATTTTAATACTAACAACCCTTTACATACTGCGATAGAGAGAGAGAGAGAGAGAGAGAGAGAGAGAGAGAGAGAGAGAGAGAGAGAGAGAGAGAGAGAGAGAGAGAGAGAGAGAGAGAGAGTTTCAGCATCATTAAAATTATATCACCTACCACCAAATTTTATTATTAGAACTCCTAAACCCTTGTCTGGGCGTCTCTCCCGCCGTCCTAGGGCTTGTTGGGGGGCATCCCTTCGGCGGCCTTCGCAGCCTTTTCGCTCAAGGGAGTTTTTCTTCTCCCTTCAGCTAGCGTTCTTGGTTCTTCTCGTGTTGTTTTATATTTTTTTCCCCAGTCATTGGTGGCTGGTATGGCGCCAAAGTGCTTGTTGAACCTTGGTTTTTTGTTTGGTTCCAATTTTTCGCATTCTTTCGTCGATGTTATAGCTGGTTTCCCGTCTAATGTGTGTTTTTCGGAGCTTAAATCGTCACCTTTTCATTGTCTGCCATCCTTGTGGATATCTGAGGATGAAATTATGGCTCTTGCTGCTCCCTTCCAGTTCTCTCTTGTCTGTTTCTTTCCATCCCGGCGTTCTAGTCTAGACTCCATTAGGAGGTTTTTTGCCAATTTGAAACTGATACCTGATTGTTCGATCACTTTGCTCGATTATTCGCATATCCTTGTTAAGCTCTCGAATGACCTTGAGTATAGACGAGTTTTTAGTCATCGTTCTTATCTGGTCTATAATTACTTTATGAAACTTACGAAATGGACTTCTTCTTTGGATTTCACTATTGAATGCTCTATTATTCTTATTTGGATCTCTTTCCCTAGTCTTCATCTTCATCTCTTTAACCCGAGGATTCTTCATGCCTTAGGATCGATCTTTGGTCACCCACTAAAGGTTGATTCTGCCACTTCGTTGGGATCTAGGCCGTCTATTGCGAAAGTTTTGGTTGAGATTGATATAATGAAAAAACTATTCAGACTTTATCTAGATTGGCCCTGAGAAGCTTGGTTATTTCCAAAAGGTCATAATGGAGGTTTTCCCCCTTTTGTGCTCAATATCAATCTATTGGCCATGCTAGGGGGATTGTAAGTCTAAAAATGGTGTCCCTCTTACTGTACCCTTTAAGCCTTCTTCTTCTATTTTGGTTTCAGATCAGGGGAAGGCTGTTGCTGTGCCTTAGCCTGGTGTTATTTGTGTGGTTAATTCTCCTACTGTTAATATTTGGATTTAATGCCTAATCCCATTACTTATAGAAAGGACAATGCTGAAGTTAATAGTGATATGGTTGAGAATCATGCTTGTACTCTTGTTGTTATTGTTGTTGGTAATAGTGATGTGGATGCTATTGCTATTGGGGATCAATTAGCTGTGTTGCCTCCCTCTCTGTTTGCTGTGGTCTTGCTCGTTGGAACTGTCTCTTCACCTCACGCTTTACCTGACCCGATGAGTTGTGTTGTTGTTTTGGATTCTAACAATTTAAGTAACATTCATTCCACTATGGTTGTTTCAACCCCTTTAGCTGTGGATAGTTCGAAGGGAGAGGATTTTGTTGCCTGTGAGTTGAATCGGGTTGTGGCCCAAGAGTCTTCTAGTTTGGCTCATTCTATGTCTCTCACCTAAATTCTAATGAGGTATCTGCTCGTATTATTGTTCCTACGGTTCTTTCCCCAGTGATGCCTATTGTGCAAATGTCTAGTCATTTTGTTGAGGTTGTTGTTAATTTGATATCACCTAAGGCTTTGGTTTCTCATGTGGTTGCCAATTCGGTGGAGAGTGTGAGGTTGCAAATAGACTGGCTTCAATGCTCGTCTGATTCCTCTTCGGAGGCTAGTGAGGATGATGAACCTGGGGAGGATTTTACTTTAAAGAATGACCGTCATGTTGTTTCTGTTTCTTCTCGTGGGAGGGGTAAACGTGGTAGAAAATAATTTTACGAATGTGTTGCCTTTGGATGTCTTCTCTTTGCATGTTGGTTTCATGTGATGGAAGGTTATATGGTTTATCTCAACACCCTGTACTTTTGGTGGTTGGCATTTTGTTGGAGATTCGTTTAAAATTTTTAGCGTTGCTTTATTGTTTTTGAGGCAATGATGTGGCTAGGGCTCACTACTCTGTAGTTGTGGCTCGTGGCAACCCTTGGTGGTACGTTTCTTGCTCAATTAGGATGGCTACTTGGTGCGTTACTCATCTCTCTCCAAACTGGATGGTTCGTGCCTGACTTTGGAGTAGTTGGAAGCATTGGCTAAATACTGAGCCTGATGGGTTGTTACCCTTTGTATTCACTGTAGCTTTCTAATCGTTCAGTTATATGCTTCTTGTAATTCTTTTTATGATGCAATAACATTTGTTTTTTTGTAAAAAAAAAAAAAAAAAAAACTCCTAAACCCTAAATATCTAAGTGTGCAATTACAATCAAGATTGCTTTAGTAATTCCTTGGTAATCACTGCACTATCTTGTTTAATTTATTATATTAATGATTTATCTACTTCAATTAAAAAAAAATTATTTACATGTTACGTTGCATTAATCCAATCCAAATCTACATGAACACCGAGCAAAGATGATGCGCTAGCTATTGTCACTAATGATTTCTACCAATTGACAATCATAAATTATCATTCGGAAACATTTGTGATATGATTCCAATTAAGTTATTAGACTAAATCATTTCATTTCATTACCATTCAAATCTTCCCTCCACCATAAAAAATACCAAAACTATGCTCTCTTAATTTTGGCATAGACTTTTAACTTTCTCTATCTCTAAATTTTGATTTTATCAATGTTTCTATACTTCACTTCCACCAATGATACCATAAAATTTATTTTTAACTGCAATGCCAAAATTCATATGGTAACATTTCGTTTGAAACTTTGAATCATGAGTTGTGTAAGATTATTCAGATGCATTTTGCATCATGATGAACTTCAAATTCCTTAAATTTATGTTTATATTAATATAGCTCTGGGATATCATAAGTTGCGCTAATCTCAACACAAATCTAACGTCTTTGAAGCCTACTTTGATACCGGGATATAGTTATATAAATTTTTTTTAGGGAAATAAAAATGACCTTTATAACCAATAAGGACTAGACTTGCTTGATGCGAGCCAGCCAACATCTTCACGAAATGGTCTTACAAGTCAAGTCTTGCTAAGTGTGGCAAAACAATTAAAATCATTTTAATATTGTATTTATTAAAATGTATATTTCATTAATACATTTGTATAATTAATTTATTTCTATTTTAAAGTAACTTCAAATATTTTTTTGAGTTTTAGGCTTAGGTTTCATAGTTTTTTTTTTTTATTTGGTCACTGTTTATTCACTATTTTCAATAAATTTTTATACTAAGAATTTAATTTCTTCAATAACTTTTAAAAAATTGTTTTCTCTACATCAATTTTATAGCTATGTTTATAAAAAATTACAGCTATTCCAAATCGACCCTTATTTTTGACATGATAAATATAGTAATTAGTTGAAATACAGTTAGTTCTAACTTAGGAGTGTAAACGAGTCGAGTCGAGTATCTGTCTAATCGAGCTAAGCTTGTTTAGCTATTATTGAGTTCGTGCTCGAGCTCGACTCGTTAAAAAATTCATAGGATCGAGCTCGACTCGATTGTGAGAGCTTGTTTAAAAAGCTCGAGCTCGACTCGATTGTTGAGCTCAATTTTTTAGTTTTAAATTAAAAATTCAATTTTTTCTAAATTTTTATATTTTAATATATAATTAATTAAAAATTATTAAAATATATTACATAATGTTAATTTAAATTAATTATTAAATATATTTTAATTTAATCGAGCAGCACAAAGAGCTTTTGAGCCGAAGCCAGACTTGAGCTCGAGCTCGTGGCTAGATGAGCTCAACTCACGAGCTCGTTAACAAGTCGAACTTGAGTCGGCTCGGCTCACTTTCACCCCTGTTTCAACATTCACATCAATTAAATAAAGTAGATATGTATATACTTGGCATAGTCAATTGAGTCTATACGAGTCTTCGTTGGCATTAATATATTCATAGTAAAATATTTTTCAACTTTATATGAAGGGCTAATTCATATTCTCTCAAATAAAAACCTTTGTACTATCATCAATTATCAACTAATAAAGATTTCATTTGAAAATTAGGCTTTATTTTGTTTGAAGAAATAATAGAAATTAAAATGCATTTTACTTCATTAAATTTTATTAATTAGGAATTTGGATAGTAGAAAATTATATTTATTTAAGAAATAATAATTGGAATTTTTTTCAGCGATAAATATTCTCTATTCAATCTTGACAAAAAATAGGAAGAAACAAATATCAAGCTAATTGGGCCATCGTTGTAGCTCATAAAATTTTTTAATATTGAAAATTAAATGTGTTGCGAACTCGGGCTTCCGAGTTTATGATTTTGATGATAACAAATAATATTTATTAATTTTTTATTTCTCCTGATATTTGCAGTGCATATTTCTTTCTATATTGACTAATATTTCAGGTACATCATGCACCGTTCTTTGAAGATTCAAGGCTCAAGATTGTGTAGAATTGGTCATATTAAATGAGTCTGTAATTTTCATTTATTGAGTGAAGTCTTGTAATGATGTATGTTGGTTTGTTGATCATGCACACACATAGAGGGAGCAAAAAATGATTATAAATATTTTAATTTTTCTGTTCATCGTACTATAAGAATTTATTTTGTACTGTACGATCTGATGCAACAAAAATAAATTAAAATATTTTATTTTTCCTGAAAAAATTAATTTTAAATATTACTAATCGTGTTGTACGATCACCATATCGTACTGTACGATCTGTTATAATTAGAAAGCCCGCCGTCCATTAAATTAAGCAAAAATTTGAACTTGAAAAGTTGTATAATTGTACTGCACGATCATAATCGTACTGTACGATGTTTAAAATATTGCCTAAGTTAATCCTGAGATTATGCAATCAAAACGGCTGAAATTTGTCATTTGGATCGTACTGTACTAACTGGATCGTACAGTACTAACAGGTCAATTTCTGCACATCGTACTGGACGATCTTTGCGATCGTACGGTACGATATTTGACGGCTGAATTGAGTATTTTTAGGATTTTTTGAGCCCTCTATTTAAGCACTCTCATAAGACTTTGTAAGGGTCTTTTGGCAGCCATTGTAGCTTCGTTTTTCTAGAGAAAACTTGAAGAGATGACTTGAAAGGGAGAGAGGAAAGGGTGGAGTTTGAGAGAAGGAGAAGAACCTTGGAGGGGATTTTAAGGGAGTGTGAAGGAGATTTCACACGGTTGCTCTGGCGAGCTTGCACCTCAGTATCATCGGATTCAAAGTTCGTCTTGAAGGAAGTTTTGGGAAGAAGAAGATCTCGTTGGTGTTAAAGGACCCGGCTCCTCCACCGCACCGGGGAAGGTGGAAGTGATTGTGTAAGGGCTTCTCCGCCTAGTTGTGGGGTCTAAAGGAGAATCACTAAAGGTTTAGTGTAATACTAGGGTGCCTCCGGGGAGTGGACGTAGGTCATGGTTTGACCGAACCACTATAAATTGATGTGTTCTTTCCTTTATTTTTCTGCACTTTATTTCCGCATAAATTTTTTATTGCGATTTATTGCGTTGATGAAATTGATTATCTATCTTTTTATTGTGAATGAAATTCGTTTCCGCATAAAGTCATAAAAGATATTTCTTTTCAATAAAGAAGTTTTTAATCATCCAATTCACCCCCCTCTTGGCGCGTCTAGTAATTTCAATTGGTATCAGAGTAACTTCAAAATGTTGTAAATATTTGAATTCTTAATTATTTTTTTTTTTTAACTTTTAGGCCAATCAATTCACATACATTACATATATAAGCTTCGAACTTAAGACCACTTAGTTAATTGGTAGTCAAAACTTCCAACCAACAACCAACAAATCAAAAAAAGTTACGTATTCTTTAAATTATGTTGTATTGATGTATTCTTTTGGACGGACATTATTGCATGTTTGTTGATGTTTTTCTCTTCTATATATAGGTTTTTAATGAATTTTATGTAAGAAATGATTGATAAGGCATTTGGCTAACTAGTGCCCAATTACCAGCAATGATAAATTAAATTGGGGCTACTGAAAGATTTGGCAAAATTTTTACTAAAATTTCAGCAGTAAATAGCTTTTTTCAAAAAGAATTTTTTCGTGGCAGTATTTCATTCGAAAAATTCATTGGAAGCCTGATAGAAATTATTATCATTGAATATTGGTTCTATTTTTTGCGGCTTAATATTCATAAAAAAAGTTCATGTCATGATTATTCAACAAATTTTATATTGATTGTCGACTACCTAATGCAACCATTCACTTTTCTCATCAAAGACTTTTGACTTGAAAACAGTAGCGTAAAAGTGGAGGAATACATTAGGTATGTTGTGTGATAAAAAATTATACTCAAACTTAAGGGAAAAATTCTAGAAGATGGTGATGAGACTTGCAATGCTGTATGGCACAAAATGTTGGCCATTAAAAGAGAAGCATGAAGCTAAGGCTTTGTTTTGGACGACTTTTTAAACAGTAAGAAAGCTGAACTATAAAGCTACTTTAAGAAGCAGTAAGAAAGCTATTCCAAACAAAGCCTAAGTTAACTATTGTTGCAGAGATGAGGATGCTCAGATGGATGAATGGCTTCACTCTTAGAGATAGAATGCAAAACAAATATATATATGAACAAGTTGGAGTAGTTCTAGTGGCAAAATCAAATTAGAGAGACTCACATTAGATGATTTGGTCAAATAAAACGCCAGCCTTCTGATAACCCAATTAGGAGAGTAGATGTATTAGATTTCGTCTATATTAAGAAAGGTAGAAATATACTAAAAAAACTTGGTTTGATCTATATATTAGAAATAACATTTTTTAACTAGATTTAAATAAGAATTTGACTCTTAACATAACACAACGAAAAAAAAAAAGGATTTATCTTGCCGACCCCTCATAGTGGCCGGATAAAGGCTTGATGATGACGATAATATTGCTATTGGTTTAATATCTGTAAAAATTATAATTCTTTATAGAAATGTTCATTTTTCTAACAAATTTGTCCACCGAAAAATAATTAATTTTCCCATAGTGAAACTTATTTTAGTTTAGCTTCATTTGCCGTCTTTTAATTTCATGAAATTAACCAGCTTTAGGGGATGTTTGGTTGCAAATATTATGAACATTAATTAAAAAAGATTAACGAGTTTTAAGTATTTTTTTAGATATGGACATTAGGCTATTTATTTGGTTGCAAGCATTATAAGAGGCTATTTATATGCAGATGAACAATAGGCTTTTTTATTGATAATATGTAAGGTAGTTGTTGCGGGCTGAAAGATTCGTGGCGGTAGAGTGAGCAAACTTTTTGTCTTAGCGATGCACGAATATCCAACACACAAACAGAAAGAGAGAAGTAGAACACCAAATCTTTTTTTACGTGGAAAGCCCGAAGAGGGAAAAACCACGGGGCCTTGCCCAGGTGAAAATATTCCAGTAAACTTGAGTGAATTACAATGGTTGACCCGTCCCTCGATTTAGAGGCGGTCAAATTACAATAATTTGGATAGACAACCAAAGGTTTGGAGACGGTCGTACGGATGTCCGGCAGGTGGCGGCTGGGCTGTAGTCCGACAAAGGTCGGGCTGAAGTCCGGCAGGCGGCCGGGCGGTGGTCCGGTGGCCGGGCGGTGGTCCGACGAAGGTCGGCCTGAAGTCTGGCAGGCGGCAGCCAGGCGGTGGTCCGGCGGCAGGCGGTGGGTGGAGATGCCGGGCAGTAGTCCGACGAAGGTCGGGCTGAAGTCCGGCAGCAGGCGGCGGCTGGGCGGTGGTCCGGCGGCTGGGCGGTGGTCCGGCGGCATGCGACGGCCGGGCGGTGGTCCGACGGCAGGCAGCTGCTGGAGATGCCGGGCGGTGGTCCGACAAAGGTCGGGCTGAAGTCCGGCGGCCAGGCGGTGGTCCAGCGGCAGGCGGCGGCCGAACGGTGGTCTGACGGCAGGCGGTGGTCCGGCGGCAGACAGCGGCCGGGCGCTGGTCCGACGGCAGGCGGCGACCGGTGGTCCGGCAGCAGGCGGCGGACGGGCGGTGGTCCAGCGACAGGCGGCGGCCGGTGTTAGAGCTCTTAAAGCTTCAGGGCTCTGTTCAATCTCAAGCAAAAAGTCCCCCTCATGTAGAGAGTGGGAGTCTATTTATAGATTTTCATGAATGGCACACCCCTTAAATCTAGAGAATATCCGGGGTAGGTTCAGAGTGCTCCATCGGATGGCTCGTATTGATTCCCCCGATCATAGAGAGTTTTTCAACTTTTTAAGTTCTTTAACAATGTCGGAATTCTAAGATCTTGGGCTCGTTGGATTCGTTTCGCCGAGACGCTCGATTTGACTATAAGCTTGACATATTTGGATATCTTTTCATTATCTAAATAATGCTTTAATCCTTCCAAATGTTGTCCGGGCCCCCGATTCGGACCCATTTGGGCTTGGGTTGGACCAATTTTGGTGATGTTTGGTTCGTCCCATTGAGATGTTCAATTTGACTATAATTTTGCTAAAATTGGAATTCATATGATCACAAATTTAATTTTGAAGATTTTCCAATTTGAATATGCCTCGAGATTCGTTCTTGATCAAGGCAATTTTTTGTGGATGTATCAGTAGTTATAAATACTATTTTGTATGCAACTCATCTTGGTCTTGAATGGATTAGATACACAATTATATATGAATCTCGATGAATATTTAAATTAAAATTTTTTGAAATTAAATCAGAGATCATTTGAACTTCGATTTCAACATACTTATAATCGAATTGAAGGTAAACGAGACCAATGATATCAATAGTGGTTTGATCCGAGTTCGAATGGCCCAAATCAAGTACTTGTAGAATAATTGTAAACTTCGACATACTAAATGGAGGACCAAGAGATCCTTAATTCTTATATATTTTTATAGTCAAATCAAGCATGTCAACATAAATAATCCAACAAGTCTAAGATTGCTTAATTATGATGTCATCGAGGCACTTAAATGTTGAAATAATAATTTATGATTGAGAGAATCAATACGGGTCATTTAATAGTGTTCTAAATTTTGGCTTTATTTGCGAGACATGACATCTCAAAAATTTATAAATAAATCATCACTTTCTACATAAATGAGAGGTTGGGACTTGGACCTTGGCCTACAATTTAAAAGAACTCCATGTCTTGAAGAATATTGGAGCTCTATCTGTGCACTACTACTAAATCGTTGTTGTCAGACCATCACCTAATCGCTGCCGTTAGATCACTACCAAATTAATGTCCGACTGCTACCATCGTTAGACCATGACTTGATTGATGTTGTAGAACTATCATCGACGAATCATTGCGAAACCACCGGCGTCTGATATGATGATGATCCTATAACCATAGTCTCTCGGCTATGGCCATATGACCATCGTCACCCTACTATATCCTCCAACCACCATAACCCAACTACGATCCTCAGACTATCATCACATGATTATAATCTTTGAATAACTATCATCTAATCATAATCCTCTGATTTCTAATGGCCAACTGAGGTCCATCTGAACAACAAACACCTTGACTTTCCACTAAGAATATATAATGGTAAACAAGATTAGTAAGCAATGGCACTACAATTCATTAATAACATATGTTTCCTTATTTTTGTGAATCATATAGAATCTTCCTCATGGCATAAGAAAATATTAGGATTTTCTGATACAACTACTACAAAATTCATAGCTAAAGATTAAAACTTATAAAAATAATAACATATGAAGTTTTTTTGTACAAAACATTATAAATTTTAAAGTACAAATCTTTATTACAAATCTGATGGACCACTTTTCTTTGCTGGCTACAAATTTATACATTTAGTACAAAAGAAGTAGTGCAGTTTCTAACTCTAAGGTTTGAAAAATAAATAATTAAATCTAAAAAGAATTAATTAGTTTTAATTATGTTCGCATCTTACGCGCAACCAAACCCCAACTGCTATCAATTGGACGTAGGACCAAACCACCACCGTTGGTCGGTCTATTAACAATCGTCAGATCGGAGCCGGCAAATAATGGATTAACATTTTTGTCACTCTTATTTAATCTTATTTTAACAATATACTAATTATATTTGTACAAAACTTCTATAATTATTAAGATCAACCCAATAATGATCGGATTAGGTTGGCCGCTTGATATTTTTTTAATATGGCATAGGATTTATTAAAATAACAAGAGTTGAGTTTAAGATAGTAAAAATTTCCTCTTTCATCAATCACAAATTTACCGCAAAGACTCTTTAAAAATTAAATAAAAAAATTCAAGTTTCAAGCTTAGGCCATTTTGTTGGGGAAAAATTATTTTGTGATGGCACCGGATGTCATTTGAAGACGAATCAAGATGTGTCACTTTTTTACTGTGTACCAGGTGACGTGACACATTCTGATTTGTCTCTGAACGGTCCAGTGCTCGCACAAAATAATTTCTCTAGTTTGGGATAGCTTGAGATAGTAATCACAATTTTATTTAGCTGATATTTTCTTGATACTTTCTCATCACATTTCTATTGTGAAAAGATACTTTTTACAACCATACTAGATAAATTGTTTTCCTCATAACTAATTCACAATCAACTATATAAAATGTTACAATTGTCCCAACATATCCTTCATAAAACAAAAATATTGATATCAACGAAGTATAAAAGAAAAATGGCAATTAAAACGGTAGAACACCAAAAATGGAAAAAACAAAATTAAAGATTAGATTTGTTTTGAAATAAATACAATATGATTTTTAATTGATTAGCAATACATATTTCAAAACAAATCAATGACTATCAAACATTGAAACATTCTACCATAAAATGCATGAAGTATCAAACATTAAAAAAAAAAAAATCTAAATGGCAAAATGACGGTAAGGCAATGGAGGGGAAACTGAGGCTTTGTTTAGACAACATTTTAGCTGCTTTTTAAAACGGATTTTTAGCCAAAAAATTTTTAATTCACAAAAATTTTATACTAAAAACCTGTTTTAAAAAGCTGTAAAAAAGCTATCCCAAACGAAACCTGAGTGAAGTCAGAAATCTATGTTTTCTTTTTTGTTTCCACCTTGAAAAAAATAACTGGTGATGTTTTAATATCATCCAGATATTTTGTATGAACAGTAAGGAGAGTTAGGCTAAGGCTTCGTTTGAGACGGCTTTTTTATTACTTCTCAAAGCAATTTTTTAGTATAAAAATTTTTTTTTGTACTAGAAAACAGCTTTAGAAAGAAGCAAAAAAGCTGTCACAAACGAAGCCTAAGTTTCTTCGCAGAACGGCTCCAGATGCTCCAGCGCTGGCGCATTTAAATCCGGTAAAAAATATTTAAGCTTGGAAGGTTCTGCTTCAGCCGGTGGTCGCTGCGAGCTTGCCTGCAAGGGACAAAATGGATCTGGTCAAAAATCAGAAAGAGCAAGAAAATAATATTTGAGTTCATTGCTTTCACAGGTAACAAGGTAGAGGAAATAACATTGAGCAATGGGGATATCTATTCATCACTGATATGATATGCTTTGAATATAGTGAGTGGCAAAGCATTTCGACGTGAATATCTTTAGGTTTACTTTGCAATGCGTGTTGCAGCTTTAATAAGAATGATGATGTATAAGCTTTCATTTTAAACCATTTTGTTATTGCTTTTCAAAATAGTTTTTCAGAAAATTTTGTACTAGAAAATTATTTTAAAAATCAGTAAGAAAGTTGTCCAAAATGAAAACTTAAGTATATTAACTGCAGAGGTTGTGAACTTGTGCGGTACATACTTTAATTAATGTATTGTGCATATCAAAGTCCCTATTAATTTTTTTGTGTGGATGCCGAATGCCGTTTGAGGATCAATCAGAATGCGTCACATACGGCAACTCGGTACTGCTCGATACCGTTGACATGGCGCATTCTGGTTGGTCTCCGAACAACATTCAGTGTCCGGTCTCCGCACAAAATAATTTCTCCTTATCGAAGGCTTTATTTGATGTTTACTTTTATGCTTTCTAGAAACAGTTTTCTTAGTGTATAACAGTTAAGAGCAAAACCAAAACTTGCATAGAATGGCAATCTAGGCAATTTTCCAAGGAAATGGTGTCTACAAATTTTGGCTTTTCTTTCTAATTAATCAAATACTTACTACATTTGATTATATGTTAATTAATATTACGTTATTATACTATATATGAAATTCATTATATATGCATTTCAGTCATTCAATAAACTTATATCAGTAACATATCAATTATTTAACAGAGTTCATATCTTCATGATAATTGGAGAAGACAACTTTTAGTCATTTAAATATTTAATCATCTCTATCATCGTTGAGATGAGCTAATTTCATACAACAGCATGGTACAAAAAAAGATAGCACTAACAAACAAAGGATCGACTAAGGAAGTTAGGAGCGATAATGATGTGCCTAAAGCACAGATTATGGGTTGTTATTTTGACGAGTTGAAGCATATCTATTCACATTCTTATTATTTATATTTCAACATAAATTATGTTAGTTTTTTTATCAACAAAAAATGATGAATTAGTAATCCAGAACAATTATGTGGACATACGAACACTGATTAGAACATCAATGACCGTAAATAAGGGATTTTGTAGAATAATGGGCAATTATGAGCTCACTAGCAAGAAGATAATGTGGAAAATAAGATAATTAACACACATTCCATACTTCACACCAATAAACTATAATAGATCTGGTCAATTGTTTTAAGAAATTGAAATCTAAATCGGTTTCAAAGCAAAATCAAAAGTCACTCATTTGAAAGAAGCTTCTTCGCCTCCTCCGATAAATTCCCATTCGTCATCATCTTCTACTCTTCCTCTTACCTAAAGCAAAACACTTTGAAAAACTTCATACTTGCCACACTGATTATCAGATCAGATCTACCATTTCTTTGTCACCTTACTTTTTCTGATCCTTGTACAAGGTTTCATTTGGGATGGTTTTCTTACTACTTCGTAAAATGGCTTTTTAGTAAAAAAAATAATAATATTTGTACTAGAAAGACGCTTTAAGAAAACAGGAAGAAAACCGTCCCAAACGAAGCCTAAATCTTATTAATCCCCCAAACTCCCGGATTTAGAAAATATGGGGTTATAAGCAAAATAGGAGAGAAACGGAGTTTAAGCAACCATAGATTTAACTTTACCAAAGACACCATTTGGCAGGATTTACGCACAAGTCCTATATATTCTATGTTTATAATCTCTCTCAAGTAATTCATATATCTTTACAAGATATTATAATGCTTTCCTATAATAAATTTAATTTGAGAGATTTGAGATTTCTTTTTGTGTTGAGAATGATTGTATTAGAGTTTGAAAAAAAAAATTCTGTACCTCATAAATATGGACGTGTATGAATTCCTGATAGTGAATCAAATTCTCTCTCCTATCTTATGGCAGAGGAATTAATTATGATTGAACCATGTGAATCTTAGTGACTTTGATTTGGCTTGATCTGTTTATAATTATTTTGCCTGTTCATCATATTAGTTCGTGATAGTCATTTCTGCATTAATTTAAGTTTTTCTTAACGACTAACTGTATCCTAATTCATTCTAGTTCCCAAGCTTTCATCTACATTAACAGTAGAAACTGGAGTTTTGAATTCATGATCAAGGATGTCAGCAAAACCTTAAAGAGTACCAATCGTACTCCAACCAGAATGTACGAAAGGAGTGAATTTGATCTGTTACATGGCCGGTCCAATTTTGGTACTGATATCCTTTGAGGAATTCCTTCACAAATATTTATTCGGAAGGCAATGGCACATGCCGCATGGGCCATATTCATTTTCTCAGCATTTAAATTTGCGCACTGAGAAATGATTTCTAGTCCGATTCTAACAATCTTTATCTTAGAGCACCAGTATTGTAATTTGAATGTTAATGAGTAAAAGTGTATTTTTTAGATGTAAGAAAATCAGGCGCTTAATTCGGACAAAACTTTTCGAATCGGGTACGTATAGCATTCTCTAGTCAAAAAAGGAAACCTGCCTATGTGACATTTATTGGAACCTTCCAAATAAAAATTACTATAAAAAATTTATTTACAAGAATTCACTGCCCAATCGCAAATAAAAAAGACATTATCATCACCATTGCTTAAAGACTCCACAGACAAAAAAGCCAGGAAATTAAAGGAAGATCAGCAAAGACATGAAGGCAGAGGAAAGAGTTTCCACTTACCAACTCGCTCAAGAGCCTCTGGTTCTCCGCGAGTAAAGCCTCTCTTTCTATAATTTCGAATTCCAGCATCTGCCAAGTAGCCCATAAAAAACAAGTTTTATCATTGATAAATCCAACAAGAAGCACACCAGGAATAAATAAACTACCGTTTCTTTTCAGAACCCAACCTTCATGAGTTTTTCTTTGTCCTCCAACAAGAATCTCTCCTCTGCCTGGAGCTCAGACATTTTCTGATAAAAATCACCATAAACCATTCAATCAAATAAATAAAGAATAAGGAATAAAAATACAAAAGGGTATGTAGCTACGTGGACGAGCGAAAAAAAAACCCACCTTCTTCCTACCCTGCCGTTTGATGGGCTGCAAAGGACGGACTGCCTCAACCAACGCCGAACGCTCGGCCACGCTCACCTGAAACCACGAAAAACGGAAAAAGCAAAACAGCACGTGAGTCATCTCTACCGTCGGTTTTGAGTATCATTCCAACGGAATCCGAATCCACCGGCACGTGGAGGTGGGAAAACGGGGCACAAAAAAATAATTATTTTATAAAAAAAAAACGTCTCACGCGAAAAAATGGGCGTAGGGTCCCGAATGTAGCGCATCACATTACCGAAACGAGACCGAAGTGGACACGGTCTCGATTCCGATCTGAAGCGGCCACCTGGGCCATACATGACGGTGAGGGGCAATATCCTCACGCCTCCGCTCCCATTATCGCTTTTAAGTGGAGCCTACGGTGATTATAACTACCTACGTAGATTATAACCAGCTACACCTGTTCATCGCCAGCACGCAAAAATACACCGGATCATAAAAAAGGAAAGAGGAATCGTTCGTTAATCAATTGACTAGAATACCAGAACAGCTGAAGACCCCTGTTTTTAATTTACAAAAAACCATCATAACAGAAAAAGAAAAACATATTTATAAACGAAATCAAGAAACTTACCTTTTTGGGATAACAATTGGGATTAATTGAAGAAGAAGAAGATGATGAAGACAGCTTTAAAAACATTATAAAAAAAAAAGTGATACAGTAAAAATGGCTTTATCTCAAATTTAAAACTCGATAAACATCACAAATCTTATTAATGATTCAGCATTTTTTTTAGAAATTTCGAACCCTTGCCTGTCCCTTGAACTACCCTAAGTTGAATTAGATCGAAATTTTCTTGATCAGAAACAGAAAAAAAAAAAAGGAGAAGCTTATGTATTATTTAGGCGATTTACAAGGCAACCACGCAAAAGAGGGGATGGAATGAAAATTGGATAAAACAAAAAGTTAGAGAGAGAAGAGGACTGGGAATAAAGATTTGAGACCTTTATGTGTGCGTCACATGCTGGAACGGAGGCATCGCCGGTGCGTAAGCGCTTGAAGGGTCGGATCTCGGATGAACACGGAAAGCCATCGCTTCCACTGGTAGAAGGATCGGAGGCGGCACCCAAATCTAAAGGCGTGTCCGGACTCCGGTGGCCACAAGTCGCAGCCACCGCCGTCGAGGACAAAGGACCCTCTACTTGCTTCAGCTTCAACTTTCCCAGAAGGCGAGACCTCCTCGATCGAAATCCCCATGAAGGGAGGGAGACAGAGAGGACATTCTCTATACTCTTCGCCGGCATCGCCGCCGGAGGACGCGGATGCTGCCTAAATAGATTAATCGTTCCAGTCGGTGGAGGATCCAGCGGCGGGGTTCTGCTAAGGAGGAGCAGCGCGTTCGCTGCTTCGAGGAGAAGATCTTCCTCGCATTCCATTAGAAGAAGATTGGTGAGAGCGCGAGAGAGACAGAGCTAGCGAGCGAGAGAGAGAGAGAGAGAGATGGGGAGAGAGGCGAGAAGGACGATTGGAGGAAACGGAAAGTGACGTGCAACATGAGTGAAACCTCGTCGCTATTTATTAAGGCGTTGGCCAAACCAGATGAAAAGAACCGTGAGCTTCGGATCCGGCCCGGTTCAAATGTGCTGATTTGGTTCGATCTCTTATTACCTTTCCTATTTTAGAGATGCAGCAAGGCGTGTAAAAGAAGATTTGCTGTCCATTAGAATAAAGCTTCACTTTCCAAATATAATCCCAAAAATAAATGAAAATTTAATCTAATTTTTTTTAAAATTATCAAATTTAAAAATTGAACTTATAGATTCATATGTTATGATCCTTAATTCCTTACAAATCTTTAAAGATTTGATTAAATAATTACTTTAATTTTTAATTTCTAATGTTTGAATGATAATTTAAAGATAGAAAAATAAATAAAATAGTTTTTGCTCGAACACATAGCGCACTGAGTGGAAATAAACTTGACAATTTCGAAGGAGTTGACTTAGCGCTCACTAATCTCAAAAATAATAGTAATAATAATTATAATTTTTGTGCCAATATTAATTGAATAAAAAGATTAGCAGGAGTTTTAATTTATAAAGAAATTTTAATTTATATTTTTCAATTTTGATAAAATATTGAAGATGTGGCACAAAGAAATAGATAGGAGTTTTGATTTATTGAAAAAAGGAATGGATAGTAAAATAATTTTAATGCATTTGAAATATTTTAAGTTGTTTTAATGATTATGATTATAAAATAAACGTAGATGATTACTTTTTTTATTTGAGGTAAAATGAATGCAGTATAATGTCTAATAATGATGGTGATTGGTGGTCGGCGGCAATAATGACAAGGACGAAAGAGGGTGATGGTTGATTGATGACGACAGTGGTAGCTACTTGTGATAAAGGTATGGCTCAGCGGCTCGTGACGGCAGGGGTGGTGGCAACAACAACCGATGTCGAGATTCAGCAACATTGGTGACAATGATAGAGAATTTTAAGTGTATTAAGAAATTGATAAAAAGTAAATATTTTCAAATATTTTATGCTCATTTTACTATTTTTTTGTTTTTGTTTTTGTATAATGCTTTTATAAATTGAACATGTTTTGAAGGTATGCATGCAAATTTTCTTAAAATTCAACTTAAAGCACCAAAAAAATTTATTATAAAGAAAAAGAGAAAAAATGAATGGTAAAATTTTGAGGTAGTTGAGATTAATCTCAAAATCTTAGAAATAATTCTTAAAACTTTAACTAAGGTAGTTAGCACCAACAAAATGAATTAAAAAATGTATTTATTGTACTCAAAAGTATAACTTAAGATAGAATACATTATTAGGCGTGAACATATATCCAAAAAACTATATGGTAATTTTTACTTCATATGCCTCCTAATACACATAATTGGTGAAATATACGTGTTGTTTAGTATTTTGATCTCGTGATGCCTTCTATAGTAAGGTATGTCTTACGTCATTGATCCTACGATTCCTTATCCAATAAGGTTCATTCGCCAACTCCTCTTTTCCTCACACACAACCAACCTCATTTTACATTTCCCATCGATGTATGTTGTATGTTGTCAGTCATGCAATGCCTTCTCCTCCACAAACTCTTCTTCTCTTAACATGCATCTAGTCCCATTATTGTCTTCCCTTATGTCGCCAATCTCAAAATGCATTCTCATCTATGAACTCTTCGCCACCTCACATGTAATCATTCTCATTATTAACTTCTCACGTCATGACGGATCCCACAAGAACTTTCTCGTTCGTGAATTCATCTTCTTCTCACATGCAATTGATCCTATCATTACCTTTCCTAAAAAGCTCGATTATCCTCACGAAATTTGAAGGAGATAGGTCTTTCATGAAAACAAACTATGCGATTAGAATAATGTTCAAATTTAAACGATTTAGATCCTTTTTCAAATGACATGGAATCCAACAAACAATTTACAACTAAAAATAGAAAGCGAATTTTTTTAAAAGGATGTAAAAACACATCCTAGCCCCTTTTTTGCTTAGCATTCATACAGAGACCGTTCATTCTTATGTTGACCTAATTCATAGAGTTAAAGTACAAATTACTGTTGATGAGACTATCAATGATCATCAAATATTATTTGAGCAACCTTATAATAAGAGAAAGAATGAACATGAAGTCAGAGCACAAAAATATTATAAAAAAAATCAAGACTTTTCACCTTGATCCCCTCAACAAAATCATGAATATAAGCTGAACAATGAATATACTCCATTGAATACATCCCACTTTAGCATTCTCATGGCTATATAAAATAAAGACAATGTTAGATGGCCCAGCCCACTAAAGCCAAATACTAACAATCCAGATTATTATTGTCACTTTTATTGAAGTCAGGGACATACAACTGAAGATTGCTCACAATTAAAGGAATAAATTGAAAGATTAATTCAACAAGGATATCTTCGTCAATTCACTCAAATCCACATACCTAAAATGAAGATAATCCAACTAGGGGGTAGAATCAGCAACAACAAAGACAACATCAATATAACCATCAAATGGTTGGAGAAATTAAAACCATTGCGGGAGGACCCCTAATATCTTTTCTAATTCTCCTCACTGCCCTTGAAGAATCAATATTAAAGAAAGCACAAGATAATCATTCCAACATATTTAATGATTATGGCCTATAAGGGATTCATACTACACATAAAGACTAGCTTGTCATCAACATTGGTATTAGAGATTCATGTTATAATTTCACAAGAATTTTAATTGACAATGAAAGCTCGATGGATGTTCTATTTTACTCAACCTTTCTTAATATGGGTATAGTCAAAGAGAGACTTCAACCTGGTGTTGAATCATTGTATGGATTAGATAAACAACTTGTACGAATTAAAAATTGAGGTGACAATTACCCTCTTTTCATGCTTGGGGAGTTCCCTTAGCAGGCCACTCATTTAATTTAATTTAATGTTGTTAAGTTAGAACCGACATATACTACTATCTTTGGAAAACCTTTGCAGTCAAATTTTGGGGTTATCGCTTCGGTGTCACATCTAAAGATAAAATTCTCAACTTCGATGGGATAGGCGAAGTATAGGAAAATCAACAAGTAGCATAACATTGTTATCTTAGATAAGCTCAATCACACCCATCAATTACCCTCAGTATTAAAAACTATGATTTACAAAATGAAGACGTCACACAAAGGGCTTCCCTAGTGGAGGATCTATGAATGTCTGGATCTTGGGTTGAAGATCAAGTGAACTATAAATTTTAAAAGAACCCAGAAGCTCCACCTTGATACCATAACCAGCATTCTCAAATGTTATCAGTAGCTACTATTAAAACGACTTATTGGATAACCTATACATTTTCTGAATTAATTATTATGTAGCCCTCATTTTTCTAAGTTATGTCGTGGAATCATTATATTGTCTTCTTTAATATAGTAAGATTTTATTTGTCCATTACCAGTATTATCTTTCCAAGAAGGATCATAGTGAAGATCCCAAATAAATAATGAAATTTATCATTTTATTCTTAATTCAAAAAATACATAATAATTTTTATATCTCAAACACTAGACGATCAATCATATGAGAATTCAATCTGACTAATTCCACACAGGTTAAATGTATTAGACAACGATCTGATAAAAAACCTCGGATAGGTCAAACATTATTAGTGAATTCTTTTGGACTCTTCTATATAGGTTAAATTCATAGAACAACAATTTGAAAAAAACTTTAGATAGGTCAAACATCCTTAGAGGATCCTCTCGGTCACTTCCACATAAATTAAAGTCATTAAGCAACACTTTGATAAATAATCTTTGATAGGTCAAATATTTTTGGCAGATTCTTTTAGCCTCTTGCACATAGGTTAATATTATCAAGTAATGCGACAAATAACCTCAGATAGGTCAAATATCTTTGGTAGATTATCTCAGCCTATTCCACATCAATTAACTTTATTGAGCAACGCTCTAACAAATATCCCCGGATAGATAAAACATCAATTGTGGATTTTGTTTGATTTTTTCAATGTAAAATAGTGACATCAATATGCTTTAATAATAACCCTGGGAAGGCACACCAATGGGGTAGGCTCGAAGGAAAACTAGTAGTAAACAAGGTCCTTACTAAAAAGACTCCATGAGTACAAATGGTTGATAGGATCACCACTTATTAAAAAATCCCATAAGGCTAAATTCTTTAGAAGATATATATATTTTTTAATCATCGAAGTTAAAAGTTGTAGAAGAAATAAATATCTCCAATTAAGTTATTTTAACTTAGGGGTAAATGTACAAATAAATGTTCTTATATGAATCAGTAGTCATTCTTACTTCAAAAGCAAACATCAAAGTCATATACAACATCATTGGATGTACATGAAGTCAACATAGTAAAATTCTACATCAGCTTCAAGTATATAATCATTTTCATAAGTAGCTAAAATTAAAAGTACATGAAATGAAAATGAAGTGCATTCATCAATATTATCTCATGTACTATAATAAATCATAGTGGAAGAGCACGTACCCGATCTAACCTTTCTTGGATAATAATCAACACATCACAAAACTCTTTGCAAATCATTGCCTGATCATCCGACCTTCACTTAATTAGCAACATGACTGTGTTGTTAAACTGTTGTGGTTGATACAGTGTTTGATCCCCTCAATCAGGATATCCATCATCTGCTCCATTAGCTTGTTATCTCCAATAAAATAAATCATGAATGTCGCCTACAGCTCCCTGCTTAAATGTCAACATTAGGATAATAACTAATCTCCTACGTTATGTTTTCTTCAACATACTAGCTAATTCCTTGTATCAAAGGAACAATTTTAGAATGTCAGATTTCTTTCCAATTATCTATCATCGTCGAACTTCTTCCCATATGTTGAAGTTCATCGATTCTCCCTCAGGTGCTACTACTTCCAGATCTCTTTAAACCATCATTTTATGCAAGAGGTGGTTAATCTTCTATTTTCATAAGTTGTTTGAGAGAAATTTGATCTCTCATCAAAACTGCTTCTATAAAAGTGTATGCACTGAAGCTTGATAGGTGATGTCACCTATCCAAGATGGTGAAATGCCTCTAATGTAAGAAAAAGTGCATAGGAGAAGGAGAAGAAAGGCAAGGTCTACGCCTTGTGCATAAAGAGCAGTACTGGAATTTGATAGAGGATGCCGCCTATCAAAGATAGTGGAGTGCCTATAATATAACAAGGTGTATGGGTGAGAAGAAAAAGGAAGACATGATAAATTCCTTTTATATAAAGAGGGGAACTAAATGGGATATTCTCTAGCTAAGATAGTGGAATGCCTCTAATGCAAAAAAAAAAAAAGAGAAATAAAGAGGAAGTAGAGTTTGACTCTTTCGCTACCCCCATGGGGGGTTATTTATATGTGTAGGATGGGGGAAGAGTGTTTAAGAATTTTTTCAATTTTTTTTCAAAATTTTATTGAATATATATATAATAACTGCGAAAGCAGAAGGGCTGCATTGACTTGCCGGAGGTAGGTGGCCGGCCAGTTAGATGATCAGTTTGTGTCTGGACTGAATTTTTTGTCTGAATAGTCTGACTAATATATTTTGGGGGTCCTCAGAACCACTTTTTGACATTTCAAATTTAATTTTGACACTTTGAAAGTCGAACATATCTTTTACAGTCAATTTCAAGTAGTTTTAAAAATTTTAGAATGTAATTTTTAAACATTTCTCGCTGTGATTGACATGCCAACTTCAGGACATGCTAAATTTATGATCAAGGATATTTTACTTAGTTCACACTCATGAGGAGAAATGCACATTGATGCCCAAGGAGCGATCAAAACTTTTAATTACCCGAAAATTAAAAAGCTCTTACATATATTTTTAGACTCTATAAGTTTCAACATCCTAAAAAAGGAGCAATTGATATGTAATCAAAAAGTAATCTTGATTGGGCATGAATCTTGATGCAAATATGAATCGCAAACTTTCAAAATTAAATTTGGGACCATCAGAACTCTAATTTTAGCAAACTTATAGTCAAATTGAATATCTCAAAGATATGAACCTAATGACATCAAAATCGATCCAATTTGAGCCTAAATGGGTCCAAATCGAGGGCTCGAAGCATATATAGAAGGTTCAAAGCATAAATTGGATGACCAAATGATATACAAATGTGACATGTTTATAATCAAATCGAGCTGCTATTCAATGAGCCTAAGATCGTTGAATTATGACATTATTAAGACACTCAAAAGCTTGATAAATGATTTATGATCAAGGGAGTTGATATCGGCCCGTCCATTGAAACATTCTCAACATACCCTTGATCTTCTCCCTATTTACTAGTAATGCCACTCCCAAAAATTTATAAATTGACCCCTCATTCTTCACTAAAAGAAAGAGGAAGAAGAAATAGGAAAAGATGAGAGAAACTAAAGTGCTCTCCTACATTTTCTAGCCATCTTCGCTGCCCATGACTACTAGTTAATACCACTTGCAATCATCATCATCACCAATTATCAACATTAGAAATCACCAACATCACTAGAATAATATCAAGATTTGTCCCTATTGTTTGGTTCAAATTTTTGAACTTTGTATTTTCCTATTCTTCAATAATGAAGAAATGAGAATTTGTGTATTACCTATTACATAGTAAAATTTGCAACTATGTAAGGCCCTATGGTTTTTCCCTTTCCATGTATTCCACATAAAAAATTCGCTCGTCCTATTATTATTATCTGTTCATGTTGAATTTTATTAAGACGTAAAGTATAATCTTTATCGACTCAAATTTTCTATCATGAAAAAGAGATGTAGAAGGTTTTAGAATTTTTTGTAAAGTTTTGATATTTTTTTTGTAGACCAGAAACAAGTTATAGGACTAAAACAATAAATTAAAAAATGACAAGGTTTGATTTATTTTCTAGAATTTTGTACAGAACAACACTAAATGAATTCAGGGTTATTGAAATATCGGTTATTAGCTATAGATATGAAGATTTCAGTGGAGTTGTATCATAGTTTAGAGTGGTAAAATGCTTGTAGGAATAAAATTAGTTTAGCAAAAGAAAAGAAGTTTTGCCAGCCCAAGATATAGTGATTTGACTTGGATTTTAAGGGTGGACGTCATAATTTTTTATTTTTCTAAGATAAGTTATATACACTTGAACACACCATAAAAATTGTAGTGAAAAAAAATATATAAAAAAAATTGAACTCTACTGGTTCATGATGATCTCCCAATCCACTTGTGTTGGTCGGCCACTAAGCTACCAAGCTCCTTGTAAATGTCTTTCCAAAATGTGTTACACATATAACACAAGTCAAAGAGATACACCTCTTGACATTCAAACTCAAAATAAGTGAGAAAAGGAAGGGGGAGGGGTCAGTGTGTAACAACCAATAGTTCTTAAATGGATTCATTTGAAACATTTGAAATTTCTTAACTGAGGTGATGTGTCGTTGTGATTTTGAGTGCCACAACTTTGGGGGTTGCAATGATGGGGCTCTGGAATTCAACATGACGACACTAATTAATAAATATAGAGATAGGATGACCATTTATATTAACAAAATAAATAAATAAATAAATAATATTCCATTTTATCATATTTTTATTAGGGGTAGTTTAGTAATTAGTATATTTTAGCCCTTAAGTTATTTCCTATAAATACCAAGTCTAATGTGGTGGAGGGGTAGTTGGTTCATTTCATTTTCAAATTTAGAAATCTAAGAGAAGGGGAATGTTTCTTTTTCTTGGGGTGGATATCCCCTAAACTTGAGAGAATAATGGTGAGGGTTGTGGTAGGGTCTAGGATTCCACCAACATCAAACTCTCACTGCCTTTATTTCTTTACGGTGTCAAAATTTTTGGCATTAGAGCCCGCCCTAGATTAGAATGCCTCCTAATAGAAACCAACCTCATCAAAACCAAGGATTAGCTGTGGAAGAATTACACCATGAAATCCAATGACTCCAATCTAGGTTAGCAGCCTATGAGTTACAAGATAGAAATTATCGTTCATTTCATTCAGATAAGCACCATGATGAATGTAAAATGGAAATCCATTTTCATAAAGCGTTTCAAAAATCATCTAATGAAGATGAGCCTTATCGTAGAAGAGAACCCATTATAAAGTATCAAAATTTATGGATTAAGATTGATATTCTAAAGTTTGAAGGTGGGTTAAATTCATATGATTTCATAAATTAGTTATACATTGTGGAGCATGTTTTTAAACAGAGACTATCTATTATTTCTATCTTTTGAATACAGGGCGAAAGAGTTTGGATCATAATATTCAAAATTTAACCACTCATTTTTGAATCAAGAATCCAATAGACCTATTTTTTATTTTTTTAATCTAGAAATAAACTAAGTTTGTTTTTTTTCTTTAATTTTAGGGGATTTAAAGACATACTACTATATACTATTCTATTTACATATCTAACACCTAAAATTTAATATTACATATATATCACATATAGATTATTTTCATATCAAATATGAATGGTATGAATGAAATATATAGGTGGTGGAAATAAAATATGAATAGCATAAATGAGTCCAAATCGAGGGCTCAATGCATTTTTAGAAGGTTCAAAGCATAAATTGGATGATCAAATGATATACAAATGTGACATGTTTATAATCAAATTGATCTGCTATTCAATGAGCCTAAGATTGTCGAATTATGACATTATTAAGACACTCAAAAGCTTGATAAATGATTTATGATCAAGGGAGTTGATATAGGCCATCCATTGAAACACTCTCAACATACCCTTGATCTTCTCTCTATTTACTAGTAATGCCACTCCCAAAAATTTATAAATTGACCCCTCATTATTCACTAAAAGGAGGAGGAAGAAGAAATAGGAAAAGATGAGAGAAACTAAAGTGCTCTCCTACATTTTCTAGCCATCTTCGCCGCCAATGACTACCAGTTACAACCGCTGGCAATCACCATCATCACTAATGATTGACATTAGAAATCACCAACATCACTAGAATAATATCAAGATTTGTCCCTATTGTTTGGTTCAAATTTTTTAACTTTGTATTTTCCTATTCTTCAACAATGAAGAAATGAGGATTTTTGTATTACATATTACATAGTAAAATTTTCAACTATGTAAGGCCCTATGGTTTTTCCCTTTCCAGGTATTCCACATAAAATATTCTCTCGTCCTATTATTGTTATATGTTTGTGCTGAATTTTGCTAAGACGTAAAATATAATCTTTACCGACTCAAATTTTCTAGCATGCAAAAGAGATGTAGAAGGTTTTAGAATTTTTTGTAAAGTTTTGATTTTTTTTGTAGACCAGAAACAAGTTATAGGACTTAAACAATAAATTAAAAAATGACTAGGTTTGATTTATTTTCTAGAATTTTATACAGAACAACACTAAATGAATTCAGGGTTATTGAAATATCGGTTATTAGCTACATATATGAAGATTTCAGTGTAGTTCTATCATAGTTTAGAGTGGTAAAATGCTTGTAGGAATAAAATTAGTTTAGCAAAAAAAAATATAAGTTTTTGCCAACCCAAGATATAGTGATTTGACTTGGATTTTAAGGGTGGGCGTCATAATTTTGATTTTTCTAAGATAAGTTATATACACTTGAACACACCATAAAAATTGTAGTGAAAAATATATAAAAAAAAAAAATTTGAACTCTACTGATTCATGATGATCTACCAATTCACTTTGTTGGTTGGTCGGCCACTAAGCTACCAAGCTCCTTGTAAATGTCTTTCCAAAATGTGTTACACATATAACACAAGTCAAAGAGATACACCTCTTGACATTCAAACTCAAAATAAGTGAGAAAAGGAAGGGGGAGGGGCCAGTGTGTAACAACCAATAGTTCTTAAATGGATTCATTTGAATCATTTGAAATTTCTTAACTGAGGTTATGTGTCGTTGTGATTTTGAGCGCCGCAACTCTAGGGGGTAGTAATGGGGTGCTGGAATTCAACATGGCAACACTAATTAATAAATATAGATATAGGAGGACCATTTCTATTAACAAACAAATAAATAAAGAAATAATATTCCATTTTATCATATTTTTATTAGGGGTAGATTAGTAATTAGTATATTTTAGCCCTTAAGTTATTTCCTATAAATACCAAGTCTAATCTGGTGGAGGGGTAGTTGGTTCATTTCATTTTCATATTTAGAAATTTGCGAGAAGGGGAATGCTTATTTTTCTTGGGGTGGATATCCCCTAAACTTGAGAGAATAATGGTGAGGGTTTGTGGTAGGGTCTAGGATTCCACCAACATCAAACTCTCATTGCATTTATTTCTTTAAGGTGTCAAAAATATTGGTATTAGAGCCCTAGGTTAGAATGCCTCCTAATAGAAACCAACCTCATCAAAACCAAGGGTTAGCCATGGAAGAATTACACCATGAAATCCAATGCCACCAATTTAGGTTAGCAGCCTACGAGTGACAAGATAGAAAATATCGTTCATTTCATTCGGATAAGCACCATGATGAATGTAAAATGAAAAATATTTTACATAAAGCGTTTCAAAAATCATATAATGAAGATGAGCCTTATCGTAGAATAGAACCCATTATAAAGTATCAAAATTTATGGATTAAGATTGATATTCTAGAGTTTGAAGGTGAGTTAAATTCATATGATTTCATAAATTAGTTATACATGGTGGAGCATGTTTTTAAACAGAGACTATCTATTATTTCTATCTTTTGAATACAGGCCGAAAGGGTTTGGATTATAATATTCCAAATTTAACCACTCAATCAGGGGTGGATCCAGCTTCTTTTTTCAAGGTGGGCAAATTTTTTTTTTTTTTTTTGTGGGGGATGGGCAAATATGCTTATGATTGATAAAATTAGGGCAAAAATATTTTTTAAGAGGGGGCAAAATATCCAAAATATTAAAAATATTTCAAACTATCCCCTCTAAAATTAAAAAAAAAAAATTTTTTGAGAGGGGATCAGCCCATGCACTCAATTGAAAATTGGTTGATTCTTGAATCAAGAATCCAATAGACCAAATTTTTATTTTTTTATCTAGAAATAAACTAAGTTTTTTTTTTTCTTTAATTTTAGGAGATTTAAAGACATACTACTATATACTACTCTATTTACATATCTAACACCTTTAATATTACATATATATCACATATAGATTATTTTCATATCAAATATGAATGGTATGAATGAAATATATAGGTGGTGGAAATAAAATATGAATAGCATATTTAATATTAAAATAATATAAGATAATATGTATAAAATATTAAAATGTTAAATATTAGATATGTAAATAAAATAATATATATGTAAATCCCGCAATTTTTACTGTTTTTTTTTTTTTTTTTTTTTTTTTTTTTTTCGCTCCAAAGAGCCCAGCGCAATCCGCTCCTGGGAGGAGCTTGAAATGAGGACCCCCATAGATAAAATGCAACTCAAATGCAAGTCTTCTCTCTCTCTCTCTCTCTCTCTCGCTCCACCATTGTTGGCCTTCTTCTCCAGATCTGCGAATCTGAAGCTCTCTTAAAACCCTAGCTTCCTCAATTTCCCGCATCGGCCTTTGATCCGCGCGATCCGATGCCGCTGCTGCCCAGATCTGCCACTTATTTCTTCTTCTTCCTCATCTTCCTCGCCTCCTGCCCCTCCGATGGCTTCTACCTTCCGGGAAGCTACCCACACAAGTATCAGATCGGGGACCTCCTCTCTGTGAAGGTGAACTCCCTCACTTCCATCGATACAGAGATGCCCTTCGGCTACTACTCTCTCCCTTTCTGCCGACCGCTAGAGGGCATCAAGGATTCCGCCGAAAACCTCGGCGAGCTCCTGATGGGAGACCGCATTGAGAACTCTCCCTACCGCTTTCGCATGTTCACTAACGAGTCCGACCTAATCCTCTGCCGCATAGATTCCCTCTCCGCTGCTGATCTCGCCCTTCTCAAGAAGCGCATCGACGAGATGTACCAGGTTAATATTCTCCTTGAAAATCTGCCTGCAATCCGCTTCACGACGAAGGAGGATCTCGTTCTCCGATGGACCGGTTACCCCATCGGCGTCCGTTTCGGCGATTCCCATTTCATCTTCAACCACCTCAAATTCACCGTTCTTGTCCACAAATACGAGGAGCCTGCAACTGTAGCCGCTGCATCCGCCAACTCTGCCGGTACCGGCGACGGCAGCCGCACTGGCCCAGGTTATATGGTGGTTGGCTTCGAGGTTATACCCTGCAGCTTCCAACATGATACAGAGTCGATCAAGAATCTCAAGATGTACGATAAGTACCCGACAAAGATCAAGTGCGTGCCATCCACCGTTGCTATGGACGTGAAGGAGAAGCAGCCTCTGGTCTTCACCTATGAGGTCTCCTTCGTCGAGAGTGACATCCGCTGGCCATCGCGGTGGGATGCTTATCTGAAGATGGAGGGCGCAAAGGTACATTGGTTCTCGATTCTTAACTCCCTCATGGTGATTGCGTTCCTCGCTGGAATAGTCCTGCTGATTTTGCTCAGAACTGTTCGGCGGGACTTGACCCGTTACGAAGAATTGGACAAAGAGGAGCTTTCCGGGTGGAAGCTTGTGGTTGGGGATGTCTTCCGTGCGCCTGGTAATGCAACTCTACTTTGCGTGATGGTTGGAGATGGCGTACAGATACTTGGAATGGCAGTGGTGACCATATTGTTCGCCGCTCTTGGATTCATGTCGCCAGCATCTCGAGGAACGCTTGTTACTGGTATGATTTTCTTCTACTTGATTCTTGGAATTACAGCTGGCTATGCAGCAGTGAGGCTTTGGAAGACGATTAAGTGCGGAGATCATTCGGGTTGGATGTCTGTTTCTTGGAAAGTTGCTTGCTTCTTCCCTGGTATAACTTTTCTGATCTTGACTACTCTAAATTTTCTTCTTTGGGGTAGTCAAAGCACTGGTGCAATTCCCTTTTCTCTATTTATCATACTACTCTTATTGTGGTTTTGTATCTCTGTGCCGCTGACCCTTGTTGGTGGCTACCTTGGTGCCAAGGCACGCCATGTTGAATTTCCTGTAAGGACAAATCAAATCCCGCGAGAAATCCCTCCCCAAAAATACCCATCTTGGCTGCTTGTTCTTGGTGCTGGAACTCTACCATTTGGTACTCTCTTCATTGAGCTGTTTTTCATTATGTCTAGCTTGTGGATGGGCCGCGTCTACTATGTCTTTGGTTTCCTCTTCATTGTTTTGATCCTTCTTGTTGTTGTTTGTGCTGAGGTTTCACTGGTTCTCACTTACATGCACCTGTGTGTTGAGGATTGGAAGTGGTGGTGGAAATCATTCTTCTCCTCGGGATCAGTAGCTATCTACATATTCCTTTACTCGGTAAACTATCTTGTGTTTGATCTCAAGAGTCTAAGTGGTCCTGTGTCAGCTACTCTCTACCTTGGTTATTCACTTTTCATGGCTGTGGCTATCATGCTCGCCACTGGTACAGTGGGCTTCCTCTCTTCCTTCTGCTTCGTGCATTATCTCTTCTCTTCAGTTAAGTTGGATTGAGTTACTATCGCTACCAGAAGAACAAGCCATCTTGATCATTTCAAAGAAAAGTCGAGCTTTTGATAGTTTGGTCTTGGTAGAAATAATATCAATTGGTCTTATTATTCTTTCATGGCAGAAAAAATTGCTTGCTCTCTTCTTGTCATGGTGAGGAGAGTTTATGGCATTTTATCTTGTACTTGTCAACACTTCGTTTTTGTTAATCAGAATGCGTTTTGTTTTTTGCTAGACTGCGCATAAATGAGCTCTGTTTTTGTAGTTATGAATTGTTTGCTATATATTCATTTTGAGTTTACCTGCTTGATTATAAATTGCTAGCCTATAATTAAGATTTAGCTCAACTTGGGATGAAGTCAGATCCAAATTACTTGATTGAATTACACCAGACCATTCTGTTCTTTTCCTTGATCCTGATTTTCCAGTTGAAGCTCCTTCCATTTTTATGGTTGAGTGGTTATGTTGGTCTTCATGCTTTTTAGCTGCTGATAGATAGATTATCACATAGGTAATATAAATGGGTGAGGGTGACAATTATTTTATTTTTATTTTTTAATATTGAACCTCTATCAATCTTGCTCCTGAATACTGAAAAACATTTGTGATCTGCAGCATATACAAATTTTTTGAATTAGAAATTTTTGTACTAGAAAGTCGCTTTAGAAAGCAATAAGAAAGCCGCCCCATATAAGAGGGGTTGATCATTTTCGTGCACTAGATATTGCTCGTATAATCTAGAGCAATGAAATGTTTTGGATTTAGGTCAAATTTATCGAAATATTCCTCTAAAACTTAAAAAAAAAAAAAGTTATAAGCAGGTCTTTATTTTTGACATGAGATATGTTCAAGAGTTAAGACGTTAAAAAATTCTATTGCATTTAACCACCATCATCGATTGCGCCCGCACATTATCTTTTAATTGGTATTTAGTCTTAAGTAGATGGTGGATCTTGCGCAAAACAGTTGCTTTAATTATGATTATTAAGTTTCTGATGAATTATTTGAATAGATCCTGCTAATTTATTTTGCATATATCATGCGAATAAAATCTGCAACAACTTATTATTGTTCAGATCTAGTGTTTTTTTTTTTTTTTTTTAATTATTATGCTGATGATATTCTTCTTGTTCACAAGGCTAGAGAGGGAGTTAAAGATAAACTTGAATTCTGGAGGTCCAACTTAGAGTATAAAGGGTTTGGTTTGAGTATATCTAAAATCAAATACATGGAATATAATTTTATAGTAATAGATATAGTGAGAGTTGTGATTTTGGGCGATCAAGTTATTAATAAGAGTATACATTTTAGATAAATTAGATATATTGTTCAAAGTGATGGTGACATAGATGTGGATATTATTATTAGAATTTAAGTTGGATGGTTGAAGTGGAGGAAATTTATCGGACCTGTTGTGTGATAAAAAAGTACCCCTCAAACTTAAGAAAAAATTCCATAAGATGGTGGCGAGACATGCAATACTTTATGTCGTACAATGTTGGCCATTAAAAGAGAAGCATAAAATTAAATTAAGTGTTGCAGATATGAGGATGCTTAGGTGGATGAATGGCTTCACTCTTATAAATAGAATGTGGAACGAGTATCTATGTGAAAAGGTTGGAGTAGCCCCATTGGCAAATAAGATTAGAGAGAGCCACCTTAGATCATTTCGTCACATAAAATATGGACCTTCTGATAACCCGATAAGAAGAGCAGAGGTATTAGATTTGGCCTAGGTTAAGAAAAGTATAATTAGGCCTAAAAAATTGGTTAGAATTTATTAGAAATGGCTTTTTTTATTATTAGATTTAAATGAAAATATAATTCTTAAGATGACACAAGAGAGGAAAAAAATATTTATGTAGTCAACCCCACATAGTAGGATAAAGGCTTGATGAAATATGAGTAGTTCTTTATAATAGATTTTCAAGTTTCTTACAAGTTAATTTTTATCCTTAGTATTGATATGTCAATAAATATTGTTGAGATATTTTCAACTTGAAAATTTTCAAGATTAAATTTGGGAGCATTTAAATTCCAATTTTAACAAACTTATAGCTAAATGGAATGTGTCAACGATACGAATCCAACTACATCAAAATTGATTCAATCCAAACCCAAATGTGCCCAAATTAATGACCTGAAAAATATTTGAAAACTTCAAGGGACTAATTGGATGATAAAACGATCTCTAAAAATGACATGCTTCTAGTCAATTATTACAACATAGTGTAATTTATCATACCACTAATAAGGGGTGTAAGTGAGCCAAATCAATTGGCGAGTTGGCTTGATCACAATTCATTAACAAGCTCATGAGATGACCTTATTGAGCCATAAGTTGCAAGTTCAACCTAGCTCAACTCATAATCATGTCAAGCTACTCATTTAGTTCAAAATATATTTCAACATTAATTTTAGAATAACATATAAAAAAATATTTACTAAACATTTTTAATTTTTTCTTAAGTCAAACTATAGTAATCAAACCGAGTTTACACCTAATAAATTTTTAATGAGTCGAGTTCAAGTTCAAACTTAGTAAATGAACTCAAGCTCAAATAAGAATTTTTTGGGGGACATTTAGGTCAATCAAGGCATACTCACACACATCACATACACAAAGACTCAAATTTAAGACCTCTTTTAGTTGGTAAGCTAAACTTCCAAATCACAACCAATAATCCAAAGTGAGTTGTGTTCAAATAAGAATTAAATGAGCTTTGTAAGGGAATCTTCAACTCGAACCGTATCGTTTACACCCTCCCAAATGCGTGTGCAAAGAGACAAAAGATCCTACGGCAGTATTAACAAACACCGCACATTTATTTAAGCAACAATAAAGTTTTATCAATAATTCAGTCAAGCACCGGTGATAATAATATTAGAGAGTATGACAATGGAAAATTAAATTTTATTTTAAACCCCTTAATATTTTTTAGATGAATATAATAAATGGATAATCAAATAACACATACATTATAATCATCTCAAAATAAAGTTAACTTTTTTTAAATTCATAATAATCAAATTTTAGTTAGAATATACTCACTAAATTCTTTTTCATTTGCAAAATTGTTTAGAGGTCAGATCATCCCCAAGTAAATTTCGAATTGTGTTGGTACAACTCTTAAGAGCATTTTGAACCATGAATTTGCAACAAGATTTGTGCTGATTTTGATGATAAATTTTTTTTTTTATTCCATCAAACTCAATAACTCTACTTGGAAGCAATAAATGTGCTTTCATATGATATAGGTATGAGTAAATTATGATAGAATTTATGACCAATAGAAATTGTAATAAGGTCCATTAATAATCTGTGATGTTTTTTATTCGTATACAATTTACAAGACAAGAAATTAATAAAGAACAGATCAAATCCATTAAAAAATAATTAAAAATGACAACATTGACATGGGCATATGCGATGTTGAATGCATTTTACTAATAAAATAGTTTGAAATGATCTAATAAGCTGAAACTTACAATTAACTGAATGCAATGTGATATATCTAGAAAAATCATATGATCAACTTGAATCTCGAGGTAATCTTTAAATAAAAAATTTTTGAAATTAAAATAATGATCATCTAAATTTCAAATTTGATATGCTTATATTCAAATTGAACAGTTTGTAGAGGGGTCAAAATGGGTTTTCAGGTTGGGTTTGCGTATAACCCAAAACTGACCCACCCTTAATTCATCCAACCTGAACCCGACCTGATTACACAAAAGGGTCAGAAATTTGAACCTGGACCCGACCCACACTAAATCTGGGTCTACTCGAACTGACACAACAAATCCAAGTGAGGAGAGCAAGCGAACGCGACGAGTACAACCGGGCGAAGGGGCGAGGCGAGCGCAGCATGCGGTGTCGAGGACGTGTGGGCGAGGTGAACTACGCATCGTGCGCAATGCAGAGTTTGGTTTGGCAAGCTACAAATCATGTGCGACATGGAGCGAGAGTCTGCTAGTGCGGAGAGTGTAAGCGAGACGACACATTTGTTAAACAAGTCGACCTGAAACTGAATATTTTAGGTCAAGTTCGAGTCGAGTTTTCGAGTCGTGTCAAATAATGAACACCCCTAGCGACTCAACGAGACGGATCCAACAAGTCCAAGATCACTCAATTCTGATATCATTCACTTGAATGTAGAAAAAATGGTTTATAATCAAAGGAATTGATATAAACCTCAATATGGAGGGCTTTGAATTTTGGATCAAATGTCAAAAATATTCATATAAAAAAACCTATAGATAGTCCTCAATTTTCATATGAAAGGGGGAAAATAAATAGAGAACTAGATAACTCTCTTGTATTTTCTAGCTATCGCCGACGATAACCACCACCAGATATTTCCATCGAAAACCACCATCGTCTTCGATGATCACCATCATTAATAATTATCTTCTTCAAACTCTTATCAAGATTTAACATTATTGTTTGATTTCAATTATTTGCTTGTGGACACAATACTTCTATAATCTCTATAAAATAAATCAAACTCTATTGTTAAGTTTTAATTGTTCATCTGTGGATACTTGATTTCTATAATATCATTTAAGAAAAATCAGACATTTATTTTAAGCTTATATCAACTTAACACAACCAGGATGTCCTATCATGTTGAACTGTGACACGCAAATCTCAATATCTAATTTTGAAAATATTTCAAATCCTCTTTCAAATTTTATTTAAAATAAACTACAAAATACATAATTTCTAAAAATATACAAAATATTACAAATAAACTCATCCATAAGATTTCTTTCATTTCATCAAAATATATCTATAATACAGTGCATGGCTATCAAATAAAAATTGTATAATTGAATAATAAATTAATCATAATTGTACAAAAATTGAAATAAAAAAATATTATCAACTCAGATCTGATCCTAAACTACTAATAAAACCAAAAATAAAATCACAGTGAGCCATAACAATTCATCAAGCCATAAAAACTGATCTAAATTTTTAAAAATTCTTTTATTGAACATTTTGATAAATATTTAGAAGCAGTTAATGCAAACTACTAAATCATTGTACTGAAAAAGATAATAAAATAGTTATCTAATTATTTAAATATCAATACTGAATAGAAATAAACTAAAATTCATATCATTAAGTAGTTCATCTCACAAAGCAAGCACATCACATATCATGATCTTAAATAGAATATCAATGAATTTTAACTTTATAACTCTCGTCTATGCTTACAGCACCAGAACATGCTCATAGGCACCAAAATATAGCTTATAGCCACCAAAACATGACTTTATAGCCACCAAAACATATCTTATAACTATCAAAAGATTCTCTGACACACATAATCTCAAATGATTTTGACTCCTTATCTCTCCTAATAGATATTTTCAATCATACAAATATATTTCATCATATTATAACAACTAAATCATAATTTAACACGTCATAATTACAAAGTTTTCTATAACAATAAACAAAAAAATTATATTGAACAAAATTTTACTTTTTTAAAATATAACCAAATTATCAAAAAATGTGTAAAACACTGTTCTAAGACATTTATTGTGCTACAATATTATTTTTCAGTATTCAGATTATTTTCTATATATAAAAACTGCACATTTTTTAAAATACCTAGTAAATTTTTTTCAAAAAATATTTAGAATATTCATAATCACAATCTCTCTAATATATAAAATATTACACGGTAAAAATTAATCCAGTACAAAATTATCTGCATTTTTTTATAACAAAAATATAAATTAAATAAAAAAATTTAGAAAAAAAATATATATTTTTTTTTAAACTAAGATAGGCATAACGTGACCAATCTTGATAAAGACAATTTTCTCAATTGACCCGACGGTTAAAAATAATATGAAGCGGCTCAAAAAGGAGTTTCTCTCTCTAAAAAGTCTCCAAAACCTTCTCTTTCTCTCTCTACGAGGTTGTGATCGAAAAAAGATGTAATATTAGTTTTAATATATCTATAAAGTGCTCATAATGGTCAAACGCTGCAGCGCTACAATGCTAGTTTAAAATCTCATTTTTTTTTCATAACTAGAGAGTTGTAATGTCACTATTTGATGCTTTGATTGAGTTCAACACCAAGGTGCTCAAGACTCAGCATCAAGGTGCTTCAATAGTTACATTTTAAGATTTACTGACTCAATTTAGATCACACAATCACTTTTTGCATCAAAACACTAAAAAACATGCAAATAATTTAAAAGCTCAAAAGTTAATATATGTACTTTTTTTCAATCAGATCAAAACAGGTAAAACTGAATGCTAAACCCGAAGATATCACATAACTAATCCCTCCTTATTTAATTATGAGGAAGAGAGAATTCTTGTATCAATTAATAATAAATTTACAACTCCGTTAAGACTTCTTGTTATTTGTATTCCAAAATTTTCATAGAATTTTTTCTAATATTACTATTTTCATCCATGTGTGCTAAATTTTTGCACAACGTTGAGATATAAAATGCACACTCTACCAACTCAATTTTTTTTAGCACTAACATTATGATCACTTTGAATTCTAAGGTACAATTTCAACATCAAGCTCATTATCAAAATTTGGCATCAAAGCTAACATTTTTTAAGAATGGTTTAATAACCTAATTAATTTCAATAATTAATAACAATTTGAACCGCTACTAAATAGTCACAACAATTATTATCAACGCAAAAAAAAAAAAAAAACCAACAATTTAATAGTTTAAACCGCCATTAATTTCTATATCTTAAATGCATGTTCCTCAATATTAAAAATATTGATGCAATCTAGTCGTCCCGAACCCTTTGAGATCTTATGCCTATGGTCACAGAGCAGCTCCTACGAGAAATTATTACCTGTGGAGTCCGATTATGTCCGGATTTTAATAAAAATGTGACATATCCTTATATATAGTGTGTATAACTACACATACTATATACAAATTACAAATTTATATATAATATATACAAACTTATATAAATAATATATAAAGTGTATAAATTTATACACGCGTACAGGACACATGTCACATTTTTATTGGAGTCCAAACATATCTCTACGTCCGAACTCCGCACATAATAATTTCTCTACTCCTACCGGCTGCCACCCACCACTTCTTGTTCTCACTAGCAGCAGAGCTATATGAAATTCTTTCCGGATCAATTTAGCTTGCTGTTTTTTTTTTTTACCCTTTGTTTTTAGATCATTATTATGGAAAGTTTTTTATTTACCAAATATCCCACGTGCCATCTTTTACTAAAGTCTATAATTATTCATAGTCAGCGATATATATATATATAATTGCTCTCTGACATCCCCATTTGCTTTTTTTTTTAGCTTTTCAAGCTTTTATACAGAAAATAAATTCACTTGCGCTTTGCAATGTCATAGCGAAGCCGTCCTCATTTTTTTATTCAAATAGTTTTATCTTTTTTGTAGGCTTTATTTAATGCTTTCTGTAATTAGGTTGATTTAAGCTTACGACAATTTTTTTTACTGATTTAAAAAAACTACAGAAAAAATAAATTTTAAAAATGTTATTGAAAACAATGCAGTAAGAAAATTACCTAGAAAATAAAAAACATTATATGTAACTTTAAAATATTATACATTAAAACCTTAAAATACAAAATAATAATTACAAAATAAAATAAAAAAGATATAAATTATATGATAATGATTTTATTTCAGTGCACACTAAAATAATATATATTTATATTTATCAAATAAAAAACAATTTTTTACCACGTAAGCAATAATAATGTACCAAAAAAGTGACAAAAGTATGAAAAGCAAAGCAATGAAAAAGATGGAACTCATGTTTCACAACCCTAGATTCCAATTGTCAATTGTCACTGATGCCAATCGTCATTCTATGTTGATGTTCGTCGATGATAACTATCATTAACCACTGCCATCTCCAGCTATCTACCAACACTCTATGCTTGTCATTAATGCCCGCCAACACTCACATCAGCCATTGCTTGTTGCCAAGCAACACTATCCTTATGGAGAAATTATTTTGTACAGATTCCGAACAAAAAGAACTGTCCAGACTGTGAGTGTACACACATAATGTACACAATGCACATAGTGTATATCAAATCTGTGTACATATACTCTATACAGTGTATGTATATACTGATATGTCCAAACAATTCTTATTGTCCAAACTCCATAACAACAACAAAATCAAGCCTTTGTCCCACTAGGTGGTCGGCTACATGAATTCTTTTTCCCCATTGTGTCATGTTAAATCAAATTCTCATTTAAATCTAACAAAGAAAGATGATTTCTAATATTTGCTAACCAAGTCTTTTTAGGTCTACCTATACCTTTCTTAACATAAGTCAAGTCTAATACCTCAACTTTCCTAATCGGGTCATCGAAAGGCCTCAATTTAATGTGACCAAACCATCTAAGTCAACTCTCTCTAATTTTATCTTCCACTAGAGCTACTCCAACCTTTTCACGTATATGCTCATTTCGTATCATATCTCTAAGGGTAAAGCCACTCATCCACCTAAGCATCCTCATCTCTACAACATTTAACTTAGTATTATGCTTCTCTTTTAATGGCCAAGATTCAACGCCATAAAGCATTGCAAGTCTCACCACCATCTTATAAAATTTTCCCTTAAGTTTGAAGCGGACTTTTCTATCGCACAACAAGCTCAATGCATTCCTCCACTTCAACCATCCAACTTGAATTCTACTAATAATATTCCAATCTATTTCAACATCACTCTGAACAATAGATCCAAGATATCAAAAATGTATACTTATATTAAATATTAATAGTCTTTTTAGGTCTTCATGTCGAGACTCCGCACAAAATAATTTCTCATCCATATGACCCTATGACTTATAATTTTGCCTTGTATGGACAAATCATTATAATTTTCAACCTACACAATAATACTATTTCAATTATGCTCAAGTCCTATAACCATTTCAAGATTTTCCACCTCAACAATCACATGCCTACTTTTATACGCCACACTGATACTAAAATAATAAACTTATTTTGTCCCACCCCACAAATACTCTAACATAGCAGATCTCTTGATCATTCATTGATGAAATTTGGATGACCATGTTGATGAATTGAAAACTCTTTGGGGCTCTTAAGGAATTTATATGACTCAAGAATCACTTAGGACAGTTTTCTTACAACTTTTTAAAGAATTTTTAATACAAAAATTTTTAATTCAATAAATTTTTTGAACTAGAAAGTTGTTTTATAAAGCAGCAAAAAAAATTGTGTCAAACAAAACCTCAATCTCATGTTGAAATGAAAGACTCAACTCCCTTTCTAACTAAACCGTTCTCTTATTGCCTTAAATATTATGTTCAGCGTAAGTATTTTCATAGACATTTCACAAAACCGAAATCATGTGTCTCCTTCATCAAATGACATCATAAACTCCAAACTTCTTATCATGGATTTCTATCAAATGACATCACAAATCTCCAGCCCCCTCACAACATCCTTATCTTAGACTACCAAACACTACAACATTTAGCATCAAAAGTACTTTTAAAGAATCACTCGTCTCTGCATCCGCGTTGCATCACTACTACTAGCAATGTAAAGAAAGCGTGTTGTTCTGCAAATAGATCTAAAAAGTTCATAAAGAGGAACAAATCTAGACATATTCATTTATTTGGAGCTGATGTTTCATTTGGTATGACTTTCATAGTACTTTTTTAATTAAAAAATCTCTTGAAGAAAAAATAATGAACTAAAGCAGTCCCAAACAAAACCTGATTCACAGAATTGCATTTAGCCTTACGATCAATCAATTTAATTTTAAGCCAACTCATTCAATTTAATCAATTCCAAAGCCGAGTCAAAATAAGAATGTAAACAAATGCTAATTAAACTCTATAAAGTCTTAAAAGCATTTTAATATAAGAATACCTCCGGCGAATTCAAAGAAAGAAAAAAGGAAGTCTAGGTTTACAACATATATAATCATGACTAATCAACATCAATAAGCATTAGGGGGTTGAAAAGATTGCTAGCTTTATGCTTTATGATGCAACTTCGACCCTCAATCTTTTAGAAGAATACAAAGAACTTAAAGATATTCGAAGATTGTGCAAGCACACTGACATGTATTTGAATTTGTAGTTTATATATATATAAAATGCATCAAAAACAGTACGGGTTTCAAGTTAATGCCACAGCAACTCTTAAAGTTAATGCCACAGCAACTCTACTAATCATACAAAAGGTGATCCCACAAATAATGAGCTATGAGGTTGACCGTACATTCTAATGGTCTGAGAATCTAGTGAACAATTACCTATAAAAATCTAAGATGTTGGCACACCCTATGGTAGAATTATTTAATGAAACTATATATTGAAAAACACTTTAATCATAGCAGTGTTATTAAAAGCATGCTTCAAGAGCAGAGCAATGTGATGCACTAGCCTTGCACATCACTTGCCTGTGAAGAGTAAGCTCGAGGAAAATAGTGTCATGCTGCTCCACCACATCATAGTTCAAATTTCATGATTTGATTCAACATTTGTCATAATAATTAAGCACAAATGTTAGCCTCACTTCACCACTTCTCATAGTCCTTGAATAGTGCTCCTTTGTTCTCCATTCCATCTCTCTTCACACTCACTAGTTTTCTTATAAGCTTATCATCGATTCTTCTCAGCGGCATTTGTAGCTTTCCGCTAAAAAACTTATTCTCAAGAATGCTTATCAATAAATCATCTTTGCCCACACTTTTGCTTCATACTGCCTCCACTTCTTTATCTCTAACTCGCACTCAATCTCATAAGTATTCTTATATTTGAGTATTATTACTTCGCTTCATTTTTTTAACATTACTTCATCACTTCATCATTCAATCGAGTTCTCTCAGTTCACATTTCTCATTGGTTCTTACAATTTCATCACTTTGATTCTTCTTTTTTTTTTTTTTTTTTTTGCTTTCATAATGCCTCCACCTCTCTATCTATAGTAGATCACTCAATCGCATGAGTATTCTTGATTGTTAAGTATTATTTTGTCAATTAAACATTTTAAGTGTTACTTCATCATCTCATTATTCATTCACACACTCACTTCATGTTCTCATTGGTTCTTGCTATTTCATCACTTTGAATTTTTGCATTTCAAATGTCTAAAACTTGTTATCATGTGTATCACTATATTTACTAAAAAATTATCATTTTGGATTTAAATTTGACTCGTTAAATACTATGACATGCACATAATAAATACATATATTATATATAAATCACAAACACTCTAATTAATAAAACCATAACTTCAACTTGTGTTAGGTGCATTGAAAAAAAAAATAATTGGGCATCACAATGCACTTAGCCCTCTAAAAATATTCAAATCCCCCATCTTATCCATAAGTAAAATATATGAGAATTAGATGATTAAGAAGATTAAAGATTAATAAGAATATTCAAAACTTAATAAAAATTAAATTAGATGTTTTATTATTTGATTATTGGCATGGACGTGAATGTATTGTCTTTAATCCTCTAATGGCCGCTAAAGCAAAGAAAATTAGTGGGCAAGCTAGTACTCAAATGAGAAGCATAACAAGCTTGAGTTCTAAAATGATGATGTATTTATTATCGAACACTAGGTACACTAATGAACGCTCACTTTGGAGCTGTAATGGACTTCTACTTGCTCCAAATCAACTCTCAGGTAAAAATTATCAATGCTTAAGGTGTGGTAACCTTGGTATGCGATGCCAAATGTAGCATGATTGATGTGCTTACTGGTCCCCTTTTTACAACATCAGTGCCAATGGGGGTGAAGATTTCCATCTTCAAGTGACATATAAATAATGGAACTAAAATGAATGAGAGCGGCCTCCCAATAATTAGATTGTAAGCCATTTCTAATTTTCCTTCCACAAATTAAATTGAGTGGATAACTTGATGGGTATTATATTATGAAAATAATGCCTTCAAATTTGACGAGCTAATTGTCAAAATCATACAGCAGGTTAATAGCAAGTTGGAATTTATTTTTGGCAAAAACAATATGCCTAAAAAAATTGTGTAAAGAAGGGCATCAATTGAGCATCCACTGTCAATCAAAACTAGCTTTAAATTAAATTATGGATCACCTATACCAACATTAAGAACAAGGGTGGTGTCTTCATAAGGAGCGAAGAATCTTTCCAAATCAATATAATCAAATCAAATTGAATTATTCAGTGGATATTTCGTTTTGGCTGGCTCTTTTAAGTTGACAAAGAATATGGGCCACTGTTAATAGTCTCAATTTCTTCCACCATTGAGTGAACCCATCATCGATTTCATGGAGAGGTTGCTACGCATAGTAGTTGTTCTATACTTATTGGAACTAAAAACTTTGAAGAAAGCAACAAAGATAATCCTAGCATACAACACATTCAATCTCCTATGTAAGCTAAATGCATGCATTTGTTCAGTAACATCAATTGGAGCACACATTATTCATTACTGGGTTTGATCAAGACAATGTTTTTTTAGGCCGAGGCCTTTAGCATCATTTTCAATATCCCGGAGAATATTGGTGTGTAATGTACTCAAAGGATACTCATGTGGCTCCGCAAATATAGGAGGGTAGATTGTTTCCTCCTCACTTTATCTATGTCGATCAAATCCTCGTCCCTCTTATTGTTATTATGCGTTATTATGCATCCCAAAGTGTATGCGAGAATTGTCTTATCAATTATAATCTTTGATTGCCTTATCAACAGCAATTTGGGCTTCAACATGTCAAATGAGTGTAAAGCAAGATATCCTTTATAAGAGTCCAAAAAAATGATCTAAGACAAAAGGCTCCAAAGAAAGCTCCATAGTGGAGCTTGAAGGCTAAAGAGAATTGAAGTTCTATCAGGGAAAAATAGTTAAGGACAAGAGAATTCCCCACCCTCCCACACACACCCCCCTTACCAATTAGAGAACATTTACATTACTTAAGAACGGGTATTTCATGTATATGGATGAGGCATATGATGGATGATCAAACCGCCTTATCTTGAGGATAGATGTTCGATCAAAATAAACTTTTGTTGAGAGAAATTTGGTCATATGGTCATTGGAGGGCATCACAAAACTATCATCGAGATCTGAGTTGGGCCATCATGCTATCTAAATTGATAGATGGATTGATGAAGACCTTATGCTTTGATAAGGGTGCAACCAAAGATCTAGATCAAGGCGCCATTGATTTTGTGCTTGGGGCTTCGATGGTGTAGATTTAATGAAGGAGCCTTCGTGAATCTTAATGCAATCAAATGATATAGGAGATAGGACTACCAACACTGCCATCACTAAATGTGTGGGAACCAATAAAGTATGAATCTTGATCATTTTAATCAAATGGTTATAATTAATCAAGATTCCAATGCATTCTAGAGACACGTCATCTCTATGAACATGATTTTTCATCTCAAATTGTATTATTATCTTTGTTTGTCATAGTCCTTAAACTACTCTTTGTTTTCAAAATGACCTAGAATGAAGATGCGAGCAATTACCTTATTTTTTTTACTGATGTATGTTAATCCTTCTTTTCCATCTATCTTTTAACATAACCAGATATGGCTTTTACATAGCTTGTAGAAGAGAAAGATTGTAGTTAAAAAGCACATTATTAGTCATCTGCAGAGCAGCAGAGGCAAAACCGAATTAATTGTTTTAGAAAAATCCCACATTACAACGAACATACACATTACCAAAAGAAATATCATAAGGAGTTGAGATGCAACATGAAAGAATATCAATGTGGAAAACCAAAATCGATTTGTTATGTAATCATAACATGATAAAATATAGGAGAAATTATACTCATATAACCACAATGTCATCATCATCACTACAAGCCTCAGTCCCAGCTATTTGGGGTCAAACAACCACAATTCGAAATTCATATAAAAGAGCGTAGCAAATGTCACAGTTTCAATACTCCAAACTAACAATGTTTCCAACACATCAGGGGTTTTTTTATAAATAACTAAAACAAAACAGAACTCTAAAACACAAGTCATTCAAATAATAAAAGGAAAAACAGTGCGGTTACCCTGAACCCAAATCAGCGACACCTGAGAGTATCCTTAAAACCCTAGCTTGGTGCGTCTCCAGTGCCTGCGCTTTGCATTATACCTGAGAGTGCCACAGAAGAATCAAACACGAGAACAATTACGATGAACAGGGAAGCGGATTACGTAAAAATCTATAGAACCAAAGTTGCAAATAATGAAATACCTAATGGTGTTGTTGGTTCTCATGCGAATCCAATGGGGAATGGGCCTGTTCTGCCTCATCTTCTTCGCGAGCTTCTTCTTGATCCGGAAAGTCTTGAACGAAGGCTAAATTGAAGAGGCGATAAAGGATATGACGATGAAGAAGTACTACATAGAAGGAATAGAAAGCAAATTTAAATAGGGCAAGAGACCTACCATCTTCACTGCCGCTCCAGAGCAAGACGGCCGATGTTGAAGAACCCTAGCGCAAGAGAACTTACGAAGAAGACTCGTCTCCCATGGTTTATATACCATCAGAGAACAGGTCGGCCTGAAATTGGTTAAGAATTTCACTGAACCGGACCGGGCCTCAAATGGGTGAACAATAGAGATGTAACTTGGTCTAGTTCGGATTAATTGGGATGTTGAGCTGATTCAAATCCAGTTCAAGACCGACTCAAATTTATTTAATTTTATTTCGTGCCCAAAATATGATTAAATTTTGGCTCAAATGAAACTAAAATTATTCAATTTATATTATATTATATATATATATATATATATATATATATATATATATATATATATATATATATATATATATATATATATATATATATATATATATATATATATAGCTAATTATGAGCACACTTTATTAAATTTAGTTCCAATTTAAATCAGCTTGAAAATCGCAATAAGTTTGATATGACTTCAGAAAAATCATATGATCTACAAGAATCTTGAGATAATCTTTGAATTGAAAACTTTAGAATTTAAAATAATGATCATCTGAACTCCAATTTTGACATGGTTATAGCCGAATCTAGCAGCTCGACGCGACAAATCCAAATGAGCCCAATATCACTCAATTTTGATATCATTAAAGTACTTAAATGCTAAAAAATATTTATGATCAAGGGGATTGATATGGAGTATTTTAGATTTAGGTTCAAGTTATCAAAATGTTCATCCCAAAAAGTCTATAAATAGGTCCTCATTATAAACATGAAGAGGGGGTAAGAATAAAGAGAACTATAATCATATGATATGCACGAATATTTAGGCAATGTTTGAATTAAAAACTTTGTAATTAAAATCAAGATAATCTCAACTCTGAATTTTATATGGATATAGTTGAATCAAGCGGTTCAACAAGATAAATATGCACGAGTATTTTAAATTCTAATTTAAATTACCAAAATATTCACCCAAAAAGTCTATAAATAGAGCCTCATTCTCCACATGAAGAGGGATGAAGAATAGAGGAACTAGAGTGAGCCCTCTTATGTTTTCTAATTATTACCATTTATGACAACCACAATAGTTATTAGAGAACACCGTCCGTAATTGCCATCATTTCCAGAATTCTGATAATATATAATCCCTCTATTTGGTATAATATATTAGAGGACACATGCTTTCTATAATCCATATTTAAAAAATCAAACCCTATCATTGGGTGTCTTATCTATTTGTGGTCACTTGATTTCTATAATCTTCTAAAAAAAAAAAATCAGATGTATGTTTAATCCTCCTCTTCCTCAATAGTGAAGAAAGGCATATTCATATGCCACTTATCATATAGTGGACTTTACAACTGGGCCAAGCCCAGTGGTTTATTCCCTTTTCGAGTTTTCCGCATAAAAAGCTTCTGATCTTACCGCATTTCTCTGTGTGTGTTGAATTTTTATACAATATTGAGACGTGAAGTACATACTCATTTGACTCAGATTTTTTAGCATGTAACAAAGTTAAAATCTTAGCTCATGACTTTGTTCATTTGGCTTGATTTGAATTTAATCCAATCTAAAAATCATTTCAATCTTAAAGCTACCTTTTAGTTGAAAACCTGTCATAAGAACTACTCGAAATAAAAAAATAACATATAACTCTAAAAATATAAGTTTATCATTCATGTAAAATTATTATTATGTTTTTTTATCTTTTATTTAATTCACTAGTTTTTATTTTACATTAAGTTCTATCATACCAAATACAACATTTATGATAAATTTGAGTTGTCATCTATGTTATAAGGTTTAATTTGAGCTTTATTTTTTCATATAATTTAAATTAAAGAAAGTCATATAGATATGTAGGGTAATTTAGAAGATGGATGTCAAATAGTGATGTAGATAGAATCTTATAGAAGATCTCATATGGCATATCATTTTTATATAAGCATGAGACTAGAGTCATATATATAGGAGGGCCCAACTATAGTATTTTCCTATTTGAGGAGTATTGCAAAATCCAATTGCACAATGGACATTACTTTTGTTATTATGTTTGATTTTATTGCTTGTGCTCTAGCAAATGCATGTTTTTTTCTAGATTTTTTAACTCTGTTGTGATTAGCTTAGAAATATGTATCAGTAGGCTAATAAGATGATCAATCATTTAACCCATCTTGTAAATAACTTTAAAAAGTAATCATAGATTATTTATCCATAAAAAAATAATGCATTGCTTATCTTTAAGTTGCTCTTTCAAAATAATCAACTATAACTCATTCATGAATAATAAATGCATATTCCTTTTTTTTTTCATTAAAGATGTGCTCCCAAGAAACTGATAAATACCTTATATTGAAATATACATGTAAGAACTTGCATTGTAGATTATTTTGTTGTCATTTCACATCAAGGAACAGTTAATTAAATAAAAATATGTATAATAATTGCTCATATTATATGTATTATAGTTGTACATCCTTTGCTTTAGTGGCAAGATTGTAATTTGTATTCTTAATAATAATATCAACCACATTTTGCATTTGCATAAAAACCATAACATCATGATCTAACATGATTAAGTGAGTCTAGATAGATATCCCTTCTTAGTAAGATCGTAAAATCATGTTTGGCTTTATTATTTCTCTATGGTATTTCAAGTTAAAAAGTCTCATCATGTTTATCCATATTATATTCGGTAGACGGTCATACCTTAATGATATACTAAGTCTCTGTTGTAAATCATGGTTTGAAACAAGCATATTTGTAATGTTCAAGCCTTCTTTATAGACAATTCTTCAATGGTATAATCACATCATGGTGGAATTGTAAGACCCATTTTCTTATTAAATTATTAATTTTAATACAAAATTAAATATGATCATTCTCTTAAAATATAATTCCTAAAGTATTTTTTATCTTGTTAGCATATTGACCTTTAAAGGGTCACATGCCTCAGCGGCTATCTTCTTTGGGATTTATGTGCTCATATTTTCATATTTTCAAGTCATTCTTTTTTTTATATATATTTTTTGAAACCCATATTTTTAATATATATTTTTAATATTATTATGTCTTTATTATTATTATTTTAATCGAAAGTTTTCTTATTATCTAATAGTTATAAGATTTAATTAGTTATACAAGCTTCTCTTATGAAGAACTTAACTATAAAACTCAATAAACATTATCTAACTTTGCCTTATGCTAGATAAAGGAAATATATTTGGCATAATTTATTGTTGCATATTTATCTATCTTTTAAATCTACAATGAACCCTTTTCTATATTTAAAGGTAGAATAATCATTTCTTTTTTATCTATTCCAAAGGCAAATGCATGCATAATTCATCTGTCTTTTATTGAACCCACAAATATGATTTTTTTATAGTGTTTAGAAATGATGCATTCTCATTTATTTGCTTATTGCTTGTTATTTGAAGCCCACATGGTTATTTATAGATGATAAGGTAGATGTTGACATTCCTAAATTGAAGGCTAGTGTTGTCATAGTTTAAAGGATTGTGCCGCCTCCATGTCGTCGTCCCTATTGGTTTCGATTCTCATTTTGGCGTCAGGGAAGTTTTTCTTACTTCCTCTTGTTGACGTGTTCACTTTTTCGTTGTGGTTCTTTTGTTATGCTGCTCTGCGATTGTTAGATCCCGATTTTTTGAACGAGAAAATCTTTACTCGATCCTTTAAAGATGCTTTACATAGAGTATCTTCTTCGTCTTCTAATTTTCCTGATCTTAAAATTACTTCTCACCGTGGTTTATGGGCCTTGTGGATTTAAATTTCCAGCTCGTCCACTTGATGCTATCAGGAAATTGTTTTTTAATCTCAAATTTATTAGTCATTTTTCTGTGATTGTTCTTAATCCTAAACATGTTTTGATTAAGCTTGAAAATGACAATGATTACTGTAGGGTTTTTGCTCATAGATCCTACTTTGTGAATAATAATTTCATGAAAAGTTTCAAATGGTCCCCTTTGTTTGATATTGATGTTGAATCCCCCATTATTCTTATTTGCATGTCATTTCCCACCCTTAGACCTCATTTGTTTTCTACTCATATCCTGCATGGTCTCGGCAAGCCTCTTAAGATCGATAATGTTACTTCTATTGGTACCTGTCCCTTTGTTGCACGGGTCCTTATCAAGTTAGCGTTACCAAAAATTATCCATATAAAGTTTGGGTTGGCCTTGAGGACTCGGGTTACATTCAATCGTTTTTTTTTTTTTTTTAAAATGAATTTCCTCCATATTGTCCTAAATGTAAATCACTAGGTCACTCAAAATTGAAGTGTGGCATACTACATCCTCATTATATTCCTAATGCTAAGGTGGTTAATGTTGTTTTTGGGGGTGAGCTCGGTAATGTTTCGTCTGGTAATGCTGGTGGCATTGGCTCTGAGGCTTTGGTTGATTCGTCAAAACCTGTGTCTTTGGCACCTATTCTTACGGATGCTGTTGGTCATGTTTCCATGGATGCTGGTGTTATCGATTCAGCTCTGGTTTTGGGGAAGGATGTCCCTGGTGTTGATTTGGACTTGCATTAGGATTTGGGTCCTACTAATGCTTTTGTGGGTAATGATAGTGATCTTGTGAACGTGGTGGATGCTAATGTCCATGGTTCATATAATTTAGATATGGTTAAGGCAAATTTTGATGGTAATGAGGTTATTGTGGCTGAGACTATTGATCATAACCTTTGTCGGCTTAATTTGGAAGCTAATCCTTTCGTTTCTCCTAATGCAACTGTGGTTCATGATACTAATGAAGCTGAGTTTTCTGATTTGCATACTCATTGGACCCGGGTGATCGTGGCTGTGTGGTCACTAATGATTTGAATAATCCTACTCTCTTTTGTTGGCTTTTTGAGGGTGATGATTCCATTAAGCACTGACGTGCTTCTTGTTGAGGTGCCTATCTCCATTATTTCTAAGGATGATCTATTAACTAACCTTTCTTGTAAATCGAAGGATAGTGTGGTATTGCAGGGTGATTAGTTACATGATGATAATTTATCATCTGGTGGTGAGGGAATCATTGAGGATGCTTTGGCATCTTGGGATAACTGTGATTTAAGTTATACTCAATTTGCATGCGCTGAGAATTTTAAGAGTAGTAAACATATAGCTCGTAAACACAAAAAGAAATTATTTTTGTTTTTTGGTTTTGGCTATCTTTCCTCTGTAGTGTCGACTTTATGGGGATGTCGTTGATTTTTTGGTTTTGCTTTGTTGTGATGCAAGGCAGTGGGGGTTTTTGTGGCTATGATGAGGCTTTTTTTCAGCTCGCCTCCCTGGATAGCCATAGCTTGTTGGTAACCTTGGTGGCTATGTTATTGGCTGGATCTCATTTTGGGTCTTCTTGGTATTGTTTTACTCTTCTCCTTGGGATGGTCCAAGCTTGGCAATCGAATGGCGATCCTGAGCTATTTTTTATTTCCTTTCCACTTATGCTTTTTGTTTTTTATTATGGTGTCTTAACTTTATCATTTTTTTGGGTTTCTTTGGCTTTAGGCTTTGGTTGTATGTCTCCTTTTGTTATGGAATAAAATTTTTCGTTTCTTAAAAAAAAAAAAAATTTAAGGATTTTGATTTAATTAATGAGTTATAGTTAATGATTATATATGATGTGATATGACATTTACTTTATAACACATATTAAATTCGTGTACAATTACACTTGTTTTATCATATCCTGATAAAAGTAACTCATTAAATTTTTCAAATTTAACCCCTTTGCATGTGTATGTGAATGTTCTGTATACATATGAGTGTTTGAATATAGTCTTAAGCAGGTCTCAGGGGTTTATGTGCATGATTTTAAAATCTAATTTTTTTTCCCTTAGGGTGCTGTGATGCTGGGTCTGGCGACGGCATGACTTTGAACTCTATATTTTTGGCTAAAATAAATATGGTTCTACGGAGCTAAGGTGCAATACTTCTATAAGGGGAGCCTTATAGCACGGGGGTTTTGGCGACACGGCACTAAGCCCAAATTTTCTATTAAAATATCAATTTTTAGATTTCAAGTTTTGTTTTCTCATTTGGGCTGTCGACTAAAGAGTAAGGATGTCAAAATAGGTTGACATGTCGGGTTCGGAACGATTTAGATATTTCAACCCGAACCCGACCCGCGCGGGTTAATGGGTTGACCCGACACTACCCGCATACCTGTTTTATTCAAAAATAGGGAGACGTCAGCATAGGCGGCACGACAGTCAAGGATGTCAGTGGCCTGCGGCGACTTATGGAAATGCAGAGGACATGCTAGCTGGATGTTGGGTCGTGCAAGAGTCGGGATATGAGACATGGCGGGTCGGGCCGACTGGCGGCAGCGATGGCGGGGCTGGCCGAATGTCGATGGACTCGTGATCAGATGGCGAATCAAAAAACGAACGGTTGTCTCGTAATGCAATGGTCTCATGATGGATGCCAAATGGACGTGATTGCTGACTAGACTGTCGAGACTAAAGAGTCTCGACATGATGTGACGGGTTGTGACAGACGCACAGGAAACGGTCGGCACTCGGCATCTATTTGGATTTCCTGGGTTGTATCGAGTTGATTTTTGGTTTTCTGGTCAACCCGAACCCGACCCTATTTGAAAACATGTCAAAAATATAAACTCGAACTTTACCCGTATGGTAAACGGGTTGACATGTACCAATAATTTTCTGAGTCGGATTTTGGGTCGTGTCAGATTTTGACACCTCTACAGCTCTACTAGAGAGAGAGAAAGCTAACATTTGGGCCACTTTGGTCCACTTTATGCTATCATCTTAGGTATGAAAATTTATTAAGCTTGAGCTATATTACATTTTGTTTATCTTAGTTTTAAAAAATATGAGAGTTTTGAGAATTTCCATATTTAGTTTATATTTTGTTAAGAAAAAATTGGGATAACTTCATACGTACAAAACTTTCTCATTATAACTTTTTGTAGGTTATGAATACAATAGATATTGATATTTAGATATTTTTCTAGGAAATTTTTATAGAGAAAATTGAAAAATGTGAGATTTTTGGCAAATTAAAAATTAATTCTAACTTCTAAAAATATGGTTGTAATACATTTAAAGCTTCAAAATAATATTCTGAATAATCCATAATAATCTGGTAATATTCTAAAATTATAAAAATTATGCTCAATAGATAGTTTTATTGCCTATTGTTGAAGCATTCTGTGAAATTTTGAAATGGAATTACTTATATATATATATATATATATATATATATATATATATATATATATATATATATATATATATATATATATATATATATATATATATATATATATATTCTTAAGTTGTATGATTCTGAGGAGATCTGATGTGTATGGTGAAAGTTTTATTCTGGTGCTAAATAGACAGGGAGTTATAAGAGTCTAAATTTTTTAATATTGATATATTGAGCATTGGGAGTTATAAGGACCTAGTTTTTGATATGCTAGCATAAGAGTTATAAGGGCCTATTTCTAATGGGAGATATTATAAAGTCTTGAGAAAAATTTATTATTTTTTGCTCTGATATACGAAGTATTTGTTTATTTACTTTAAGTGTATAATTTACTTTATTATGAATATCTACAATTAATATTATACTCAATCCAATACATTTCTGATAAACTAATTTTACATTCAGTTAAAAGCATAATAAATGAATTGTTAGAAACTTAGATTTGTGGGTGTGACATATTGAGTTTCATTGGCTCACACTTATTATGTCTTCTATCAAGTCAGGGCAAGGGGAAAGAGTCAATTGAGTAGTTGGGTGTTTAGGATATGATTTGTATGAGTATGTATAGATATTCTCCTTTTTTTGTATAGTCTATGGCTTATATATATATATATATATATATATATATATATATATATATATTCTAATTTATAAAGCCATGCATTGTATTATAAATAATGTGTTAACATTTTAAAGAAATTATAGGAATTATGGATGAGTTTATTCCATAATATTTGTTGAAGTTAATTAGAAGCTCTGTGGTCTATGTAAATCTAAAGAATATATCTGATTAGTTCCTCCAAAACTTAGATCATTGGATTGGCAAGTCCCAATTCAACATGATATGACCTATCTAGCTATGGATCATATCGGGTTGGGTTGTCGCATACTCCTTAATTATAAAATATTATGTTAATATAAATAATGCTTTAGACATTGATATATATTCATTGGATTTTGATATGCCTGAGTTGAGATATCCTAACCTAATATGATTTAATAATCTAAAATTGTGTAAATAATTTTATAAATAAAATTTTGAAAATTTAGAGCTTGGGCGTTTGTGGCGCTGTGTATGCGAGCGCAACGACTCTGAGATTGTTGCAACGCAAGGAGAGTAGCACCCGGCTTTCAACTCTCAAGTTTCTTAAAAGAAAAATTAAGTTATGAGTGACTGCTACGTGGCCTGGGCGGTTCTGTCGTGGCGCCTAGTTTCATGGAGCGAACATTGCGGTGTTGACAAGTTATGCGTCACACTGCTATATCAATTTAATGGATCATTAAAATAATAAAATATCTTGATCTATTTCTTAACCCCATTGCCCCAGCCATTTCTCCCCTTTTTCTTTGACTTGTTAGGCACAAAAAAAAGAGAGGAAGAGGGAAGGAGTAGGAGGAGGAGGAGAGAGAGAGAGAGGGATTGCACAAAGCATTTTTATCCGCAAGTTCTATTCTGAGATTTCATCTGATCATGGTAGGTAATCTAAATCCTATCTTTATCTTTAATGATTTTGAGTTCTATAATTTTAATATTTTTAAAAATTAATAAAAATGCTTTTTCTATTGATTTATCAAGCTTTCACCATGTAATTTTTTGTCTATGATAGATATAATTTTTGTGTGCATTTTGATTGTAATTTTATCAAGTTTCATAAAATAAATTGATAGTTATGATTTTTTTATGTTGATAAATAGTGTAAAGAATTTCTTGTCTTTTATATATTATTGTATTTCATATATGATATTGAATTGTATAAAGAAAATAATGTTATTATTATAAAATAAATATGATATTTGCATATAAATAAACAAGGTTGATTATGAACACTATAATTAATATGAATTGGTTATTAAAATGTAATAGTCTGTACAAAAGAGTAGGTCGATGAGTTTTATTTAAATAAAAAAGATTTTATGGTGTAATCATGAATGTTAGTCTGTTACTAATTTATTGAATTACCGTAACACCCTAAAATTGAATTTGGATTCTATTTCAACATATAATTAATTTGCCAGAGCTACTAATAATCTATCAATATAATTCAACACAGTATAAATAACTAATAATCAAATTCATCAAAATATAAAATTATGCTCATTCCTCAAAATTAATGTACAAAAATTAGGATTTTTATCAATACATCAATCAATCTATTAATCCATTTCTGATTATAAAAGAATAAAATAAAATACATTAAAAACCTTAATCCATATCAACCTCTCTCTACTAGTTCTAGGCCTCTTCCCTAGTCTGAAATCAATAACATCGATAGAGTGAGCTAACAACTCAATAGGTTACCATAATTTACCACTAAAATTAATACAATGCAGTAGAAGAAGTATATATGTAATCATTCAAATCAAAATAATATGAACATGTAACTCTAAGAACCCGTAGCAGGTACTATGAACAATATCATGTTAAATGAGCAATAACAATCTATATAACTATACAGTAACCAAATAAAGAATCAGTGGATTCCATCATTTATATACCTATTAGTTAAAAAAAAAGTTAGCTTGTATATCCATTTAGATGATTCATATCGAATTTGTATGGGAAATGTCCTTACTAAGAAAAATGCTTGCTTTGTTTAGAATAAAAGCTACCAAAAAGCATTAATTATAGAAAACAAATATGGTGCTCTAACTAACAGTACTGAGAAGACAATCACTCAAGTAGCAATGAGGTGACACCTCGCCCTTTACTTAAAATTACACATGTGACATCATAGGTCCTTAAACATAGGATAAGTAATATCATTCAACCAATCAATGGATAAGGTTTAGTCAATATATGATAATTGATTTATCATATATCAATTACTTTTCACTTAGGCTCGTTAAATAATTCAGTGTTTTTTTTTTATTTAGCTTATTTATTAATCGAGAAAAACGCGAATTATTTGCTAACAAAAATCAAGATGGACATTGGGCAACATTTACAAAAACATTTTGAAATTAAAAAAAAAAAATCAAAAATGAGTAACTAATACCGCCTTTTAAGTTAACCCTTCCTAGCACAGATAACTAAAGTAAACCCGTCGGCATCTGAGTTCCTCATCCTGGCATCTTCAAGGCTCTCCCAGTCCTCCAGCGACTGCGACGAAGTCCCCGTCGTCCACGACCGACTACTACTGCCCTCACTCCAATTTCCACTCTTCCCAAAGTACCCCCACCCTCTCCTCTCCCGAAAGCTCTCCTCTTCAATATTCTCAAACTGTAAAACGATCACCGCATCCCCATTCTTCGCCGGCGCCGGCGAAGACAACTCCTTTCCGCCGGATCCTGGCCTGAAAAGAAACCGATAAAGATCCCATGACACCTGGATCCGATCACCACCCTCCGCCGCCACTCTCTCGCTTCCCCTGAACTTCCACCTGAGCCGGCTCACTTGCAAAATCATCTCGCCGTTTATCGCCAACCTCATCCGCTTCTTCTCCAAATCAATCGAAATCAGTACTTCCCTCTCCTGCCCCCCAAATCGTGCCATCGCCGTCCACGATGTATTTCTTCCTATTTCCCCCAATTTCACCTCCGCTCTCTTCAAGATCGGCTCTGTTCCGATGTTGCCGCTCCTCGGCCGCACGGCTTTTATCCGCCTGTATGCCTCATTGCGGCGGTCTCCGGCAACCAATAACACCTTTTCGTCGACAGCAATGGCAAAGAAGAACCCAGCCGCTGGCTCAGGCCCGCATTCGCGGGTGAAGATCGCCCTTGAGAGGTCCCAAACGAGCTCCACCGAGCACCGACGGCCGCCGGCGGTGTGCAAACGTAGTCGCTTCGATCCCTTTCTTTTGAAAGGAAGAAGGATGGAGAGGCGGAAGTGGAGATGATCGCTGGTCGAACCACTCTCGTCCTCCTCCGTCGGCAAATCTGATAGCTGGAGATCCGCGAGGAGAGAGAGACCGAGGAAGGCGCGCCGTTGCCAGGTGATGGACGCGTTGCCGCGGTCCGTCGCATAGAAGGAGGTTGTTTCGGTCGGAGCGGCCGGCTTCGAGATGGCGGAAGCGCAAGTGAAGCACGCCGGCGTGTATTTGAGCATTCTGGCATCGGTGACGACACATGGATGAATTAAATTTTGCAGTGGATTTAAAGAGGGGATGGTTGTAAATAATTAAAATTTAAAATTTCGATTATTGACCCGGAGTTGGACTGAGCAATGTAACCGAAACTTCAATTCCCTACTCGCACGACATATGGAGTGAAGAGTCTCCGGTCCATTGTGCGTTCAAATTTCAACGCAGGGAGCTCCGGCCAGTCATACATCCTGTGAGTTTTCTTTATTATTATGTAAATATTATATTTTTATTTAAATATGAAAATATAAATAAAGTAACACTGACATTGCCCCTTTCCTTTAGTTTGATAACGTTAATTTTTAGTTTAAATTTCAACTAAAATCAATACAATAGCAATACAAACAACATAAAATTTTTATTCAACTATGTAGCGTTCATTATATGAATCTTTTTTCTCTATTATGTTATATACCATCCGAAAATTATCTTCATCGAACACAAATCTCAAGGTGGAAACTTTCGAAATTAAATTTGGGATCATCTGAACTCCGATTTCAACAAACTTATAGTTGAATTGAACATCTCGAAAATACGAACCCAACGACACCAAATTCGACTCAATCCGAGCCAAAAATGGTTCCAAATCAAGGTATTGAAGCGCTGTTGGAATGTTTGAACCACAATTTGGTTTACCAAACGTGACAGTTTCCAATATTGACATGCTTATAGTCGAATCGAGTGGCTTGACGAGACGAGTCAAACTAGCCTAAGATCACTGAATTCTGATATCATTAAGACATTCAAATGATAAACGGTCCACGATCAAGAGATTCAACATTGACTGTCCATCTAAACCACTCTCAATTTACCCTTGATCCTCCTCCTATTTATGGGTCATGCCACTCTAGGAAATCTATAAATAGATTCATCCTTCCTCTTGAAAAGAGACCCCTAAGCCTAAGGAAGAAAGAGAGAGATCGGAGATCGCTCTTGAATCCTTGCCTCTTCGACCACCGCGGGAGTTCCACCGAACCACCACCTGACGCACTGAGCTCCATCAGACCACCACCGGACGCCCTAAGCTCTGTCAGACCACCACCTAATGCCCGGAGTTCCGCCGGACCACTATCTGACGCCCAGAGTTTTGCCGGACCACCACCTGACGCTCGGAATTCCGTCGGACCACCACTTGATGCTCGGAGTTCAGCCGGACCATCGCCTGACGTCCGGAGTTCTGTCGGACCACAACCTGAAGCCTGATTTTCTGTCGGACCACCACCTGACTCCTGAAGTTCTGCCATACCAATACCCGACGCTAGAGTTCTATCGGACCACAACCCAATAACGAAATTCTGTCGGACCACCGCCCGACACCAAAGTCCTGTCAAACCACCATCAAACTACCAACATACGCTCGAATTTCTAAGTAATGCCGGACTTCCGATGGACCACCAAAAATCTTATGTTCTTTGTGTGTGAGGTAGATATCCGTACAAGGCTAAGACCTATGATTATAACTCTAAACAAAACTGGTAGAATTCATTTATTATATTTCACATATAAAGGAGAATGATTCAAATTAATGTCATGATATATATTACATAAAAAAGTGTTAAAATATTTAAATACATATATATTATAATAAAATTCAAAATTTTAAATTTATATTGAAATTAGTATTATAGATGATATCACCATTACTATTAGTGAATAACAATTACTAATACTATTAGTTTACAAACTATCGACAAATATGAGAAAATTATAAAAGTAAATAATGATGTATGTGATATCTCTATTGTAATATAACTGTAAATAACAATTAGTACAATCTCTATTAGTTTATAAATTGTATAAACAATATATGTTGTTTGTGATAGAGAGCTCTACATTGGGTACTCATACCCACACCCACCCATGTACCCATTCAATGGGTATGGGTGGGTACGGGTACTCCCATGACCTTATGGGTGGGTATTCAACATCGGGGGATAAATCGATTTACATTGATAATCACTATATATCTTATATTAATGCAATTCTCAACACGTAGTGTGCATCACTTAACCACGCTGCATGCGACTACAGTAAATTCTGATATGTGTCTTGAAAGTTTGCAATTAGAGCAAAGGACAACAAGTCTCAAGGCCATCAGTTCGTGGCAGACTGCGTTCAAAAAGCATGAAAAGTGGGTGGGTATAGGTGGGTATGGAATCCCGTAAGTCATCATGGGTGGGTGTGAATAGGCGAAGCCCGTCCGAATAAAATATAGGTACCCAATGGGTACCCAACAAAGACCCACGTAGGGCTTTGTTGTGATACCACTATAGTAAATAAGAACCATAATTTCTATTGATTTATGACTTTTCGCCAAACGTGAGAAACTGTACGAGCAAAATATGAAGCAAAATAAAAGCCAATCTGTTGAGTTAATGGAAGAGGAAGACCGCTACCGTTACGGCAGCAAAGAGAGATCTAGAAATGGTAGCAAATGGTAATAGTAGGAACCAACGAGGAAGGAAACCAACCAGCTACAAGACGGGCAAAAGACTTATGAGGATTCCTGAACTACCATCCGTAAATGCTTGAAAGATTCTGAAGCAAACTTAAATGAATGTTTAAGGTTCTCAAAATAATAAAATATTCTAATATTAAATATGATCTGAGGCTTTCCGACCACATGATCTCCTGGACTGTTTTGAGCACGAATCTTAATGTAAGTATTTAAATTAAAATTTTTGGAAACATCCCCAAGGTTATTTGATTCTTTTTTTCAGTGAATATATAGTTGAAACATGTAGTTTTATGAGATGAATTTAACTAACATAAGATCATCAAATTCTAACATCATTCTAACATCATTAGAAGATATTAATAATATAAAATTATTACATGCTCAAGTGGGATTAATAGGGATAGTTAGATTGAGTGTATTTTGATTTATGGTTAAAATTGTTAAATTATTTCTCTCTAGATATCTATAAATGTTGCGTCCAGGAGTATTCGCGGCGGTAGAAAAATATCATATTTAACGTCTTAGCATCGTACGAAAATCCGGCACGCAATCAGATAAGGAGAGAGGGTCTAACATTTATGAGACACCAAGATTTTTACGTGGAAAACCCCTGTAAAAAGGGGAAAAACCACGGAGCCTAGCCCAGTTTGAATGAATTCACTAGTATTTGTAGTCGATTACAAATGAGGCTCTTCCTTGGGAAAAGGCCTTAGCTTGACGTACATCTTATGGAGTACATTACATGATGTAAATACAAAGAGCTACTATCGACGTATTCGCTTTGTTAGAAGGACCGCAGTCGACGTGCGACGTAGGTCTGGAGGACCGTAGTCAACTGGCGACGGAGGATCGTAGTCGGCGGGCGACGTAAGTCAGGAGGACCGTAGTCGGCGGGCGACGGAGGTCGAAAAGACTATAGTCGGCAGGCGACATAAGTCAGGAGGACCGTATTCAACGGGCGACGGATGTCGGAAAGACTGTAGTTGGCGGGCGACATAAGTCAGGAGGACCATAGTCGGCTGGTGACTCAGGTCGGAAGGACTGTAGTCTGACGACGAAGATCAGTAGGACAGCGTTAGGTAGAAGCCCAGCAATGGAAAGAAATGCATCTTCGCATAGACGTCCAACGAAGTCCGATAACCGGTAGAAGTCCGGCATCGGGTAGAAACTTGGCGAAGAGTGAAGGTCCGACGTCGGGTAGAAGTCCGACGTCGGGTAGAAGTCCGACGTCTTTGGTGGCAGAGGAGAACTCCGGCTTCACTTGGGCGGAGTTTCAGCGTCAGGAGGGAACTCTGTTGTTAATTGGGAATGATTTCAGCATCACGTGGAAGTTGTGCAGAATTCCTGTGTTTCCTGAAAATCCGGCAGAGTTCTGGTGTCTTCAGGCGGCAGGAAGAGCTCCGGCGGTGGTCGAGGAGGTGAGGAATCTCCTTTTCCCCTTTCTCATTTTCTTCTTCTCTCTCTTCACTTGAGTCCCCTTTGTGTAGAATGAGGGCTCTATTTATAGTTTTTCTGGAGTGGCATAGCCCGTAAATAGGCGTGAGATCAGGGGCGAATTGGGAGTGGTTTGAATGGACGGCCGATATCGAATCCTTTGATCATGCACCGTTCGTTGGGCATTTTAAGGCCTTAATGATTTTTTAATTCAATGATCTTGGGCTCGTTGGATTCATCTCGTCGAGCCGTTCGATTCGAGTATAAGCTCGTCAAAATCGGATACTGTTTGGTAACTCAAATTGCGGTTTGAACCTTCCAATAGCGCTTTGAACCCTTGATTCGGACTCATTTGGGCTCGGATTGGGTTGATCTTGGTGTCGTTGGGTTTGTATTTCCGAGACGCTCAGTTTGACTGTAAGCTCGCTGAAATCGGAGTTCATATGCTCCCGAGATTAATTTTTGAAGTTTCCAACTAGCTTTTGTCTCGAAATTCGTGCTCGATCAAGATAATTTTTGCATGATGTATCAATAAATAATCATGCTTATGCGTACTTAGAGGAGGGAAGATGACACAAGAAGGATCACAGAGGTGAGAATCCAAAGCTCTATCTACCATTACCCAACATCCTCTGACCCAACATGAAAGACACTTTTTATTGATACCAATGCCAATGCTCACTGTCATAATAAGGCAAGCTCATGTTATCTCTAAAAAAGTCAATGTCCGCCATCGACACCAACAGTAACACCAAATGAATGTAGTGAGAAGGCTTTATGATAAGAGTAGTGATGGCTACAACAATAACAACAATAACAACATCAAGTCTTTATCCCACTACGTTTGGTCGGCAACATGAATCCTTTTTCTCCATTGTGTTTTGTTAAAAGTCAAATTATAGTTTAAATCTAATAGAGAAAGATAATATCTAATATTTTCTAACCAAGTCTTTTTAGGTCTACCTCTCCCTTTCTTAACATAAGAGTGATGGCTAAAAATGATTATTTTAGGATGGAAAAGTGATTTGAAGTTCATAGTAAAATGATAAGGACTTTGAATTTTATGTTGAAGGGAAAGACTAGACTAGCTCTGTTTAGGTTAGTTTGGGATGATTTGTTTTAACTCTTTAGGAAATGAGTTTAATAAATAGTTAATATGTTATCAAAAATTGCCTTGATTCAGCATGAATCTTGAGACATATTTAAGCTGAAAACTTCCAAAATTAAATTTGGGACCATTCAAACTCTGATTTCAACAAACTTATTGTCAAACTGAATGTCTCGAAGAGTTGAACCCAATGACACTAAAATCTGTTTGAGTAGTTGCTATTTGAATTATTTATATTTGTGCAACTTATGTAGTTTTGATGATTCCAAACATTATTGTTCAAATGAATAGTTATCTCCTAACAATTTCAGAAGATTTGCACTTGCTCTTGTGTGTACTAACATTTCAGGAAAATCAGACTCCAGACTACGAAAACTTCAAATCAAATTCAACATGAGAAATTTTGTTTATTTGAAGTGTCTTTTCTTTGAATTAATTTTGAAAGGGATTGATTGTAATTGAGTGAATAAAATCTCACACACACAAACTAAGGAGATCTTGAAATTCTATACTGATCGTACAGGACGATATATATCGTACTGGACGATCTGTCAGTTATCTCCTATAGAGCAGTTGGAACGAATAGGAACTTGCTTCGAAAAATTTTTCTAAGTCCTATTCGTCCAGGACGAATTTTTATATCGTCCCCGGCGATGGGCGCTCTGGAAAATTTTCGTCCAGACGAAAATAAATATCGTACCGGACGAACAGCTCTCTGGAAATTTTTCGTCCAGACGAAACCAAAGTATCGTCCCCGGCGATGGGCGCTCTGGAAAATTTTCGTCCAGACGAAATAAATTATCGTCCAGGACGATCGGCTCTCTGGAAAATTTTCGTCCAGACGAACATATTTTCGTCCAAACGATAAACCGACTTAGGACAGTTTTCAGCAGTTTCTAGAACCGACCTTGTAATAACCGTTCGTACTGGACGAACCTAGTTCGTACAGGACGATCAGCTGTACGAAGTCATTTCGTACACATATACAAATTGGGTCGTTTCAGATCGTTTAAGTAAAATCGTCCAGGACGATCCAGGATCGTACGGGACGATCCACTGCGTACAGAATTGAAAACTTGCAGTTTTTGGGCGGTTTTTCTTGTCTTTTGTATATATACTTCAAATTAGACTGCCACCCAATCTTTTTGTCATTTGATCTTCGTGCCTATTGAGAGAATAGTCAAGGGGAGAGTGGAAGAGAGCATTCAAAGGAGGATTCCTACCATTGGAGCAAGAAGGCTTCACTTGGATTGCTAAGGTAAGAATCTCTACTTGTGAAATTGGATTTCTTCACTCTTTTCTTTCTTCCTTTTAGGTTCTTGTGAGAAGATCATTCAAAAAGGTCCGGTTCTCTGCCGACACTTGGAGAGTGTGAACAGACGTGGGTTCTCTGCCTACACTAGGAGAGTGTAAAAGGAAGAAGGTTCTCTGCCTACACTTGGAGAGTGTGAACAGCCGTAGGGTTCTCTGCCCACACTAGGAGAGTGTAAAAGGACGACGGTTCTCTGCCAGCACTGTGGATTGTGTAAAAGGACGACGGTTCTCTGCCGCACCGGGGAGTGGTGAAAAGAGGGTTTTGTACAGGCTTCTCCGCCTTGCTGTGGGTGCTAAAGGAGAGTCACTTTGTGGTATTAGTGCAATACTCAGAGGGTGCCTCTGAGGAGTGGATGTAGGTCTGGTTATAGACCGAACCACTATAAATCTGGTGTCATTTACTTTATTGCTTTTACGTTTCCGCATTTTAAATTTCTGTTTTAACAACTCTGTGGTTGAAAAACATTTTTCTACAAACTTTAAAAGAAAATTTCATTTCGGTTCAACTTTATTTTAAGAGGGTTTAAAATTTTTAAAACTACCAATTCACCCCCCTCTTGGTAGCCTTGGGACATTTACTTAGGCTTAACAACCTAATTACTAGACTCAACAAGTGGTATCAGAGCATTGTTTCAAAATCATAAGTTTGAACTACTTTTTGATTAACGTAGATGGCTACATTTGGAAACCGAAACACACCTGAGGGTTACTCTATCACTAGACCTCCACTGTTTGACAATATTCCTTTTGATTTTTGGAAAACACGCATGTCTACTTTCTTACAGTCACTTGACTATCGCATGTGGATGTTAGTCCAGGAAGGTTACACAAAACCAACTAGATTAGTTGATGGAATTAGGGTAGATACACCCTATGCAGATTGGACTATAGAAGAACGTGACTTAGCACAATTAAATGCAAAATGTTTAAATAGTTTCTTTTGTGCTTTAAAATCTGAAGACTACATGCGAGTTTCTACTTGTAAAAGCGGAAAAGACATATGGGATAGACTTTGTATTACTTATGAAGGGACAAATGAGGTTAAGCAATCTAGGCTCAATATCTTGTTACATGACTACGAACTATTTCGCATGAAACCTAATGAATCTATATCTGACATGTACACAAGATTCACTCAAATTGTCACCTCTTTGCATGCACTTGGTAGGGAATTAACTAATGCTGAAATGGTTAATAAGATTCTTCGTTGTTTACCTACTGCATACGATGCTAAAATTACTGCAATTACAGAGTCAAAAGATCTGAACATTTATTCTATTGACAATCTTCTTGGTTCACTCATTGCTTACGAGCAAGGAGTAAGTCAAAGAAAGATTGATGCAGGTGAACCAAGAAAGGACAAGAATATTGCACTAAATGTGGAAGAGTCAGAAAATGAACACTCACAACCTGAGGATGAAGATGATATAGCACTGATGACTAGACAATTCAAAAGCTTTTTAAAGAGGAAGCAGAAGAGACGCCAGCAATGGAATAGAGGTAAGTATAATAGAAATGGCAAGGTTTCTAATGAAGTGATTTGTTATGAATGCAGGAAACCAGGTCATATAAAGACTGATTGTCCAAAACTCAAAGCCTCTCCTAGCAAGGAGAAGGTAGAGGAGAAACCAATGGTAAAGAAGGGCAAGAAGAAATTTCAAAAGGCTTTTTGGGCGGACTCAGCTTCAGACTCATCTGAGACTGATAAAGAAGAAGAAGTCACCAACCTTTGCTTGATGGCAGATAAAGCTGAACAATCAGATCAAGAAGAGGTATGTGATTTAACTAATAATGAATTGTTTGAAGTTTCTGAACACATGCATGATGCATATAGGAAAACTAAAAAGATGCATGCTAGTTTAGTTTTAGAATTGGAAGAGCTTAATAAGGAACACGAAATCCTTAGGAAAGATCATGCTTTAATTGATAGCAACCACATGAAACTACTTGATGAATATGATGACTTGAATAAAAATTTTGAGAATTTAAAATCATCCTATGCTGAACTTGAAAAAGAATTTGAGAAATTTAAGGATGAATCTGAGCACAAGACATATAGAGTCAATTATACAAATCGAATCTTGGAAGAAATGAATTCATTTTATAAACTTACTATAAGTGCTCTCGAGGATAATAGGAACCCCCCTAAACATGAAGATTTTACAAATCCTAAGTATTATCCTAAATTTATGAAATCCCTTAGAAGACAATCATATGAGAGAAAACATAGGAATATTTTTCCTAATGTTAAATGTAACAATTGTGGATTTTTGGGACATATATCTCACACCTGCACTTTAAAGATGAAACCTAATTGGTGTGGAGAACTAAGATGCATAAACCTAGACATATCACACATGCATCTGATTATAAATTTCATAAAGGTGAACCCAAACTAGTTTGGGTTCCCAGGTCTAACATTTGAGAATTTTGCAGGTATACTCTCACACAAGACCTCGTGAGAGTATATGGTACCTGGACAGCGGATGTTCTAAGCACATGACTGGAGATACTGCTCAATTCATAACGCTGGAAGCCAGGAGTGGAGGCAAGGTTACACTTGGAGATAATACCACAAAGAAAGTGGTTGGATCAGGTATGATTGGAAACTTGAAAAACTTTTTCATAGATAATGTTTTATTAGTTGAAGGCTTGAAACATAATTTGCTTAGCATAAGTCAGCTATGTGATAAGGGCTATAATGTAAAATTTTTACCTACTAGCTGCATAATTAGCCTAAATGGAAAAATTGTTTTAAATGGAAAAAGGGTGAACAATGTTTACATGCTAGATTTAAATTGTATTCAATCTCCTACTGCTTTTTGTTTGAAAACTGTTTCTGATGAATCGTGGCTTTGGCATAGGAGACTTTGTCATTCTAGTATGAAAAATCTTAGAAAAATTACCCAAAAGAATTTGGTGAGAGGAATACCTAAACTAGACTTTACTAAGGACCATCTGTGTGATGCATGTCAATTAGGAAAACAAGTAAGGTCCTCATTTAAGTCCATTAAAGATCTTAGGACAAGTAAACCTTTAGAAATTCTACACATGGATCTTTTTGGACCAGTAAGCACTGTTAGTCTAGGAGGAAAGGTATATGGATTTGTTATAGTAGATGATTTTTCAAGATTCACCTGGGTTAAATTTCTTTTTCATAAGAGTGAATCATTTGAGGAATTCAGAAATTTTTCAACTTGGATACAAAGAAAACTAGGATGTGAAATAATTTCTATACAAAGTGATCATGGAGGAGAATTTGAAAATGAAAGATTTGAAGATTTCTGTAAAGAAAAGGGGATTGATCACAATTTTTCTGCACCTAGAACTCCTCAACAAAATGGAGTAGTTGAAAGAAAGAACAGAACATTAATAGAAGCCGCCCGAGCAATGTTAGCAGAATACTCTCTTCCTAGGTATTTTTGGGCTGAGGCGGTTAGCACTGCATGCTATGTTCTGAATAGGGTGAATGTGAGATCTAATTTGAATAAAACACCCTATGAGTTGCTAAAAGGAAGAACACCAAATTTGTCTCATTTGCATGTATTTGGTTGCAAGGTGTTCATACATAATAATGGAAAATCTGCCTTAGGAAAATTTGATCCAAAATCAGATGAAGGAATTTTTGTTGGATATTCAAGTGTTGGAAAATCTTATAGAGTATTCAACAAAAGAACTTTAGTCATTGAAGAAACCACACATGTTGTTTTTGATGAAAATGGAAACATGGAAGAGCCAAAAGTTGTTGAAGAAGAAATTGAAGAAAACTCCCAAAAGATTGATAGATTAAATTTGGAAGAAAATGTGGAAGAAAATTTAGAAAGAGAAGACCCTTTGCCTAGAGATTTGAGATTTTCTAAAAACCACCCAAAGGAATTAATCATAGGTGAACCAAGTGAGGGTGTTAGAACTAGGCGTGGATTAAACAAGGAAGTCAATCATTCAGCCTTTATTTCTAACTGTTGAACCCACTAACATTGATCAAGCACTTTCAGATGAATTTTGGATATTGGCCATGCAAGAAGAGTTGAATCAATTTGTAAGAAATAAAGTTTGGGAACTAACTACAAGGCCAAAAGATCAAAGTGTTGTTGGAACCAAGTGGGTGTTCAAGAATAAAATGAATGACTCAGGAGTAGTCATTAGAAATAAGGCTAGATTAGTAGCTAAGGGGTATAACCAAATTGAAGGAATTGATTTTGAGGAAACTTTTGCCCCTGTAGCTAGACTTGAAGCAATTAGGGTTTTACTAGCCTTTGCCTGTTTTAAAGGTTTTAAATTGTTTCAAATGGATGTCAAAAGTGCCTTTTTAAATGGAGTAATTGAAGAAGATGTTTTTGTAGAACAACCTCCAGGTTTTGAAAACTCTAAATTTCCAAATCATGTTTTCAAATTAAAAAAGGCATTATATGGATTGAAACAGGCACCTAGGGCTTGGTATGAGAGGTTAAGCACCTTCCTACTTGAAAGATCTTTTGAAAAAGGAAGTGTGGATACAACTCTCTTTTTAAGGAAAATTGGAAAGGATATACTTATTGTTCAAATTTATGTGGATGACATCATCTTTGGATCTTCAAATAAACATCTTTGTGATGATTTTTCTAAAACAATGAGTAGTGAATTTGAAATGAGTCTAATGGGAGATTTAAATTACTTTCTAGGTTTTAGCATTAAGCAACTTGAGGAAGGTACTTTTCTTAGTCAAACCAAATATATTAAGGACATCCTCAAAAAATATGAAATGGACAATGCTAAACCTGTTAGTACACCAATGAGTTCTTCAGTTCAGTTAGATAAAGACCTTAAGGGAAAATCTGTTGATCAAAAGAAATTTAGAGGGATAATTGGATCTTTACTTTACTTGACTGCTAGCCGACCAGATATTATGTTTAGTGTTTGCTTATGTGCTAGATTTCAATCAGATCCAAAAGAATCACATTTGACAGCAGTGAAAAGGATTTTAAGATATCTACTAGGAACTCAAAACTTAGGAATTTGGTATCCTAAGTTTAGCTCTTCATTTGAAATTATTGGTTACTCAGATTCTGACTTTGCAGGGCTGTAGAGTGGATAGAAAAAGCACTTCTGGAACATGTCAATTCATTGGAAATTCATTAGTTTCATGGTCTAGTAGAAAACAAAATTCAGTGGCACTATCTACTGCAGAAGCAGAATACATTGCATTAGGAAGTTGTGTGGCACAAGTACTTTGGTTAAAACAACAGTTGATTGACTTAGGATTAACTATAGGCACTATTCCAATTTATTGTGACAATACTAGTGCTATTTGCATTTCCAAAAATCCTATTCAACATTCTAGAACCAAACACATTGATATAAGGCATCATTTCATAAGGGATCATGTATCCAAAGGAGAAATTGAACTCATACATGTTTCAACTGAAAATCAACTTGCAGACATTTTTACAAAACCTTTAGCCTTTGATACCTTCAGTACTTTAAGAACAAGGCTTGGTGTTATTGATTTGAATGCTTAACCAAAATGTCTTTGCAACATTGATACTTGTTGTATTTTGTTTTTATGATTTTGTGAATTTTGTGTTTTTGTATGAATTGTTTTTGAATTTATGTTTTTGTCTTATGTTTTCTGTGTTGTTGATTATTTTTGTTGTTTTTGTTAAATTAAAAATTTAAAAATCAAAATTTTTTTTTTGGAAATCGTCCAGGACGAAATTTTTCGTACAGGACGATGTGTTAAGAAACAGTTTGCGCGAATTTAAACCGTTTTGAGAGCAGTTTTTTATTGGATCGTCTGTACGATCTGTGATCGTCCAGTACGATTTTTTCTTTTTCTCAAACGTCGGGACGATTGAATGCAGCGGTTGAGTGGATAAGACAGTTTTTAATACGAATTTCGTCTGTACGAAATGTTTTTCGTATGTACGAACATGTGTCGATTCATTGTAGGGGACGGTTTTCAAGAGTCATTAAAACGAAACGCTTTTTGATCGTCTGTACGAAATATTTTCGTATGTACGATCGGTCAAGTCAAAAAGCCTGTACGAAGGGACGCATCGTAAGTTGTGTTGAATACGAAAAGCCGTTACATTTTGGACGAATTGGATCGTCTGTACGAAATTACTTCGTCCAGACGAACGATAATTTTTCGTCCAGGACGAATATTTTCGTCCAGGACGAACATATCGTTTTTCTTTAAATATGAGGGCTTTCAAACTTGAAAATCACACTTTCAAACATCTTTTTCAATCCCTTTCTACATCAAATCAACTATGGCCTCCTCTAGCAAGAGACAAAAAGTTTTGGTGAAGAAACCCAACAGGAATGCTCCAGACAACTTCCTTTCCAAAGCAAATGAGGAATCTTTTCCTCGTTTTGCTTCTGCGAAAATCACTCCGTCTCGCATTCTTATCCAAACGGAGTTGAAATTTAGGGTATTACACCTCTTTGCCTCAACCCAATTTCATTTCATTCTCTCTCTTGTCCACCTCTACAATAAGCAAACCTACCATTACTTCCTAGCCAACATGAGTTTCAATCCTGACCACTCTATCATTAGTTCTTTTGTTTTTAAGAAAAAAGTTGAGATCACCAAGCACGACCTTGGTGCATTTTTAAACTTAAGGACTGAAGGATATAGAGCTCACACCCTAATGTCAGAAAACGTCTTCCATTGGTATGAAATCAATAGGGTAATTAGAGAAAATGGAATTGACAATCATGTTGCTAGAGTGGCCGGTATGACCCAAGATGCCCGAATCATCCAGCATATCCTTAGATCCTCAATTATTCCTAAAGCTGGTGATAGGATTAACATTACTCCTCTTCTTTCTTGTCTAACTTTTTTAATCATGAAAAGACATCCTATTGATGAAGCCCAACTCATCCTAGATCATATCTATGGGCTTTCAGAAATAGGACATCCTAATCAGAAGAGGAAGAAGAATATTTCTTTAGGGCACTTGATTACTTATGTTTTGGAGAAGAAGTACAATATAGTCCATCCTGATGAGGAATATGAAGAGCCAGTTTATTACAACGATGCATCTTTCAGACTGCTCTTCAGGGAGGAAAAAGAAAAAGAAAAAGCACATGATAGTGCTTCAGAAGAAGAAGAAGAAGGAGTGCAAGCTTCTGCTTCTCAATCAGATTACCAGAATCCTGATTGAGAGATTTGATAGACTAGAGACTCACATTGATCAAAGGTTTGATCAATTTGATGCTCATCTTACGCAGCAGCAACATGACATTGGTAATATTAGAGATGAAGTTCATGAAATAAATACCAATGTAATGTTAATGGCCTCCTACTTCAATCTCTTTGGCGGCATTCCTCCTCCTCCTCCTCCAGAACAGTAGAAGTTTTTTTTTGTGTGTCTGTTGTATTTTTGTTTTGTTGTTATGTTTTTTGTTTAAGTTCAATGTTTTTATGTAATTTTCTTTTTAATCAATGAAAGTTTGTTTGTCTTAGATTTGTTTTGAAATGTGGCTAATCTTTATGAATTTCATTAATATTATTTTTAATCTACATTGTGCTCAAATTCGATTGTAATATGAGATTATCTATATTAGAAAATCTAGACTTTCTAAATTTATAATTTGTTTATAACTTGTTGTAGTTAGAATTTTTAAGTTCATGTCTATTCATTTAGACTACATAAAATTTAATATTGTTATTGCAATTTTGATGTTATCTTATTTTGTATTTCTATGCTCAAATGATGTTTATGCACCTAGAAATATTTGAAATGTTAGATTATAGATTTTGGAAAGAATTGGTCAAATTACTCTTGAAAATTGTACAAATGTACAAAAATCAAAAGGGATTCGCAAAAATTTGCAAATTTAAAAAGAGGCACAAAATAAGCCCAACCAAAGACAAATGCACAAAAATGTGCCCCAAAACTTTGAAAAGATGTGCAAAGCACCACATGAGGTAATTCTCTTCTTTCCAAATTCGTTTAATCTCTTAATTCAAGTTGATCTAATGTTCATTTATATTCTATTGAACTTTGAAATATAGAATTTTTTTTTACATCTCACTTGTAATGATTTTCAATAATCAAAATGTCTAAATTGAATCATGTCTTTGATAAATTCTTCTTACTTACAATGTTATATCATTTCATAAATTTTATGAATTTCTATGATTGACCTAATATCTTTAGTTTAAAATTGCATACTCTATGTCAAATCACAATTTAGATTAAATTTTAACAATGAATTTCATATTATTATTTACATTTCTTGTCTTTCTCTTCTTCACTTTTTGTTGCTGTCAAAAAGGGGGAGAAATTATTATGTTTGTGTTTGTGTTTTTGTTTTGTTTGTGATTTGTGTTTTCTGTTAAAATTTTAGAAAAACAAAAATTTTTGTTCTTTAATGCCTCCTTATTTTAATGTACTCATAAATTCAGGGGGAGTTTAGGAGATAAGAGATTTTGTCTTAACTTGAAACCATACTAATAATAATTGTTTTGCCATCATCAAAAAGGGGGAGATTGTTTGAGTAGTTGCTATTTGAATTATTTATATTTGTGCAACTTATGTAGTTTTGATGATTCCAAACATTATTGTTCAAATGAATAGTTATCTCCTAACAATTTCAGAAGATTTGCACTTGCTCTTGTGTGTACTAACATTTCAGGAAAATCAGACTCCAGGCTACGAAAACTTCAAATCAAATTCAACATGAGAAATTTTGTTTATTTGAAGTGTCTTTTCTTTGAATTAATTTTGAAAGGGAGTGATTGTAATTGAGTGAATAAAATCTCACACACACAAACTAAGGAGATCTTGAAATTCTATACTGATCGTACAGGACGATATATATCGTACTGGACGATCTGTCAGTTATCTCCTATAGAGCAGTTGGAACGAATAGGAACTTGCTTCGAAAAATTTTTTTAAGTCCTATTCGTCCAGGACGAATTTTTATATCGTCCCCGGCGATGGGCGCTCTGGAAAATTTTCGTCCAGACGAAAATAAATATCGTACCGGACGAACAGCTCTTTGGAAATTTTTCGTCCAGACGAAACCAAAGTATCGTCCCCGGCGATGGGCGCTCTGGAAAATTTTCGTCCAGACGAAATAAATTATCGTCCAGGACGATCGGCTCTCTGGAAAATTTTCGTCCAGACGAACATATTTTCGTCCAAACGATAAACCGACTTAGGACAGTTTTCAGCAGTTTCTAGAACCGACCTTGTAATAACCGTTCGTACTGGACGAACCTAGTTCGTACAGGACGATCAGCTGTACGAAGTCATTTCATACACATATACAAATTGGGTCATTTCAGATCGTTTAAGTAAAACCGTCCAGGACGATCCAGGATCGTACGGGACGATCCACTGCGTACAGAATTGAAAACTTGCAGTTTTTGGGCGGTTTTTCTTGTCTTTTGTATATATACTTCAAATTAGACTGCCACCCAATCTTTTTGTCATTTGATCTTCGTGCCTATTGAGAGAATAGTCAAGGGGAGAGTGGAAGAGAGCATTCAAAGGAGGATTCCTACCATTGGAGCAAGAAGGCTTCACTTGGATTGCTAAGGTAAGAATCTCTACTTGTGAAATTGGATTTCTTCACTCTTTTCTTTCTTCCTTTTAGGTTCTTGTGAGAAGATCATTCAAAAAGGTCCGGTTCTCTGCCGACACTTGGAGAGTGTGAACAGACGTGGGTTCTCTGCCTACACTAGGAGAGTGTAAAAGGAAGAAGGTTCTCTGCCTACACTTGGAGAGTGTGAACAGCCGTAGGGTTCTCTGCCCACACTAGGAGAGTGTAAAAGGACGACGGTTCTCTGCCAGCACTGTGGATTGTGTAAAAGGACGACGGTTCTCTGCCGCACCGGGGAGTGGTGAAAAGAGGGTTTTGTACAGGCTTCTCCGCCTTGCTGTGGGTGCTAAAGGAGAGTCACTTTGTGGTATTAGTGCAATACTCAGAGGGTGCCTCTGAGGAGTGGATGTAGGTCTGGTTATAGACCGAACCACTATAAATCTGGTGTCATTTACTTTATTGCTTTTACGTTTCCGCATTTTAAATTTCTGTTTTAACAACTCTGTGGTTGAAAAACATTTTTCTACAAACTTTAAAAGAAAATTTCATTTCGGTTCAACTTTAGTTTTAAGAGGGTTTAAAATTTATTAAAACTACCAATTCACCCCCCTCTTGGTAGCCTTGGGACATTTACTTAGGCTTAACAACCTAATTACTAGACTCAACAAAATCAGTCTAATATGAGCCCAAATGGGTCCAAATCAAGGGACCGAAGCACATTTGGAAGATTCAAAGCATAAATTGGATAATCATATGATATCCAAATATATCATGCTTATAGTCAAATCGAGAGGCTCAACGAGATAAATCCAATGAGCCCAAGATCGTTTAATTCTGACATTGTTTGCGAACATAAATGTTTGACAAATGTTTTATGATCGGGAAGACTAATATGGGCCATCTAATGGAGCATTTCAAAATTTTCCTAGATCTTCTTTACATTTATGAGGCACGTCACTCTCAAAAACTTATAAATAGAACCACACTTCTGTAGGATTGAGAATAACATTAGATATAAGGAAACCTAATTCAAACAAAGCCCTTCTAAGTAGGATTTTGGTTTATTCAATTCTTATGGTTTGAATTTTTGATAGATGGTCAGTTAAGGTGTAAAAAAACGCAATAGAGAGATTTAGGAGAAGATTTAAAATAATAATAATAATATTCCACCAAACTCTAATAAAAAGAAAACAATTTTCCCTTTTTTTTATCATTCAAAAGCAGACAAATTTAATTACATATTATTCTTATTTTTGTAAACTTAGATTTAATTTATGACAATTTTTTTAATTCTTTTTAAAGTAAATTTGTAATACAAAAATTTATAATTAAAATTTTTTTATTAAAAAACTATTTAAAAAAATAAGAAATCTGTCCAAAACTTAGCCTTAATTAAAAAAAAAAAAAAGAAATAAAAAATTTGGAGGAAAATGAGAAGGTGGTCACTAAGAGAGGAAGGTGCCAACCACATTCATTAATCTATTTTATCTTCTAAAATTTAATAATTGTGATAAAAAAATTTATTAAATATAAAATATTCACTGGAAATGACTTACATAATTTTAGTTCAAAATAATTTCTATATATAAACAATAAATAAATATAAGTATAACATCTTCAAATATATGATAAATTACATGAGAAATATCTTTGTTTTTGTAATTCATAATCAATCAAAATTACTCCGTTCTTTAGAAATCAATGCTCTTAAAATCAAATTTAAAAGTAAGAAAAATTTAGTGAGAACTAAAAGGTTATCTTAAGTAAAAAAAAAAAAAAAAAAAACTTTCAGATGAACTATTGTAATGAATCGGATTATTTAGGATTGTTCTTACTCTTTTTGTTCGGCTTTTGGCGAGTTACTATCATTTAGGCTTCGTTTGGGACGGCTTTTTTATTGCTTCTTAAAGCAGCTTCCTAATATAAAAATTTTATTTTTTGTACTAGGAAGTTGCTTTAGGAAGCAGAAAGAAAGCCGTCCCAAACGAACCCTTAGATGCGATTAATTCTACTCATAGTCTGCAATTCGCTGATGATGTTAACAATGGTTTAGAAAGACACTGAAAAAATTTTAATTGTAGCATACAAATTATGTAACAATCTAAAATGTTTGAAAATATTTTAAAATGAAAATTTGAATTTCTGAGTTCGGGTGCTTTGCACCTGATTTTTTTTTTCATACAATGTCTCGACCTTATGTACCTAAGCACCCCGACAATTTAAAGTTTGCTTAGAGAAAAGGCAAAGCAGAGCGTTGCAATGCTCAAGATATGATGTTACGGTGCTGTCAGACAGACTAGAGATAGATCGTTGAGCTCCACAACGCACGCTCCAAATTGGCACCACGATGCTGCGAGGCCGACTGGACAATTTTTCTTTCTCGTTTTTCTTATGTGTGGCGTCCCTTAATTGGTGGTACTAATTGTATCTCTTTGTTTATTCTTATGCAAGAATGGTGTAAGAGAGAAGTGAAGCAAAGAGAGAGCTAAAGACAAGCTAGAGATATGTAGAAATTTCTCCCAATTTTTATAGTGAAATTCTTGGTGTTGTGTGGCTCCGTGGTTTTCTGATTTTGGATTTTTCCATGTTAAATCCTGGTATTTTTTAGTTTCCATTGCATTTCTATTTTCATATTTGTTTCGTTGCATGGTTTACTTCCTCCCCAATATTTAGTCTATTCTACATAGATAAAAATATATTTTTTTATTACCTTACTTTTATCTTGTAATATTTTGTATATGATATATATGGGCTTTATAGATATTTTGATTATAATATTATTGAATTTTAGTAATTAAAATGGAAGTTATGATTTTTTAAAGCTATTGAATATTATATAGATTTTCCTAGATTTACATATTTTAGCAATTTTTATTATATTTCATGCATGAAAGAGAGATTGATACAACTGATATAAAATAAATATAGTACATCCATGTAAACAATGATGGTTGGTTGTTAACACTATAATTAACTTGACGTGGCTGTTAAAACATAATACCCTTAAATTTGCAGGAAGGTGAGCCGACTTTTTTTTCTTTAAGAATTGTATGTGGTGCTATCCCAATTGTAACTTGTAACTGATGACAGATTACACCGATAGATAAAAGTGACGACTCTAAAAGATTTATTAAAAAATCACCTGAAATGATAAAATAATAATGATCCAATAAGAATAATGATAATGATCAATACAAATAATGAATAAAAATATCACATTAAAGTTATATGTGTTGCCTTGCTGACCCTTATACTGATATTATTGTTGTTGTCATATTAAAATTTCTTGAACTAAAATTATTTTTACTAAAAAGTTACTTTATAAATAGTAAGAAACCCGCTCCGAACAAAGCCTAAGGCCTCATTTGGGACGGCTTTCTTTCTGCTTCTTAAAGCGGCTTTTTAATACCAAAAATGAAATTTTTGTACTAAAAAGTTGCTTTATGAAGCAGTAAGAAAGACGTTCCAAACGAAGCCTAAATCTTTGTTGACAAAGCTGAACGTAGGCTCTTGGCTTTCTGTAGTAGTCTAGTTAAGCATTTGAAACCTTGCTTAATTAATTACAGAATAACAAAATTATTTGTATTATAAACATATTATTTATGATAACAAAACACAAATCATGCCGACATCCCCTTCCTTGCAAAATTATCTACTTCTGTGATGTCAAGCATCTTCTCCAGGCCACAAGCCAGCAGGAACCTGTAATTAAAGAAGAATAATTAAAATTTAGAAAAGGTAATTACTCATTAATTATATAATCTATGATATTTAATTGCAATTAGTGCTGAATTAGAGCATACTGATCTCTGAAAACTGTCGCAAATGTTTGGCAACCTCCAACAACTGAAGATTGCATATTGAGTGCGATATTTGGATTATGAACACTCTGCCGCATATGCACCCAACCATACTGACCATGTAGTTCATTAGAAATCTTTGACCTGCAATGAAACAATATATTTGGTTGGATATTACAGAATATAACTAAATAGATTTCTCAGTTATCCCTTCAATTAAAGTTTCATTTGGGACAACTTCTTTATAATAATCGGGATGACTTTTTTGCTGCTTCTTAAAGCAACTTTTAGTACATAAATTAAAATTTCTATGCTAAAAATTGCTTTAAGACGCAGTAAGAAAGCCGTCTCAAACGAAACCTTTTAGTACCAAAATATTTTTAAATAGAATTTTTTTTTTTTTACTAAAAATATGCTTCAAAAAACAATAAAAAAGTTGTTTCAGACAAAGCATAAATATGAATAATTATTAAGTTAAACATAGCAATTTGAGGATATCAAGGTTTTCTATGCTCCTAATTTCTTACAAGCACAAAGAGGATGAATCAATGGGTGCTTAAACTAAGGCTTCTGTGCTAATAGGTGGTCATCCTTCATGTTGGAAGTATAAGCCAATGGTTAAAGGCAACTACAATATTCAAAATCTAACGTTTTTTTTTGTTTTTTGTTTTGGCTTCAGATGGGTAGGTAATCTTCTTTCTTTTAGCTATCTAAGCAATCTCTTCCTTGCATTCATCCATAGGTTCTTATTTCATCTCTTCACAAACATAAATTTTTCTAGGAAACCAAATAAATATTAAAATTGTTTATATATTATAAAAATAATAAAAACATGCCATAAAATAAGAAAAAGAACTATATTATGAAACATAAAACATAACCAAAAAAGATTTTTTATGATTTTAAATTTAAATATTTTTTATATTTAAGTGAATAACCTCTTCTTTTATAATCATAGATAAAATTTAGAGGAGGTTAGGGCAAAATGAGAGAAGTTAGAAATTAGGATTAAAAAAATAAAAAATAAGTTTATTTTGCTAAAAATACCTTATTTCTAGTCATAATTTTTAAAACACTCAACAATAAATTGATCAAAATAGGAATCAAGCATTTCTTCAAAATCAAAACTAATTCACCTATTGTGATTGATCCAATGCAAAAATAGATTTAGACTTCGTTTGGGACGGTTTTTTTATTTTTTTCTAAAACGGAGTTTTACAACAAAAAAATTTATACTAAAACTCCGTTTTAAAAAACAATAAAAAAACCGTCCCAAACGAAGCCTTAATTTTAAAACATTGTAAATTTTAGTGAAGTTATTAAATTTTTTACTCTCTATCCCTATCTACTTCTTAGTCTCACCTTAAGGCTTTCTTTGAGACAGCTTTTTTAATGCTTCTTAGGCTTCGTTTGAAACATTTTATTATTGCTTTTAAAAACGAAATTAGTACAAAAATTTAATAAAATTCTATTTAAAGGAACATTAAAAAAGCTGTCCCAAAGAAAGCCTTAAAGTGATTTTTTTAGTAAAAAAAAAATTTTGTACTAAAAATTTGCTTCAGGCAACAATAAGAGCTATCCCAAACAGAGCCTTGGACTCTTTTGGGGCATTAGAAAGTTAAATGATAGGCTTAATGTTGAAAAATTAGATTAATTATGCATTAATTACTTTGAAGTTAGATTTTTTAGTCAATATAACTATAACTGTTAGGTGTAGGGAAAATCATTTAAAAAACCATTCGAAGCTGATTATTCATAACCATACCTGTACATACGCGCATCGACGTCAGCTGGTTCATCGTTGGAATCAACCAAGCATCCATCGCTCACCCAACAGTCACCACACGTGTCCAGCTCCCACCCTTCAAGTTTCCCTTCCTGCTTCATCATTATTTAATCTTTTCTTAGAGCTTATGCAATAAATATAAGAATACATTCAAACATAATCTAGTTAAAATATCATACTGTTCTTCGTGTCTTCTATTTCTTTTATAATAATTCAATTGTACAATTTATTAAGGGGATTTACATACTTACCACTTTATTTCATAATATTTACATATCTAATACTTAAAACTTTAATATTATATTCCTACCACTCATATAAAATTTTAATATCAAATGTATCACTCATATCATCTTATAAATTTTAGTATTTCATTCAATGTACTTTTTTTTTTTAAACATAAACTAAAAATATATTAATAAAAAGTCCACGATTACAGACACAATAAATGACATAACAAAACCCAACAGAGAAAGGAGAAGACAAAATACAGCCAAATACGGGGCTCAGTATAAGAATTGCCGAGACTATCAGCACCCCAGAAATCTGGCACAGACCATCCAAAAGGAAACAGCGACTGAACCAATGGTTGCCACACGCAGACCAAAGGGATGCGAACCCCAGCCACATCACAGCCCAAAACAACCAGCAATCGACCAAAACTAATAAAATCAAACAACACCATCACAGAGAGAAAATAGAAATTATCTTCTACGTCTTCCCCTACCACGAAAGCTGCCACGAAATCTACCGCGAGAGGCCACAGAAGTCGGCCTAACAGTAACCAAAGAGAAATCATTTCCAGGATCCGACCCAACACAGAAATTTGGGGAAACAACACCAGCGTCCGAAAATTCAGATCCCGATTCATAATGAGATGAAGCATCTAGCCAATTCATCTGGCAACGCAAGTCGCTACCAGAAAATTCCCCCAAACGATTAAGCATAGTTTGTGAACCCACCATATTAACAGGAACACTAACAAAATTGTTTGAGCAAACCGAATTAATTTTCACACTATCCTCACAATCAGCAGAAATATTCACATTCACAATCGGATTACAGGCACCCAACACACCCGGCGAAACAGAATCGGAAGCAGGAACATGAATCGGAACAACCACAGACGGAAGCCCAGCAACCTCTTCCGAAATACAATTACCAACCAACGAGTTCACCGGCAAAACCTCAAGAGGAGTAAAAGGAATAGCATTAGGAGACAAAACAATAGTGACACCACCAGAGCTTCTCCCAACGACCGCCCCAGTACCATCATTCACAGCAACATCAGGGATAACAGAATCCCCCCCATCAACAACCTTAGCAACAGGGGATGCCGATCGCTCGATAACCAAAGCATCGGTATGAATCGCAAGAACAGAATCCCCCCCAACATTCACACAAGAATTAGAAGGAGGAACAATTAGAGAATCAACATTATTCTCAGGTAAAACCAGAGGAACAGAAGGGGCAACAACAACACCAGCTTCATTACCGCTAACAACAAAATTCCTAACACCCGAAATCCCTCCAACCCCCAAAGCAGAGGAAGAAATAAGATGAGGGTGAAGAATTTTGCAACCAGTTTTCGAATGACCTAAAGAAGAACAATGAATACAATATTCCGGAAAATCTTCAAAGACAACCGACTGAACATAGCCTGAAACTTCCGGGCCAACTCAGATTTTCTCAAGAAACTTTTTAGACACATCCATTTCAACCAAAACTCTCGCTACAGAGGGGCACGAACCAGTAGAAGTCGTGTTATCAGTTTTTAAAGGGTTACCAAAAATCCTACCCAAACCCTCAAGGATCCGTGAAGCAAACAAATGTGGCCTAAGATTAGGAAAGGAGATCCAAACAGGAACTACAGGAGATTCGAGTTCCACATCTAATGTATGAGACCACTTAATCATTTTCATGAAACAGTTATTAACAAAATCGATCGATGGGCAAAAACCCGGCAATAGTCCAACTCATTGAAAAATTTAATCAGAACATTCCTTTGGTTTAGAACTGTGACAGACACCTCCCCTTTCAATTTTAGGTTGAAAAAAAATTTCCTAATGGCTTCCAGCGAAGGACGATTCGTAGGGAACTTTTCGACTAGGGAAAACTCAAAAGAAGCAGCTAAAAATTCAATTTCCAACTCAGAAATCCACAAAGAAGCATGCCTCTAAAAGAAGAAACTTTAAGATCAGGAAAACACATAGAACCAGAAGAAGAATCAGAAAGCGCTTCTTTAAAAGACAGAGGCGAAGCAACTGGTAAAAAACCAGGATTTCGGAGACGAGAAGAAGCCATCAAAACGAAAACCCACAAGCAAAAGGGAAGAAATTACTTTCCAGCCAGACGGAAGCCGAGCATAAACCACGCCGGAGGCGCCGACAGGAGGTTTTAGGGCGAAGCTTCATTCAATGTACTTATATTTGTTCAATAGGTGGTAGCATGTAATATTAAAATTTTACGTGTTAGATATGTAAATAACATGAAATAAATTATATGTATGTAAATCCCCATTAAAATTTATATTTGGTGTTTCTAAATAAATAAATGAAAAAGAAAAGTAATTAAGTATAAATAAAAATTAAGAGTTTTTTTGGGATAGAAATAAATTTTTGTAAAGATGAATATAAAGTTATGTGAGATTTTTTTTTTAAATTGTTGTAAGAAACAACTTATTAGCACAAAAATCATTTTAAATAGCAAGAAAATGATAGTCATAAAAAATTGTGGTTGCAATTTGTAAAATAAAATTGTAAGAAAATTTTCCCAAATGAACAGTAAAAGTTATGGTGCTTCTTAGGGACTACTTTTTGAATTGCCACTTAAGGTAATTTTTAGTATTTTTTTTTTTAAATAAGAAACCTGCTTTAAAAAATAATAAAAAAGTTTTGTTTTAAAAAGTAATGAAAAATCTGTTCTAAATGAAATCTTATGCTTTATTTAGGATTTTTTTATTATTGTTTTCTAAAGAGATTTTTTAGTACAAAAATTTTTTAAACTAAAATTTTTTTACTGAAAAACAACTTTAAAAAAATAGTAAAAAAATCATCTTAAAGGAAGGCATCCTTTGGGACGACTTTCTTCTTGCTTTCTAAAACAACTTTTTAGTACCAAATTTTTTTGAATTTGAAATTTTTGTAGTAGAAAGTCGTTTTAAAAAGCAGTACGAAAACTGCCCCAAACGAAGTCTTAATTTCTGACCTCAATGCATTTCCTGAAAGCTTCCACAGCTTCTGCACCTTTCTCTTTAGCATACTTGGGCTGGGCTACTACATTCATCCTCAGCTCCACAGACTCAATTGGGTCTTCAAGATCTTTGATGAGGCTTCCTATTCCTTCGCTGGAGCCAGCCAGCCTCATGCGAACCATCTCAATGATAATTTTTACCACCATGTAAGCACCTTCATTGCTCACCATTAAGCATATTTAGGCAAACTTATTTAAGTTTTTTCTTTGTTTTATAACAAGTTTTATTATTAAATAAGATTAATCATTCCTTAGTTTTGAAAGAATTCATAGTATTTTTTATCTGCACTGATTCTCTGGGATTTTTGTCAAGAATTTATGTGAAAAGTTCTCCGAGAGAAGAGGAGATTGAAATTTTTGCTTAAAATATAATGAAAATACCTTAAGATATAAAAACCAGTGAATCCTTAAGAGATCATTAATTTGTCCACGTTAAGAGGAACAATTTTTACATTTTCTGACCGGACGTAGAGCTACGTTCGGCCACCAATAACATGTTGTCACGTGCTCTTACTCTTTACCGCGCGGCCCGACGACTTGACCCGGACCGGAACCCGGAAATGCTATGTTTGCGTATTGCGAGGTATTACTCGGTATTTGCTCGGTATTGCTAAACCTAGCAAAATCGAGAAATACCGAGCCATCCTGGGTCAGTTCTGGGTCGGGCTGTCGGGGCACACGAAAATAGTGAGAACGTGGCGCGATTCTACTAGCAGCCGAACGTAGAGCTACGCTCTGTGACCGGACCAAATAAAAGTTCTAAGAGAGAGCAATTCATGAAGCTTACCGTCATCAAGAAAATAGTTCTCCTTGAGCGCTCCATGTCCCGTAGTCTCCATCATAAGGTGTGTTTCCACGCCGTCCTCGTTAAGCTGAACCCCCTTATCAATCACGTTCCGGTATCCCACCCGGTACAAGCAATGCCGCCCCCCCGCCGCCGTGATGAACCGAGTCAACGATACGCTCGTCCTGGCGTCGGTCACCACCGTCGTGCCAGGCCGCTCGCGGAGCACGATCGCCGACATGAGGGCGATGAGCCTGTCGCCGTTGACTTTGGCACCTGTCCTGTCAACCACCCCGCTGCGGTCAACGTCTGTGTCGAAGACGACGCCGAGGTCAGCACCGTGGCGGAGGACGGCGGCGACGGTGAGAGACATGGCGGTGGGGTCTTCCGGGTTGGGTATGTGGTTGGGGAACATGCCGTCGGGTTCTAAGTTTAGGCTGCCGGTGGTGTCGGCGCCGAGCTTCTCGAGGACGTCCCAGGTGAAGAAGCCGCCGGAGCCGTTTCCGGCGTTGACTATAATCTGCATGTCAATGCCCACCCCTAATGAAGCAAATAGAAATTTTACTTTTTTTTTCTTCATTTGCTCACAGCTCATGTTGATTCAATCATTCAATGTGCAATGCTCTTATATGATATATAATATATTAAATATTAATTAATATAAGTATGAAAGTAAATAAAAACTTTTCAAGCTAAATTATAGCTTCACGTACCTTGAAGCCACGAAGGGGAGTGTAGTAATGGGATGGATGAGAAATTCTCTCGATGATTGTGTCACGTAGATGCTTGGCGTAAGCGCTCATAAAATCCACGCGGGTGACCGGAGGCAGCGGCGCACCGCCGCTGCGGCCAAGACCCGTTTTTTTAAGAGCGAATTTACGAGCAGCTCGGTCGCAGATTTGTTCAACGTCGCCGGACCTCAGCCCTCCCTCCTTCGTGAAGAACTTCAGCCCATTTCTCGTATACGGTAGGTGCGATGCGGTCAACTGCGGAGAAGATTTTTTTTTTTTTTTTTCAGTGAGCAAATACCATATGGAATATTAAGAAAACAATTTTGAAAAAACAAAATTATGTCAATATATTCCTTCAAAACTCATTAGATTTATTTATAAGTTTGTTATCATAATATGACGATATTTTTTTTTTTTTTGTGGAAGTAATTATTTGTACCATTATGGAGGCGTCATAGAAAAACGGCGACAGAACAGTGCTCATAAAGCACGCCGGAGTTGTCGCTAATCCCATATCAAACACCTCGCACTTCCCCTTCCTTAGCCCCGCAAACACCGCCGCGCTCAAAACCCTCCCCGAAACTCGAGGATCTCTCCCCACCGACACCCTCACCGAGCTTCCATTGCCACCGCTCCTCTCCGCCACCCACTCTCCAAAGCACTCGGCAATAGCCTCCACCACCAATGCCGTCAGTTCCACCTTCCGGCCCTTCTCGCCTTCCACTGCCACCCCACGCACGTCCGGCCCGTTCTGTAGCCGCCGGATGAAATCGCCGGAGGCTTCTTCTTCGATTTCATTTGTGGGTACGAGAGGCGCTCTCGCGGCGGCGGCGAAGGAGGCTTTGGAGCTTCTTCTTATGGTTCTGGGCCAGAGAAGCCGATGGGGAGCAGAGGAAGAGAGTGTTGTCGTGGGTTTGGGGTTGAGGATCAAGGAGGTTGGAGATTGGGAGGTGGCGGGTGTGGCCATGAGTGTGGGAGAGGGTGTGACGCTATTCTTTTCCCCTATCAGATAAGCCTAGCGATTTTCTCTGTGAGAGCAGAAGCCACATATGCGGAATAAAAAAATATCTCCGCATAATTCATTCAAGCATAAAAAAGAACTAAAAATATGATGAAATTCTATATGAAGAGAATTAAAATAAAAATATGAAGAGTATTAACAGGATAAGTTCTGTATTACTTGCAGCCCTTCTGTATTTACGGCTAAACCATTAGTTAGCCTATATATATTCCGTCCTGTACTCTAATCATAATAAGATATCTTTTTACAATTCATTCTCTCTGTCTGTCTTTGCCCGTCGAGTTCGTCTCCCGCTCTACTCTTCTCATGGTATCAAGAGTCCCCTAAGGAAAATCAAGATCCATGGATCCCTCATCTTCTTCTCCTGAAATCTCCAACTCCACCACCCAAACCGCCTCCACGTATCAAACAGCCAGCATTCCGCCTAATCTCAAATTTCTTGTTTCTAACATCAAGAACCTCGCTCCTCATCAACTCACGTCGGACAACTACCACATCTGGAGGATACAGCTGCTCCAGCAATTCCAAGCCAATGGTTTCGCCGGCCACCTGCTCGGCTCCGTCCAGCCGCCTTCCGATCTTGCGTCCGTCGAACACGCTCAATGGCTTCTTGTAGATAACAATCTTCTCTCAACGTTGTTCTCTACAGTTTCCCAAGCAATTCTTCCTTACATAATTACGTCTACCACTGCTCACGAGGCTTGGTCGATTCTTGAACGTCGTCTCCAACCAACGAGCCGCTCACGGGTGATCCAGCTCAAGAACGAGCTATACCGCACTCAAATGAGAGATCAGTCCGTTCAACAGTACCTTACCCGCATCAAGCAGCTCGTGGATAACATCTCCGCATCCGGTTCCCAAATCGAATCGGAAGATGTTATGCTCCACATCCTTAACGGTCTTCCTCCGACATACAATTCCTTCAAGTCCACGATTCGCAATTCTCTTCAACCCATCGATCTCGACACCTTCTACGCTCTCTTGTGCAATGAGGAGATTCACCTCCAGCAAGAAACTCTCCAAGAACCTCTCGGTAACAGCAACCCGTCAGCCCTCTACGCGGCCCCTTCGAACTCCTCTCGCTTCCGCAATACCAACAACAACAATAAAAGATCTTATAAATCCAAGCCTCAGCCATCCATCACATCTCTTCCCGTCACTCAGCAACAAATTTCCGGACAGCAACAAACGTCCAGACCGCTATGCCAAATTTGTGGCAAACCCGGCCACATCGCACTTAATTGCTGGCATCGTCACAATCCGAAGTTCGCTCCGACAGACACTCGTCCACCACGAGCTCACTTCGCAAATACAGCGGCTCCTGTCAGTCAAGACTGGATTCTTGACTCCGGAGCCTCTTCCCACCTAACGCCGGATGCCAACAACCTCTACTACCAAACCCCGTACAATGGCTCGGACTCGGTGACCACAGCAAACGGTAATACCATCCCCATCAACAGCACCGGCCAAGGTCTTCTTCCCTTGCCGGACACCGCTCGTAAGTTACGGCTTAACAATCTTCTTCATGTTCCTTCACTAACCCATAATCTTTTATCTGTTTCAAAACTCACTTCTGATAATCTGGTAACCATTTCGTTCGATACTAATGGCTTTATCATTAAGGATTCTCGGGACCATCGTCCTCTACTTCATGGACGTCTCAGTAATGGTCTTTATCACATCAGTGCTGCTCCAGTCGGCAAAAACACGGCTCTCGCGGTCAACACCACTACTTCGACAAATTGGCATTCTCGTCTTGGTCACCCTAACAAAGAAACTCAGCTTCTTCTCTCCCGTCTGATTCCGGAAATAAATAATGTTCATCGACCATTTCTTTGTGATTCTTGTAACCAGGCTAAAAGCCACAAATTAAATTTTAATAAAAGAATCACTCATTCAACTGCTTTGTTCGATCTTATTCACACCGACGTCTGGGGTCCTTCCCCGCAGCCGTCCCTCACTGGGCACCGCTACTATATCATTTTTATAGATGATTACTCTAAATATTCTTGGCTCTACTTTCTCCACACCAAAAGCGAGACCTTAACTATGCTTAAATACTTTTGCAACTTAATCAAGACTCAATACAAGACTACCCCAAAAGTAATTCGGTCCGACAATGGCGGAGAATATACGAGTCACGCTGTTCGCAACTACCTTCAAGAATCTGGAATCATACAGCAACTAACTTGTCCCCATACCCCGGAACAAAACGGCTTGGCCGAACGCCGTCACCGTCACCTGCTCGACCTAACTCGGGCTCTTCTCATAGAATCCGGTCTTCCGTCCAAATTTTGGACCTCGGCGCTCTCCACTGCTCACTATTTAATCAATCTTTTGCCTTCCCAATCCATCTCCAATCACATCCCTTTTCAACTTCTCACTGGCACCACACCGTCCTACACTCATCTTCGCTCGTTCGGCTGCCTGTGCTACCCCTGGCTACGACCTTATTCTCAGGACAAATTAGCACCTCGTTCAAATCCCTGCATTTTTATAGGCTACTCATCTCAACACAAAGGCTATCTTTGTCATAATACGACCACAAACCGAACTTACCTTTCTCGTCACGTCATATTCTATGAGAACATCTACCCTCTCAAATCTACCACCGAACCTACTCTGGCTGATATCCCGAAACATCCCAATATCACTCCTCCGCTACTCCTCACACCGTCCTCCATCCACTCTTCCAACTCACCCTCTGCCCCTATACCCAGCACTCACACCAACACAACCAATGACTATCCTATTAACACAACACCCTCTGCTGATCTCCCCACACCAAACCAAACTTCTCCCAGCCCACAACATCCACCCATACCACAATCAAACAACGTTCACCCCATGCAAACCCGGTTGAAATCCGGCATTCACAAAACCAAGCAAATCCTAAATCTCCTGGCTCACATTAACCCACACGACACGCCTTCCACCTACACCCAAGCGCTCAAAACACCTCACTGGCGGACAGCAATGCAACAGGAAGTAGATGCTCTTAACCAGCAATCCACATGGGTACTTGTTCCTCCTCCTTCCGACAAGCCAATTTTAGGATGCAAATGGACCTATAAGGTCAAATTACTACCCAATGGACAAGTGGATCGCTATAAAGCCCGCCTGGTCGCTCTCGGCTACGACCAAAAGTTCGGCATCAACTACAATGAAACCTTTAGCCCGGTCGCTAAGATGCCCACCATTCGCCTACTCTTAGCACTCTCCCTCTACCGCAACTGGCCGGTTCATCAGTTGGATGTATCCAACGCGTTTCTTCACGGCGATCTTCAGGAGGACATCTATATGCGACAACCGCCGGGATTCCTAAATCCAACTCAACCTAATGCGGTTTGCAAACTTCAGAAATCTCTCTATGGCCTCAAACAAGCCCCGCGACAATGGTTCAACAAACTCACCAATTTTCTCCAACAACAGGGATTCAGGTTTAGTCGCTCCGACCCCTCACTTCTCCTTTATTCTAACAAGAACATTCATATCTACATTCTAATTTATGTCGATGATTTCTTGGTGACAGGAAGTAACGAAGCTGCCATTCGAACACTTCTCAATCAACTACAAACACAATTTGCACTCAAACATCTCGGCCCAATCTCGCTGTTTCTCGGCATCCAGGTAACTCGCTCCACGCAAGGCTATTTCTTATCCCAAGCACATTATGCTGCTAAAATCCTTAAAGATGCAGGTTACGAAGATTGCAAACACGTTCCTACTCCGATCACGCCAGCGGCTAAACTCCAAGAACCGGACCAGCTACCATTTACCGATCCCACTCTCTACCGCAGGTTGGCTGGATCCATTCAATACCTAACCATCACCAGGCCGGACATCGCATTCGCTGCAAATCAAGTCTGTCAACACATGCAAGCACCGACGGTTCAAGACTTCAAGGCCCTAAAGCGTCTTCTTCGTTACATCAAAGGCACTATATCTTACGGGCTACCGATCATCCCAGGATTGCTTGATTTACGAACATACTCTGACGCTGACTGGGCCTCCGATGCATCCGACCGAAAATCCATCTCCGGATTTTGCACATTTCTTGGACCGAATCTCATTTCTTGGACTGTTAAAAAGCAGGTCACAGTGGCAAAATCATCAACTGAAGCCGAGTACCGGTCTCTTTCCGCGGCCGTCTCCGATGTAATATGGCTTCGTCGTCTTGCCAATGAACTCAATCTTCAACAGCACTCGCCAACTATAGTTTATTGCGACAACACATCGGCAATGGCAATCGCAAAGAATCCGGTGTTCCACGGGCGTACCAAACACATCGAGATCGACTACCATTTCATTCGTCAACAGCTACACACCGGCAACATCACCCTCGAGCATATTCCATCTCAAGATCAAGTCGCCGACATCTTCACCAAACCCTTCTCGATATCTCGATTCAATGATCTTAGACACAAAATTAACCATTCGTACACACGAATGCTCAATTTGAGGGAGGATATTAACAGGATAAGTTCTGTATTACTTGCAGCCCTTCTGTATTTACGGCTAAACCATTAGTTAGCCTATATATATTCCGTCCTGTACTCTAATCATAATAAGATATCTTTTTACAATTCATTCTCTCTGTCTGTCTTTGCCCGTCGAGTTCGTCTCCCGCTCTACTCTTCTCAAAGAGATTATGTCATTATAAAATTTGTATATATTTATCTCTCTTAAATATCTAAAATTTGGTCTTTATTTTTGATATGTCATCAAAAACTTATTTTGATTGGGCACGAATCTCGAGGCAAAATTCAAGTTGAAAACTTCAAAAATTAAATATGGGATCACCTGCACTCTGATTTCTCAAACTGAGCGTCTCGAAAATACGAACCCAACGACACTAAATTCAACTCAATCCAAGCCCAAATGAGTCCAAATCAAGGACTCGAAGCGTTGTTGGAAGGTTCAAACCACAATTTGAGTTACCAAACGGTTTTCTAACATGATGAGCTTATAATCTAATCGAGTGGCTCGAAGAGACAAATCCAACGAGTCCAAGATCACCGAATTCCGACATCATTAAGACTTTCAAATGTCTGACGAACGATACATGATGAAGGGATTCAATATTGATTGTCCATCCAACCACTCCCCAATTACCTCTGATCTCTTATTTATTTATGGGTAATGTCACTCCAAAAATCTATAAATAGACACATCATTTCTCTTGAGAGGGACCCAAGCAAGAGGAAGAGGAGAAGAAGGAGAAGAGGAGAAAAAAAGGATAGGAGGGAAGAAACTCCTCCTCGACCACCGTCGGAATTCTGCCCGACTTCCATGGGATGCCGGAATTATGTCCAACTTTCACGGGATGCCGGAATTCTGCCGGACTTCCACGGGACGCCAAAATTTTGTCCGACTTCCACGGGACGCTGAAATTCTGCCCGACTTCCAAGTGACGCTTGAATTTCGCCCGACTTTCAAGTGATGTTAAAGTTCCGCTCGAACTCCAAGTGACACCAGAATTCCGCCCGACCTCCAAGTGACACTGATTCTCTACGTAAAAATCTGATTGCGTGCCAGATTTTTGTAGAATGCTAAGACGCTAAATTTTATATTTCTCTACCGCCTCGAATACTCGAGGACGCAACAATTTTAATATCATATTATTATATAAATAACATCAAAAAATTATGTATAATTAATACATATACTTATATAATAAAAAATTAATATTAATGATATTTTTAACGATTTTGAGATTTGAGAGTCATATAGGTCTGAGATGTTATATATATATATATATATATATATATATATATATATATATATATATATATATATATATATATATATATATATATATATATATATATATATATATATCATATATATATACAAATATAAATTATTCTTTATTAAAATAGAAATTTTATAAGATTAAAAATTATATTAGTGTTGCATCCTAGAACATTCGCGGTAGTAGAGAAATATATAATTTAACGTCTTAGCATTGTACGAAGATCCAACACACAAACATATAAGAGAGAGTGTGTAGTGTTTATAGGAGAAAATAATAGAGTTTTTACGTGGAAACCCCTGAAAAGGGGGAAAAACCACGGGGCATGACCCAATTTAAATGAATCCACTAGTATTTGTAGTCGATTACAAATGATGCCATTCTTAGGGAGAAGGCATTGGCTTGATGCTACAAATATATATCATATAGAGCACATCACATGGTGGGAGTTACAATAATTAACATAGACATGTTTGTTTGGTCAACAGGATCATAGTTGATAAGATAGATGTCAGAAAGATCGTAGTTGGCAGGAGGGCGGGGTCAGAAAAAATCGTTCTCTGGTGATGGAGGTCAGAACGACCATAGTAGGTGACGGAGGTCGGAATGACCATAGTCGGCAGGAGAAAGGAGTCTGAAAGACCATAGTTGGCAGGAGACCAGGATCTGAAAGACCGTTGTATGGTGATGGAGATCGAAATGACCATAGTAGGCGACGGAGGTTAGAAAGAATATAGTAGGCAGGAGACTAGGGTCTGAAAGATCGTTGTAGTAGGGTGGTACTCTAGTAGAACTCTGAGCATTAGGTGGTGGCCCATCAGAAGTCCGAGCCTCGAGTGGTGGTATGGTAGAAGTTCGAGCCTCATGTGGTGGTCCGGCAGAACTCAGTGCCTCAAGTGGTGGTCCAGCAGAGGTGAGGGCCTCAGGTGGTGGTCCGGCGGAGCTCAAGGCTTCAAGTGGTGGTTCGGTGGAGCAATGACGTCAAACGGTGGTCTGGCGGAGGTGAGGGCCTGAAGTGGTGGTCCGACAGAGCTCAGAGCTTCAAGTGGTGGTCCAGGTGGTGGTCCGGTGGAGGTGAGGGACTGAAGTGGTGGTCCGGCGGAGCTCAGAGCTTCAAGTGGTGGTCCGATGGAGCAATGGCGTCAGGCGGTGGTCCGGCGAAGGTGAGGGCCTCAGGTGATGGTCCGGCGGAGCAACGACGTCAGGCGGTGGTCCAGTAGACCTCCGGCAGTGGTCGAGGGGGAGCTTCTTCCTTCTCTTCATTCTCTTCTTGATTGCATCCCCCTTTAAAAAAATGAGGGGTCTATTTATAGATTTCTGGAGTGGCATGACCCATAAATAGGTGAGAGATCAGGGGTAAATAGGGACTGGTTGGATGGACGACCGATATTGAATCCCTTGATCGTAGACCGTTCGTCAGACATTTGAAGGTCTTAGTGATGTCGGAATTCAACGATCTTGGGCTCGTTGGATTCATCTCGTCGATTCGCTCGATTCAACTAAAAGCATGTAATGTTTGAAAACCGTTTGGTAATCCAAATTGTGGTTCAAACCTTCCAACAGTGCTTCGGGTCCTTGATTTGAACTCATTTGGGTTCGGATTGAGTCGAATTTGGTGTCGTTGGGTTCGTATTTCCGAGACGTTCAGTTTGAATATAAGTTTGCTGAAATTGGAGATCGGATGGTCCCAATTTTAATTTTGGAAGTTTCCAACTTGATTTTGCATCAAGATTCGTGCCCGGTCAAGATAATTTTTTTATGACAAACCATTTAGGATACCCTGATACCACATATATAATAAGTATGGGCATTGAAACTATTTGATTTGCATTCATATTAGTATAATAGTTTATATATATATATTAAGGGAAGATATCCTAATACAAAATAAATCATGATAGACATCAAAGCTTCAAATTTATGCTTTATTTGGAATAGCTTTCTTATTGATTTCTTTTTAAGAACGTAACTATAATTTTTATTTGATCATTGCTTTCAACAAATTTTTTTGCTAGGAAGTTATTTTTCTGAACAACTTTCTAAAAAAATTATTTTCTCCACAATAACTTTACAACAACTTTTATAAAAAGCTGCAGCCATCACAAACACTCTTATAATAATAAAGATTAGTGTAATTTAGGATACCATAAACATCACTAATCTCAATATAAATCTAAAGATTTTGATGTCTATCCTAAATATATTTTACTTCAAAATATATAATATAAATAAATGTACTAGTATTTATATTTGAATTTGATGGTTGATGATTCTTTTAGCCTTACATGTGATTCAAATGTGGATAGATTATTTCCGTAATTAATATGAGTTTAAGAATTATTTTTTTAATCAAATATCAATTTTTAAATAATTAAAAAATTAAGATGATAAAAAGTCGTATTAAATATTAAGATGATTGATACGAAATACAAGTAAGATTAGTATAAACTATGATTGATTAAGTGGGCTAAGTCTACCTAATTGTAGCTTTCCCGCCGTATTATTAAAATAAAATTAGAGCAATCTTTTATTAATTCTAATCCCTTTAAAGCCGAATGAACTTTTTGCATGTTAAAGGCTTGAAGTTTTGCACTGTAAAATTATTAAACTTTGATAAATATACAAAAAAATAATAATAAATAAATAAATTGATCCCACTATAATTAGCTATGTAGTGAATGAATTAAACTAAGGCTTCATTTGAAAATACTTTCTTTCTATTTCTTAAAACAATTTTCTTGTACAAAATTTTTTAAAACTTTTGTACTACAAAACTGCTTTAAGAAGCAGAAAGAAAGCCATCCCAAATAAAGTCTAAGGCTTCATTTGAGACGGCTTTATTTACTATTTCTTAAATCAAATTTTTACTACTTAAAACAACTTTTTATACTAAAAAACTAATTTAAAAAGCAATAAAAAAACTGTTCCAAGCAAAAGCTAAAAGTGACTACTATTGAAGATAACTAGAACCCAGTTCTCAAAAGAAAGATAAAAATATCCAATTCAACATAAGCATCATAACAAAAAACAATAATGTATGATTAGTCCATCAAAACGATCTGCAAAACAATCAAATAATCTGCAATTTGGTAATCACCTACTACTATATACAGTATGAACTACCCGACAACAAAAGGGATCGCAATCAATGATCTCTATTTAGCCTGTGAGCTTTTGGAGCTGGGAAGATCAACCCATTGCAACTGCAGCTCAATCTCACCACATTCAACGTTTCTCAGCCTCAGAACAATGTCCTGAACAACCTTCCCATTCAACAAGTAGATACTGCTCTCCTCAGCCAGGCAATTTAGCCTAGTAGATGCCTGCTTCCTTAAGACGCTGCCATCAGGAGGAGGAGCACCTTTTAAGTCCATCTTCACAGCCTCAAAAAATGGTTTTATGTCGAACTCCGCATCGCCCATCGGATCATCTGCGCTGAATCTATCCTTGTCGTACACTTCCTGGAATTACAAATCAAGAAGAAGATTGCAGATTGTAAAAAAGAGTATGAGCAGCAGAGCTGTAGGTAGAAATTTGATTGATGAAAACCTTAGCATAATAAAATCCTTTCAAACCATCTAGTCATGTTTAGAAGCTGATGAAGAGAGCAGTAAATGTGAAGGAAGATGAGCAGCAAATGAAGTCTAAAAATGAGATTGTTGTACAAAGCAACGGAAACAACCATAAAACAATTCACACTCAAACACGGCAATTTACTTGATTCGGCGAATAAATTGCCTATGTTCACGGAGAGGGGATGATTTTATTATATAGGAGAAAATAGGATTACAATTGGCTCTCTCTTCCGCATATATATTACAACAGCTCTTAAGTCTCTATTTATAGTTTTGAAACAAAACACAAGAAGAAAGACTAATTAATGAAAATCTAATCATACTAATTAGATCTCCCAATCAATGCAAATTAAGGCTCCGTTTGGGATGACTTTTTTTATGTTTCTTAAAGTAGCTTTCGAGTTAAAAAATTAAAAAATTTTATACATAAAAGCTATTCTAAGAAGCAATAAGAAAGCTATCTCAAACAAAACGTAAATCTCCTAATTTCGACAACAATCAAGGATCAATGCAATAATCAGCCAAAAAATCTTTTCTAGTCTCTACCAAATTATATAAGGAAATATTTCTACAACAGAGATGTCAATTCAGTATTGATTAAAAATGTGATGGCAAAAATCCCTCACTGTGATTTAATTATTGCAAATGCACCGAAAGATTTGTCAACTTGTTTACAACATTATGAACGACAAGCTAAAAAAGCCAAAATTGAAGAAAACGCACTTAAGCATATTTAGCCAAAAGAAGTTTCATAAAAAAAAAAACTTAAATTTTGAATGCACAAGAAAACTCTTAATTAGATATCCAGAAATCTAGTCATTAGACCTACAATAATGAGATGAATTTCTAGCTCTCCAAAAATAGGGAATCTAGACCCTCGTTTCACCACCTCCAAACATTGACCCACTCAGCTGCAAATGGACTTACTGCACCAAATACCACTCTAATGGCACACTCGCCCGCCACAAGGCACACTTAGTTGCTCATGGTCACCGCCAAGAATTGGGCATTGACTACAATGAGACCTTTAGCCCATTTGCCAAAATGCCATCCATTCGAATACTTCTTACCATTGCCCTCAATCAACAATGGCCCATGCATCAACTTGATGTGGTCAATGCCTTTCTTCACGGCTATGTAGCACCGATACGGATACGACGACATGGATACGACACGATACGGATACGGGAGACGCCATTTCCTAAAAATACAAGATACGGATATGACGCGGATACGACATTATAATATATAAATCATACATAAAAATTCAGAAAATAATCAAAGTGTAATATTTGAAATTACAAAAAAAAAAAATTGAAAGCAACATTATTTGTAAGTTTATATCTTATAATATCAAAATAAAAGTAAGCATAAAATATTTAAATGTCTAGTACAACAACAAAAACAAAAATATAAATTGTCCAGCACATAAAGTTTCAACTATTTAATAGAAGAAATGATAAGATTAGCTTCTTCAGTGGTTTGTCTTTGAATTTCTATATCATCTTCAATAAATATCATAGCTTCCAATTCAGGCTCAACAAGTGAAAGATTAGCAATTTCTAATGTTCCCATATCCTCAAGAGATTCAAATCTATCCCCAGCAACATCCCACATCATGTTCTCTCCTTTCATATAAGTTGGAGTTTTCCTTGAGAGAAGCCGAAGGTTTGTATGCACATAAACTAAATCTTCAACTTGTTGTGGAGTAATTTTATTTCTCTTCATTGATTGGATGAACGAGTATGTGCTCCAATTTCTTTCACAACAAGATGAGGATGAAACTTGGCCAAGCAATTTTATGGCGATTGTTTGAAGTAGAGGTGCTGAAGCTCCATGTATAAACCATCATATTTTCGAATCAATTTTCCACCTATCACGCAATGACTCTTGGTCACCAAAGTCCTCTAAATAATAAAAAAAGTTAGCAAGCTCAATACTGACACTTCTTCTCTCCTCATCATTTGGAAAATAATGCTTCAAACATGTCTTCCTCATATTTGAAATTTCTAAATCTTTTTATGGAGAAACTTTTGAGGATCCTCTTGAAGTTATTCTTTAGTTGAATATCTTCAAATAATATTAAAATGAAATAACGAAAAAATGTTGAAATTACTAAACAACAAATTGTGAATTAATAATGAAAATTTGTTGAAATTTACCTGGGATTTAGTGAGTGAGCCAAGCAATGTAAATGTGTATTACTTTTGCTCCACCTATCTTCTAGAATAACATAAATAACATCTCAGAAGCTTGAGTCTTCATGAAGTGTCTTCCTCTAATGTCTATATATAATTTCTTTTACTTTGGCTAGCATTGAATCTCAAATCTCATAAATGAGATGTAAACAAGACTTAACTGTATTAGCTACTCTCAATATCTCATAAATTGAATCTGTGAAATTTATGATGTATTCAATCTCATCTCACCATAAATCATTTAAAAGCTTTTCCTTTACATACTTAGCCTTTCCAACTCCATCTTCCCTATAATATGACCATTTATCACTGATCACCATAGCTTGAAGAGCATTTTTTCAATACTGAGCGGTACCGAGCGAGCGGTACTGAGTTCCAATACCAAGCGGTACCGAGCAGTACCGAGTCGCTCCATCGACGAAGAACGAAGAAAACGAAGAACAAAGAAAACGAACCTCTACAAAGTAAACGAACCTTCACTATTCACGTCGTCGAGTCGCTCCGTCAACAAGGGATGATCCTGTCGGCTATAATGCTCGCATCGTCAACCCTCTTCGTCGACGAAGGATGATCCTGCCCGCTTCCAAGCTCACGTCGTCGAGCCGCTCCTTCGACTATAACGAAAAAGACGAACACCTGTACATTAACGAAAAACCTAGCTCGCCAAAATTTTTAAGCCGCAAATGCGGATAGCCGAAATGAATAGGGAAAATTGCGGCTCCGTTTTTTTTAATAGGACACACGTATCTGGTCAAATTTAAATAATATTTTAATTGGACACAGCAAAGCCGTTTTTGACACGTATTCGTGCTGTATCGAAGGCGTATCTGTATCCAACACGTGTCTAATACAGCATGCCTTGTAAATAGGAGTATCTGTGCAACATAACTTCACAGTGATCTCTCTGAAACCATTTATATGAAGCAGCCCTGTGGATCTGAAGACCCCTCCCATCTGCATTACATATGTCTCTCGTACAAGGAAATTTAAGGCCTTCAACAGGACCCTAGACAATGGTTCAACACATTTTTCACTCATCTTCTATCTCTCGGCTTCAATCACAACAAAGCTGATCTCTCTATAACTTTCTCCAAGAATTTCATTCAAATATATCTCCTCATCTACGTCGACAATATTCTTCTAATCGAAAATAATCCAACAGCTCTAACCACTCTCATTCATCTACTCGGCCAAAAATCCACCATGAAACATCTAGGATTAGCTCATACGTTCCATGGGATTCAATTAAAATAGTGCAAAAAACTCTTATTTCCTATCCGAGGCCTTATACACCACCTCTATCTTAATGCAAGCTAGTCTACAACATCGCAATCCCCTCTCCAACCCAACATCCACAAAATCACTGACCATTGCTTTCACCGATCCAATACTCTCAGACCCCCACACCTATCATCAACTAACGGGCTCTCTTCAATACATTACTATTACATGACCCGACATCACCTACTTAGTCAATCTCCTCTGGCAACACATGCACAATCCTAAACCTCCGTAATATCACCAACTCAAATATCTCCTGTGCCATCTCCAAGGTACATACTATGGCCTTCCTATCTCCACAGGTCCCCTGCACCTAACATCCTTCTCCTATGACAACTGGGCAAGCGACATACACTAATGCAAATCCACATCAGGTTATTGATCCCTTCTCAGGCATAACCTCATCTCCTGGAAACACCGTGGCTCGCTCATCCACAAAAGCCAAATATTGGGCTCTGGCAGCCGCCACCGCCGACATCCTTTGGCTCCGACGTCTCTGAACGACTTCAACATATCTCTCCCTAAACCGACCATTATCTACTACAACAAAATGTCGGCCATAGCCCTTACCAATAACCCAGTTTTTCATGCAAGAACCAAACACAGAGAAATTTACCACCACTTCATTCGTGATCACATTTAAGCCAGAACCATACAAATCGCTCCAATCAGCACCACCGATCAAGTAACTAATATGCTCACTAAACCATCAAACAAAAGGTTTCAAGCACTCAGACTCAAATTGACAGTTCAACTAGCACCATCAACTTGCGGGGGATTAAAAGGAGCAGCTCCCACTACCTCTGACATGGCTACTACAACAAGCAACTGAAAGCATCCTACCGTTCACTCATAACAAACCAAATGCATCTCAAGCATACACGTGTAAAGCTATACATTAAAATACCAATATATATATATATATATATATATATATATATGGATTACACAAAAGGCTGTAGTGAAAAGCTTTACATCAATACAAAAAGTTCTGTATGTCCTTCTTTCTCTGTATACTTGCGGTAATGTTTTCGGAAGCAATAGCTGCCCTTGCTGTAGCTGTCTTCAACATGTTGCATAACTGCCAAAGCAGCCTGGGTCAAATTTTATTAGTTTAATGGCTAAAATTACCCTTTAATTTATCCGAGAATGTATTTAATGTGATAGGTCTACCGGCACATATTTGATATTTTCCAAGAGAAATGATCAAATTGTCATATCACCAAAAAAAGATTGCTCAATGAACTTCTTTACCAAATCTTTCAAGAGGATTTCTATCATTTTACCACCCACCACACACAAAAAAGGAGTAATATGTTCTCTTTCTTTTCCCCAGAAGTAAGCAGATTATATCATTCCAGTTGATGAGGTTTTGAAGGACTTTTCAGAGTTTATAATCACTACTGTTTTTTAATTACATGCTGGTAATGGATCTAACAAATTTCATCAATTTTCAAAACGTGTTTTCTGACTTAAAGCAACCAAATGATCCCTCAAAAAAATTTTCAATATTGAAGAATACCAGTCCCTAAACATAGTATTTTAGCAAAAAAATAATTCTAACCAACTTATAAAAACCTATATACCATAAGATAGCACAAACCAGTTAGAATTAAAAAACAGGCTAGAGGAGATGTTGATGTTTACAATAGAAACTATGAAAAACATTTTCAAGAATCCACTTGCATTCTCTAAGCTGTGATTCAAATCAGTGCATAAAGGTCAAGCATAAAATTTGATTAAAAAAATTAGGCAAGAATATCAGAACCAAAACACGATCGAAATGAGTTTTAAAATCTTTGAATTTGCTTTGCGATAAGTACATTATAAAGATTATGAGAAAAAAATTGCATCATGATATGCGGACAGAATTCGCATCAGGATGGGCCTCCTTGCTCTTAGATTTATGATAAGATTAGTGCTACATATGATATCAAAGGGCTAGACCTCTCTGCATAAATCTAAGGGCAGTAAAGCCCATCTTGACATGAATTCCATCATGATACCCTAAAATATTTTTTTAATCCATGCATTGCACTCTTCTCAAAGTAAACTCAAAAGCTTTAAAATTAATTATGATCAATTTTTGGCCAGCTTATCCAAAATCAAATTTTCTTCCAATAATATTATAAAAGAACCATTATATCAATGCCCAAGAAATCATCATGAAAGCAATCTACAGAGCAGTTGTAACAGTTCTTGCATTTTATATTATATAAAAACAACCTATGCACGTGTATGGATATTCAGTGCCTCGCACTTACTTTCTAGATGCATTAAATCTGATACTAAGGCACCGTTTGGAACAGCTTTTTTACTACTTCTTAAAGCAGCTTTTAGTAAAAAATTAAAATTTTCTATTAAAAAGCTGCTTTAAGAAGCAGTAAGAAAGCCGTCCCAAACGAAGCCTAAATATCACATAAGATGACTAGCAATATTATTTGAGAAACGCTCTTACCAACTTGACTGGGACAGAAGGATCTTCAACAGAAAATGTCAACTCTTCATCCCATTCCGGGTTCACAGACTTTTTTATAACTTGTGTCTTCAACTTCTGCACCAAAAAAAAAAAATGATTGTCAACACATTTAGTGCTCTGAAGGGATTTGTTCACATTTTGACATTTCTCAAATCAGCCAAATAATATAGGATATTGGAGTAGCAAACAAAGGAAAAGCAACTCAAATGTATTATTTTACACGACACGGCTCAAAAAGTATAACATTTTATCAAATTCACTCAAATTTATGGCTTATCATTCCCTCAAATTGGCTGATCCTCATCTTACAAGACCCGGCTCAAAAATTAATATTTTATTACTCACACAAATTATTTCATCTGGCCATATCAAATCAAGGTCCAAGTTTTTCGAGATTAAGGAAATTATTACAGTACAAAATGAACATTTTTTTGTTGCTTTTCTTAACTTTTGATAGACATCACAGCACAAATGTTGCCTCAATCTTTGGGTTCTTCAAATGTAACTAACTCAAAAAATAAGGCACAAAAATCAATATAAATTATACAAATACGAACTACATTGAATTTATTTAAAGTTATGTGAAAATCATGAGGTATCCAGGTACTCAAATATCTAAAAAGACCAAAAAATTCTTTTTTTACACGATCATCAATTTATTTATTGTTTCCTCATTCCCTAAGAATCTCACTTGATTTAACTCTTTAATTCACGACCTCTCAAATAGAAAACTCACACATTCACTCTAAACATGTGAGAAATTTCTTCATTTATAGTGGTGGTGGCAATAGCTACAATGGGCATGAACATTCTTGTGCGCAAGTGGAGGAACAAGGACAAGAGAAGCATTGAGCCTCTTGAACCAATTCAATTCATTTTGTCTGGTTCAACGCCTTGTTGCTGATAAGCTTGAATTTGCACATGTTGGTGTCATTGAACCAATTCAGTTCATTTTGATTATAAATTTGAAATTTGGAGATAGTTTAAAAATCAATATTTTTAAGTTTTCGCTCAGCTTTTCAATTGTTTTGTGATCTGAAATTTGCATCAAGATTTGTGCCTATTCAAATAGAAATTTTTTATATCTATCCAATGGTTATAGTTTACTCCTTTTTGGAGTAAATCAACCTCATTTTTTAAGTTGCTACTAGCGAAAATATGGCATAAGAGCTAATGGTCACTCTTAAGCCTTGTTCCTGCCAAGAGGAATTATTAGCAAAGATTTCTTCCTTTGGACATCATTGAACCGATATATAACATTAGAGAAGAGAAGTATTTTTGTAAGTTAAAGCTTAAAAGCAAAACCTACACCACACGCTGGAGCAAAACAGGCACATGACATTGTCAGGAGAGTGGAGCAGACACCTCTACAGCAGAACAAATGAGCACCACAGGATCTCAACAAACCCAATTAATCTCACCCATACACATGTAAAGCAACACTGCACTCACACATCTATATAAACACAAAGGCAAAGTAAAAGGTAGTACAGAATGTATTAACACCAGAATGGAAGTTTTACACTATCTGATTCTCTCTGCATACATTTCCTTTCTCGTGTAAAATCTCTGTTTTCTACTGCAACTATCCGTTCTTCCTGATATCATAGCCGCTCGGCTCACAACTTCTATTCTCAATGACTCACTTTCCTTCCTCTCACACCGCTAAGATATACACAGACATACACTTAGAAAACCTTCCCATTCCCTCTTCCCTAAACTTTCTTATCTCCAATATCAAATCCATTGTACCCACCCAGCTCTCAAATGACAACTAACCAGCGTGGAGATCTCAAATATCGAAGGTATTTCGAGCCAACAACTACGCAGGATTTCTCAACAACACCTCCACCACACCCTCCCGTCTCCTACAGCTCCCTGATGGAACTTCAAAACCGAATCCTTCATACAATCAATGGATACTCGTTGATCAAAATCTCGGCCCTTTGCTCCACACTCTCACCCGACATTCTTCCATATGTCCTCAACCTGGATAAGTACTTCAACATCTGGCACACTCTAGAGCGTCAACTGCAAGCTACTAACCGCTCCAGGGTAATCCAACTTAAAAACGAACTACATCACATCACCATGGGCCAATAAACTATGTAACAATATCTCAGAAATGTCAAAACACTAGTTGACAACATAGAAGCAATAGGCTCTATACACGCTCAATGGATTACCACCGCAGTACCAAGCATTCAAAACCTCTATTCGCACAAAATTGACACCTCTTACCCTTGAGGACCTTTACTCACTACACATCAACGAAGAAATAACATCGCTGCAGAATCCGCCAAAAGACTACAATCTCCAACATCCACACGGCTCATCACAGCAAAATAGCAACAGACAATACAACTCCACCGCAATCACCTGCCAAATCTGTGGGTAATGAGGACACGTTGCCAATCTATGTTGCCATTGCCTTAACACTCAATATCCCACTCCAACTCTATATCCGACTTCTCTGATAGCATCCAACCAATAATCCACCTTAGACTGAATCCTTGATTCAGGTGCCTCCTTCCGCCTGACCAACAACCTCGACAGTCTCATCCATCCCAAGGAATATCGCGGCTCAGACAACATTGCCATTGGAGATCGACACACACTTTCCATAGCTCTCCAGTCGTGGCTTACTCCCAACACCCACTTGTAAGCTCCTACTTCCGAAAATACTTCATCTACCTCAATTATCCCACAATATCTTCTCTGTCTCAAATCTTGCTAATGACAATAATCTCTCTATCATCTTTGATTCCTCTGGCTTTTACATCAAGGATCTAAAGACAAACACAAATCTCCTCTTGGGACCCTGTCGTGATGGCATCTATCCGCTTTCGACTCCTCTCCATCACCACCAAAGTCAACAAGCCCTTTCAACAATTGTTCCCCCTGCGCTCCACTGGCATCATCGTCTGGGACATCCTCATCAAGAAGTTACAACCACTATATCTAAACAAAATAGATCTCTATTTATCCCTCTTTCTACAATGCTCTGCTCAGCTCATTAGGTAAGAACTCTAAAGGTCATAAGCTAACTTTCTACATATCTACTAATCACTTCTGGTCGCATTTACATTTCCAGACACATCACTTTCGATGAATCGACTTTCCCCTTTTTCATCCAATCCACCACATCACCTACTCCGACCACCATCTATCCTCCCAATCCTTAGCTTCTCCTCCCCACATCTCTCTCTCACACCACCACAACCCACTGTAACCAAATCCAACACACCACCTATCCAACCAAGTCCCAACTCAACCATCTCCCTTCCCCAAACAAACACCTCTTATACATAATCATCCTCCACCGTACCATCTCTTCCCATTCGTTTGAATCACCCCATGGTAACCCTTCTTCAAATGGGCTAACTCAAGCCACGCCCAACTACTAGACCTTCTCCACCAAATTACTACAATCCCCTCCGATCCCACCACATACGCAGAAGCTTCCAAACATCCTCATTGTCAAACAACAATGGCCTCTGAATTCCTCGCCCTTCAACAACAAGGCATGTGGACCCTTGTTACTTCTCCATCGAACATAACCATTCTAGGATCTCGTTGGACCTACAAAACCAAATATTATGTCGATAGCTCCATTGCTAGATACAAAGCTCGCCTTGTAGCCCAAGGCAATCGTCAAGAATACGATCTCAACTACACTAAAACATTCAACCCTGCAGCTAAATTTCCCACCATTCGAGTACTTCTAACCATTGCCCTTCATTACAATTGGTCCGTTCATCAACTCGACATAACTAAAACATTTCTTCATGGTTCTATTCATGAAACAGTTTGCATGAAAAAACCCCGTGGCTTTGAAGATCCACAATCTCCAAATCATGTTTGCCTCCTTCAGAAATCTCTCTATGGTCTCAAGCAAGCTTCTCACCAATGGTTTCACACATTTTCCAAGTTTCTTTTCTCCCACGACTACAAAAACAACACTGCCAATCCCTCCCTATTCACATTTAAAAAAAAACAACAATCACACATACCTTCTCATATACGTGGATGACATCCTCCTCAAAGGCAATCATTCACCCACATTACTTCACATCATCTCATCTCTAAGTCAACACTTCTCCATCAAGAACCTTGGCTCCCCATCCAATTTTCTCCTTGTTTGTTATTTCCCAATGCAATTTCTCCTTGCTTTGGGATCCATGGTGCAATGGAAGGTCGCTATCTGAGTATTTCACTCTCATTAAACTTTCTCAATCTTATGTAAAGGAAATCATTGTTAATTCGCAATAAGTTTTACCAAATTTTCTCCCGGATAATATTTGTGCTGCTATTTTGGGTGTTAAGATTATGGAGCAACCGGCTCTGTCTTGGGATGGCTCAATTAACCCTTTTTAAAAAAAATTACTGACCACTTTCACTCTTATTTATAGGATACTCATTGGTTTAAGTTTATTTGGCACAAACACTATGCTCTTAGGTTTGCCTGCTATGCTTGGATGGCCATCATTGGGAAGTTGAAATGTGCGTATCTACTCATTAAAGGGGAATTTCTGTGCACCCTTCATGCTTTTTTTTGTCACAGTTTTCTTGAATCGCACTCTCACTTATTTTTTGAATGTGATTTCACTCATTTGGTTCTCAATACTCTTCTGCCTGTGCTGGATGCCTTCTTTCTGAGGCCAAATCTTCTACAAATTTTTTACTATCTGGATAATGCGAATCATTTCAATTCATTGGGGAAGGAATTTTGCTTTTTTACTATTAACTGCACCATTTATTATTTATGGAGGGAAAGAAACAATAGGAGGTTTTCCAAATCCCATGGAAGTCCTAATGCTATTAGAATTCCCATTATTCAAGCCATTCATTCTAAATCTAGAAGATGGAAATCGTTGGAATTGATCAAGGACCGTTTCAAGGAAATTCTGTGATGGTTTATCTGGGTTTGCTGATGGTTTTTGGATGTTTTTTGTATGGACAATGATGAGCATGGCCTTCTCTCTACCATTCTTTTTCATGGGCTGCTCTTGTAGACTATGTTTTTTCATAGGTTTAACTCCTGGAGCTCTGTGATGGACCTTCGCTTGCTGTTTTGTTGGGTTTGGCCTGTGGCAACCTGAGCTCCCATCGATTTTGGTGCTGCCTCCTTCGCTATCTTCTGAGCTGGATGCGTGATGTCTGGTGAAGGCTTTCTTCTGAGTCCTTTATGCTCCTTTCTGCTCTACTTCGCTCTTCTCGCAGTTTTGTTTTTTTGGGGTGGGCTTCAGCCCCGAATTTCCCCCCCCCCCCCCCAAAAAAAAAAAAACTATTTTTAGCCAGCTTTCCTCAAGCCAGGCCTTCGCCCGTGGAGGTCGCTGACAAAGTCTGTAATACAGGAGCTAAATGTCTCTAAAATGCGATGGTCAAATATCCTTTAAAAAAGGAAGGAAGAAAAGACCTCAAGACTACCGGAGCTTTGCAAGAACGGACCAAGCGAAAAATTAAACGGTCTTTGAAAGCTAAAAATAGATGCAAGCAAGAGGAATGATTCCACTCCAAAAATCAAATATCTACAGCACACAAGCGAGGGACATCAGCAAATAATGATTAGAAAAGCGACAAAGTACCTGCTTTCCCATTCGGAGAACAACGTAAGGATCGCTGCTTCGAACGTCTCGGACGGCGAGGTTCACACCTCTCACCACGCGGATCCTCAGAAGCCCTAGCACCCGATCCAACATTTTTTTCTCTGCTCCTCTTCTACTTCTTTCTCTCCGCTCTAATATCTGGATCCTATCACGCTATCTACCTCGCTTCCAGCTCCTTCCTTCCGTTTTCAACTCCAGCAGATTCCAATCTTCGAAACGTGGGGGCCAGTCGTTGGCTTTGGTTAGAAGAAATAGGCAAGGAGAAGCAAAGCGTGAATGATTAGGATTTTTCTGACCGAATTTTCAAAATTGGAACATTTGATTACCAAATTGGCCAAAATTTCTGGCCGTCTTAATATGTCAATTCAATATATACGCCACAGGCGATAATTCCTTAAGAATGGTGCAGCCTCGTCAGTTTTTAAATTGGATGATCTCTGCAGACCGCGTAAGATAATAATACTTCTTAGTGACGAAGCAAGGATCGTGGGGTTCTGGTTGCACGTCTGTCCATCTCAAGCAGCCACCTCATGCACCCGCTCATGTGCCCACTGAGCCTCCAATAGGCTGCCCCTTTCATCTGAACCGATCCAAAATTATTCTGTGCGGAGTCTAGACGATAAAGAATCATTCGGATGTAAGTATATATAATGTTCATACACAATGTATATATAAAAAATCATATTATGTATAAAATTATATTCAACGTACACACTACACACTACACACTACACACTACACACTGTACACTCACTTCCGGATGCGGAAATAATATTTCCCAACAAGAAGAATATAATGTCAGATTTAAGTGCAATTTAGTGATTAGACTCGGTCATTCACAATTGCTCTTGCTTTTCCTCTGGTGACCAACTTTAAGGCATTTGTTTAAACCTTAACATTGCATCTGGTGCTCAAGCACAACCTTATTTTAACTCACCATAGTAAAAATATGGCGTTGCAATCCAACAGTGAAAGACCAAAATTCTTAGCTGTCACAATCAAGGTTGTGAAAACCGGACCGGACAACGAACCGGAAGAGGGAGAGGTTCACGGTTCGACCGGTTCGACCGGTCGAACCGGGGTCGAACCGGATGACGTAATAAATAATTATATTATTAAAATTTAATAAAATAAAAATCAGATAATATAATTATATGAGCATTTAATAATATTTATAAATTTTTATACATATAAATATCATTTAATAATAATATATTTATAAGAATAACACTTAATATAATATATAAATTTATAATATAAAAAAATTATGATCATTAATATAATTTAAATAATTGAATATATGACCATTTAATAATATTTATAAATTTTAAAAATATATATATAATAATATAATACAAAATTATAAATATAAATATCATTTAAAAATAATATATTTATATATTTATAATTTAATATATTTATAAGAATAATATTTAATATAATATATAAATTTATAATATTAATATTTTAACATAATTATTATAATATATATTATAGCAAATTTATAATACATATTATCTAAATTTGTAGCCCAACTAAGCAAAAATTTAAAGTCCAACTAAGAAAAAATTTGAAGCCCAACTAGCCCAAATAAGCCCAAATTCACATTCTAAAGTATTCATGCAAGTATGCAACTTTTTTAGTCCCACATCATAGGGGGAGGTGGAAGATCCTTCCTTGAACCCTTTATAAAGTGAGAAGTACACTCTTTTGGAAAAACAAATTATGTGAGATATTTAAGATATCTTGCATGAATTATGATGAAATTATTCATCATATTTAATAAAAATATTTTGAAAAGTTTAAATTTTTTTAATAAACTAAAATATATATTTAAAATTTTAATTAAAACAAAAAATAATATTTTTTACAAACCGGCCGGTTCTTTCCAACCCGGACCGGTTCACTGGTTGAACCGCCGGTTCAATCCGGTTTGATCCGGTTCTATGCAGAGCCGGTTTTGGAGTTGGATCGGACCGGCCACCGGACCGGTTCACGGTTGAACCGGCCGGTCCGGTCCGATTTTCAAAACAGTGGTCACAATCAAGATAAAATCGAGTCCAAAAATAGCAGTTTGTAACAATAACATCGAAACTATAGGCAACATGAACACAAATCGATAAGCAGTCATATTCACAAACCCTAAATCCTATACATGTGAGTTACCACGATGAAGAAGAACTCACTATATAAAAAAAGTGGTATAAGAGGAGAATAACAACACACACAATTCATAAAAATCTATCGACCAAATCCCTTAGCTACCATAATCAATTTGTGGAACTACTTTGAACTGTTGTCCACCCTAAAAATTGAATTTTACTTATAAGGAGGGTGATGAAGTGCATTTCATCAAGCAGGAATATCCAACCACCACTATCTTATATTAGGTTTCTATTACCACCACTTAGTTGCAACTTTGTCCTTCTTCAGTTAGGATAGTATGATATCACTTTTTTTTTCAGTAGATATAGACATTAGAGTATTATACTATTATATGTAGTCTAAAGAGAAGGGAGGATGTGTGATGCCCCAAGAATCTAACTTGAAAGAATTATTCATTGAATCATTCAAACAATCAACATACCAAAGCTATCTATATCATTTATCAGTAAATAACAGTACAATATATTCTATAATTTAGAACATCAATTTACATATTTATATTCATTCCCAAAAGTCATTTACATTACTCAGGATCTTCACAATTATCACGTATCCATCATGTCCTGAGTACAAAAAGAATCACTATAATAAAAAAAAAGAACATAACCTGAAGAACCCTAATTAATCTCACACTCCTGCTACCTTGCCCTGACCTGAAATCATTAACCACATATAATGAGCTTAAAAAGTCCAGCAGGTCACCAACCTGCAACTGAAATCAAAGTACAATACAGAAGCAATATGCATGTCAATCAGTCAAATCATAGCAATCACTTACACATGATCACTGAGTAAATGCAGAAATAGAAATCAGTGCAGAAATAGTAATGTCTACAATTGACAGTAGTAAATTCTATAAATAGTATAAAAGTACATAAAATAATAAACTCGTATGTATGCTAGATCTCTACATTAATCGTTGTATCTATAACCTCAGTCAAATCACTAAAGAAAGCATCATATATATAATATCAATATAGTATAAAATTGTATACAATGTTAAATCAATACATCAGTAATGACGGTTGAAATTAAATCAATGCAGTAAAATCATATCGGAATGTATACATGCTATCCAGTTATTCTATATCACTTACTCAATGTATCACATGCATAAGATCAATACAATGAATCAGTAGCATCAACTAGTACTAGTGTCTGTATTAGTATCAGTAACAATCAGTGACAGAAACAGTAATGCAATAACAGTGAAATCGTGCAGTAACAGTAAATCCGTACAATAATAATAAATCTATACAAGAATAAGAACAATGCTTCTAAACATGCATTTTAGTACAGTAGTCCTACAAAATAAGCAAAAGCATGGGCTATTAAGGTGTTTTTCAATATTGTATTAGTATCAGTATCGTGATCATGATCATTATCATTATCCTTATCCGTTGGCTCAATAAACAGAGTCGTCACTCTTTGCCCGTCGGCACAGTAATCATCTCCTTATAACTCCCAATCAGTATCACATGAATCAGTAGAGGATAACATCAAACCATATTTAAAGGAAAGCTCATCGGCCCACCATCCTGTACAGGTCATTCAATCTCCAACCAAAGGTTCAACCAGTTTTTACTTGTCTTTACACACAGCCATATCACAATAATATAACAGTACTTTCAATCATATAACCACATTCATTTTCATCTCATCAATGCATTGTATTAAATAGACATGTATCAAAAATATCATCAAATCGTATAACGACAAACAACAAAAAATCCATTGAATCAAAATGAATAGTTTCCAAAAATTACCAAATTACCATAGATCATATAAAATAACATTTCAAAGCTTTTATTATACTGAAGCATTATTTTTTGACATTCAGATAATTTTCTATTCAATAAAAATCCTGTAGATTTCAAAATACCTGGTGAAAAATTATAAATAAATATTCAAAATGCTCTTCTCTATAACATACAAAAAGTTACGAGATGAAAGTTTTGTCAATACAAAAATAAACACGTTTTTCGATAATAGAAACGCAAATCTGAGAAGAAAAATACCAAAACACGAAATCTTCGAAATCAGAAATAGAATACAATTTCCTTACTACGAGATGAGTAATTCTTCCAACTGCGTCGACAAACGAAAATTGCTCTGTGACCTCTGAAACCAAGCTTTTTTCCTTTTCTTCCTTCTCTTTCTCTCTCCAGCTTTTTCTCTCTCTTCAAAATAGAACGAATGGGATATTTAATGGGCTGAGATATTTCAAATCATACGGACGATATTTTTCGTTTGTCCCGTGATGATCTCCTCTATCCACATATCATACGGACGATAATTGATTTTCATCCTTAGACGATGGGTTCTGTCAAAAAAAATTTGTCAGTTCGTACAGACGGTTCGTACAGACAAACCTGCACCATGTTCAGTTCGTACAGACTAACTGCACCATGTTTAGTTCGTACAGACAGTTCGTATAAACTAACGCTACAGGATTTTCAAAAAAATGACTTCAAAATATAAGGGTTTCACAGCATGGGAGATGATGAATATGTATTTCTATCATGAATTATGAATTTTATGCTATTAGTATTTCCTCGCTATTGTTTGCAGGTATCTGCAGGTTTCTACAACATAGTGGTATTAATGCACTAGCGCCTGAGAGCACCGGGCTGTGACAGAAGGAAATAATCGGATGGCTTTTGGTGAAGACTTTAGTGTGGAAGCCCTTTGGGCGAAACACACAAACAAGGAAAAATAGTTGGAAGAACTCCCATCATAGTTCTACCAGTTCTCAATTGAAGTGTGATGGGAATTAAGAGCTATTAGAATGGACGAAGAGCGACAACCAGTGACTAGACGAGTAATGCCATCACCCATCATGGCAGCTCATGTTAATGCCTTAGGCAATCCACATGGACAAAGATGCCTTGTAGAGGTCCTGAAATTACGAATTCATAAGTTGAATATGAGCCATAACAACAGTTAGATCTCTTTGACTCAGATGATGGCGATTAAGCCTTCTCCAACCCAATTCGACGTCAACTTGGTAGATATTTTGCTAATATAATGGAGAATTCATAGTCAAACTATATATTCCATTTTTTTTATGGTCGATTATATATTGAGGACTATTTAGATTTGGAGAGATCACTAGAAACTTTATTTGAATATATGAAAATTCCCACCAACAAGTGAAATATGTCACATGTCATTTGAAAGGCGGTGCAAGGGCATGGTGGCAACAACCATTATAATTACATCAACGTGAAGAGAAAAGTTATGTCCACAGCTGGTATATAATGAAACAACTATTATGGGGTCATTTCCATCCAATTGATTTGGGCATATGTTATACATAAATGTCAATATTATTAGGGTTGTCAAAATTGGGTCACGAGTTGGGTTTGGGTTCAACCCGGAATTGATCCGACACTATTCGGGTCAACCGGAACCCGACCCAGAAAACGGGTCAGAATTTTGGACCAGAATTCGACCCGCATCAAATTCGGGTCAACCTGACCCATCCCATAACTGTTATTCGGCCAAATCCCATAAATATGTTTTGTCGCCTGTTAGCCCGAAGTAAGGGTTAAGGCTAAGGTTTGGACTTCAGTGGTACAGCAGGATGACGACCTTGGCTTCAAGTAGTGTTAAATCGCGTTGGCTTTAGGAGGCAACTGCCACGATTTTAACGTTTCTCCTCACACGGTTTTGCAATGATGCACATGGCAAATAAATGGCGTGTAGATCGGATGGCGAGGCAGCGATGAGGAAATGGACGGGACGACAGATGTGATTGATGGACAACTGACGACGTATGTGACGGACGACAGACACGATTTGGCATTGATTTCGGATAGACGATCGTGATTTCCCAGGTTACTCGAGTTGTTTCTAGGTTTCCATGTTAACCCAAAGCCAACCCAATTTTACAAACTGAACGAAATCCCTAACACGAATCCAAAATTTTTGAATCCATTTCTAGTCGAGTTTTTAGATCATGTCAAATAATGACACCCATAAATATTATGTTTAAGGTAATCATGTTGTTAATGAGTATACATAAAAGTTTTATCGATTGAGTGCTAAGAATAATCTGAATGAGTCGGATAACCAACTAGTGGCACATTATATTAAGGGACTAAAAGATAACATCCAAGATAAATTGGAGATCAATTCTATTTGTACCCTCTCTATAATAACCCTTATTTTGACCCAGTCCAATAAATTTTTTCATAAGTAATTAGTCAAAATCACAAACCATCTTCATTATAGCATATATATTATGTTAATTTAATCATATTATTTTTTTTCATAATTATTTAGAATTGGTGTAAATTTTTAAGAAATTGACACATGTCGGTACAAATAAAGAATTTAGGGACCATTAGGTGTCTGTTTTACAAATTGATTTCAACAGAATTTTTTAAATAAAATGTGTTATTTTATGGATATTTTTCTATAATGTTTGAAGCCCCAAAAGAGTTTATATGAATTTTATACTGAAAATTGATTAAATTAAATAATTATATTTATATTATTTTATTATTTTATTATAAATATCCTAAACCATTAATATAACTTTTACATAAGCTTCTCCATATTGAATCTATTGAGTAGATCCAATTTGATAGGAAGCAGGGTTGCGAGATTGTCAAGAATTCATGTTTTGGAGTTCCATAATAATATGTTTTGTTGATCATATTTCAAAACTGGATTCTTGTATATGATTATTTTGTATAATGAGTTTATGTTTTGCGCACTATGAATATTTCTTTTTTATATATTCTTGTGGTTAGTATTGGCTCTAGTGTATTTGTATATGTGAGATAATAAGATTAGTAACCTTAAGGAATTAGGATTAAATTATTCTCTAAATCTTGGGGCAATATAGCTTAAGTTGAATGAGTGTCTGAATAGATCGCAAATACAAATTGCTGAGGGGGAAACTAAAAAATCCCCACAACAACAAATTGATGATTCAGAAGCAAAAGTTGAAGAATTGGAAGGTGATGAGTGCGAAGAAGTTATTTACATTACATTTTAGCAAAATTATCACTCGCACCTCGGCAAACCATTAACTCATAGCGCAATGCTAGTTGTCGTACCCATTGCACCATTAATGATAGATATATGAATTACTTATTGATAGTTGGTGTACCAAAAATGTTATCTCTCGATCACTAGTATAGGCCTTACAACTCAAAGCGACTTAAAATCCCCAACCATATAAGATTTGATGGTTTAAGAGAGGAGAGAGGAATGAAAATTCTGATCTAAAAAAATGTGTAGTATTACATTTTCCATTGGGAAGCAATATATGTATGAATTTCTATATAATGTAATTTATATGGATGTACGCCATAGAATTTTGGATAGACCTTGGAAGTATAATCAAGGAGTTATATATGATTACAACTGTTGAACCTATTTTGATTTTTAAATCAAACATGGATATATGTTTAAAGGGATCCTACTTTGCATTCCAAAATCATCTTGAAGAAAATAATTAATCAAATATGCTCTTGGTGGAGGGTTAGCTGCCCAGTCTCAATGGGAGAAAATTTTAATTCAGTTACAGGCATGTTTTTTGGCCTCGACTATGCTGGAACATGTTGAAATTCATTGAAAGGTGCTTCATATGTCAAGAATTTAAAGGCACAATTCAAAATATCGACTTATATACACCCTTTATATCCTTAATTCAATTTGGGAGGGTGTTAGCATCAACTTTGTAATGGGTATGCGAAGAACAAAACGGGGAGTAGATTCTATCATGGTGGTGGTGGACTACTTTTTCTAAAATGGAGCATTTCATAGCTTGTAAAAATACTTTTGACGTTCTACACATGGCTCACTTATTTTTCCAAAAGATTGTTCATTTACATGGACTACCTCGCATCATAACTTCATACCTAGATATGAAATTCATCGGTCATTTTAACATATGTAAAAAACTTAAGACTGAAATTAAGCTTTAGCATATCATCAAAATATTAACAGGTAAACTAAAGTACTTAAGCGTACCCTCAACAATATGTTACATTTTATAGTTTAGAATCATCCAAAGCAATGGGATGATACTCTTGGTCAAGCTGAGTTTGTGTATAATTCCATGACAAATCATTCTTCGGGTTGTTGTCCTTACAATATTATTTGTAGTAAGATGCCTAATAATATCCTTGACATTACAGTCCTCCTCAAATGCAAAAATATAATAGCTAATGAATTAACCGACTAGTATAAGGCAATCTTGCTGGAGGTGAAAACCAAGCTACTTACATATAATGAAAAATACAAGCAAGTGGTGGACATACATAAAAGGAAGAAATTTTTTTGAACCCAATAAACTCATCATGGTGCACCTTTGCAAAGAACACTTTCCAATAGGAACTTACTCCAAATTAAGTCCTTAAAAATTTGGATCACTTCTCATCATTTACACTGTTGAACTACAACCTCACATTCACACATCTTTCACCTTTAATATTTCATAAATATACTCCTATGTGCCACCTGATGAACTTGCAGCACGTTGGTGACACCTGTTAGAGTTCTCATTTTCAAACATTAATTAGTATGATGAAAATATATGCTTTTGTATTGTAAGTTCTTGAAATTGTTAAGGAAGACATGCTACATGATAAATAGTCAGTTGAAGTTGGTATTTTCGTACATGCTATGGAGTCTTTTTAAATTTATATTCTCACTGTATTTAATGATTGACAATTTAGGAAATATAAATGATTTATCACATGTCTTATAAAGAAAGGATCAAAATATCATAAATAATATGAAATTAGTACCAAGTGTTGAAGCAACAATTACAAATAATGAAGGAAAAAAGATGAGAGCCTCTACTGAAACAAGTCTCATAGGTTTTCGTACTTTTTTTGACATTGAAGTTCCAAATATGAACTCTATGTGCAAAGCTCGTCGATAGTCAATACGAAAACATAAGGAAATTTATAATCAACTTCTATCATTATCAAGTTGATTTATTTTACACTGTTATTGATATGCAACTTTGTGTATTGAATAAACGCTTCTCAGAAACTAGTAATAAGATAATTCTTTTTATGACATATATAAATCAACGTAATATATTCTTTACTTATGATAAGGGAAAATTAATTCATTTTGAAGAGTTATATCCAGCTGATTTTTCTATAATTGATCTTGTGTCTCTTAAATGTCAGTTATCTACTTATATTATTGATATGCGTACAAATTGACGAGCTAACATTTTTTACTAGCATTGCTGCTCTTGTAATATTGATTGTAAATGCCAAAAAAAAAATATTATGTATCCCCTGCTTTATAGACTTATGTTCAGACACTGACTTTACTAGTTGCTATTCCTACAGTGAATAGTGCATTTTATGGAATGAAGATTATCAAGCATCAATTACGTAGCAAAATGAATGATACATGGCTCAATGATTGCTTAGTGTAATACATCAAGAAGAAAGTATTTGACTCTACTCCTAATGAAGTTATTATGCAACATTATCAAAAAATGAAAAATATAATGCAAAGTTTGTAATTTTTTTTTACAGTTTTTTTATAAATTATAATGAAATATAAGACTTTGAATATATATATAATTCTTAATATTTAGTTTTTTTTATAATGAATTTGTCCATCCTTAAAATAAGGCTGATTTTGCTCCTGCCCTCAATGTTCTACCTAAATAATCCCAATGCATGGTCATCTCCATTTTATTAGTCGCATCCCATACACTAAAGCTATTAATATAATCCCTATTTTTATTCCAATAAACTTTTATAATTGATATATCATCAAAAAATTATCTTGACCGGGCATGAATCTCAAGGAAAATCAAGTTGTAAACTTCAAAAATTAAATATGGGTCCATCTGAAGTCCGATTTCAACAAACTTATAGTCGAACTGAACGTCTCAAAAATACAAACACAGCAACACCAAATTTGACTCAATCTAAATCCAAATGGATTCAAATCAAAGATCCAAAGAGCATTTGAAAGGTTTAAACTATAATTTGGATTACCAAACAGTTTCCAAACATGACATGCTTATAGTTGAATAAAGCGACTCTATGAGACAAATACAATGAGCCCAATGTCGCCAAATAATGATATTATTAAGACAATAAAATGTTTAATAAATGGTCCATGATCAAGGGAATCAACATTAGCCGTCCATTCAAACCACTTCTAATTTTCCCTTGATCTTCCTCCTCTTTACTGGTCATGCTAGTCTCAGAAAACTATAAATAGTCCCCTCATTTCTCTTGGAGGGGGGCCAAAGCAAGGAGAGAAAGTAGAGAGGAGACGAAGATCCCACCAAGCTCCTCCTCGACCACCTCCCAGCCACTGAACGATGCCAGACTTCTTCCTGTTGTCGCATTTCTACCTGACGCTAGACTTTCATCCGTCGTCAAAATTCTATCGGACGTTGGACTTACGCCCATCAAAGGAATTCTACTAGACACTGGACTTTCGCCCGTCGCGAGACTTTTGCCAGTCGCCAGACTTTTGTCAAACTTCTACCAAACACCGGACTTTCACATGTCGCCGGATTTCTACCCGACACCGGACTTCTCCTCGTCACTTAATTTCTACCAAACTTCGGACTTCTGCTCATTGTCAGACTCCTACTTGATGCAGAACTTCTGCTAGTCGCAGGACTTCAACCCAACGCCAGACTTCTGCCCGTCGCCAGACTTTTTTCATACTTTTACTCGACTTCAGACTTCTACTCATCATCAAAATTCTACCCAACGCCGGACTTCCGCTCGTTACTTGACTTTTGTCTGTTACCAAACTTTCGTCAGAATTCTACGCCACTCCGAACTTCCACCCTTCGTCGGACTTTTGCCCTTAGTCGAACTTTCATCGTCGTCAGACTTCTACCTCACTTCGAACTTCCACCCATCGTCGGACTTTTGCCTGTAGTCAAAATTTCATCAGACTTTTATCCAATGCCGAACTTTCGCCCGAAACTGGATTATGTTCATCGCCAGACTTCCACTCATCATCAAACTTCTGCCTGTCGTGGGACTGTCGTCGGACTTCTATCTTATGCCGGACTTTTGCTCATTGTTAAACTTTTGCCTGACGTCAGACTTTCACCCATCGCCACACTTCTGAGCTCCATCGTCAGCTGATTATGGTCCTTCCAATCTCCTTCACCAGATAACAATCTTTTTAACCATTATCGCCCCATCGACTATGGTCCTTCCAACCTGTGTTACCAGATAACAGTCTTTCTAGCCACTATCGCCTGTCGATTACGGTCCTTTCGACATCCTTCGTCAGACAACGTTATTTCCGGCCAATGTCTCCTGCTGACTACGGTCATTTCGACCTCCATAGCCAAATTGTGGTCCTTCCAACCTTCATTGCCAGACAACGGACTTTCTGACCACTGTCACCCATCGACTATGGTCATTTCGACCACCGTCATAAGACTACGATCTTTCTGACCTCCATCGCCCGTCGAATATAGTTCTACCGACCAAACAAACATATCAATAGTGATTCTTTTAAGTCTCATCTTGTAATGCACTTTATATGATGTATATTTATTACATCAAGCCAAGACCTTCCCCCAAGGAAGAGCCTCATTTGTAATTGACTGCAAATAATAGTGGATTCATTCAAACTAGATCAAGCCCAGTGGTTTTTTCCCTTTTTCAGGATTTTCAACATAAAAATCTTGTTATCTCTTATGAATACTACATCATCTCTTTCATTTGTTTGTGTGCTGATTGTTTGTGTGCTGAATATTCGTACAATGCTAAGACTTTAAACTTTATACTTCTCTACCACAGTGAATATTTCAGGACGCTACAATAATAAATATTTACTATATTATATTTATATTTATCACTAGTTCATAAAGAAAAATAAAAGTTCTTTTTTACTCTAAAAAATAAGATTGATTTTGCCCCGCTCTCAGTGTTCTACATAAATAATCCCAATGCCTGACCTTCACCACTTTACTACCGCCTCCCAAGCGCTAGAGCCATTATAATCCCTATTTTTATTCCAATAAACATTTATAATAAATATTTATTTTATTATATTTATATTTATCTCTAGTTCTTAAAGAAAAGTAAACGTTTTTTTTTTCTCAACTTTAAATAATGTAAAAAAAAAATGTTATGCATATAAATGAGTGAATCAATAAATCATAAGTTAATTCAATCATCTGACAAACATTTACTGCGAATCAAAGTCGAAAATAGTCATTAAACTAAAAATAACTTCAAACAAAACTTTACGTTAAAAAAAAAAAAAAAAAAAACTTCCACCTTTAAATTTTCTATTAAAATTATTATAACTGTTACGATTTTGTCTACATAAAATATTTAAATAAATAAATAAATATATATTTATAAATAAAATGAATTAAGGCCAAAATTTAATTAATTTTATAACTCAACATTAATTATAATAACTTAAAGTGCAAATTTAACTAATAATACATTCAAAGATAAGTCCTACTTCTCCTCGAAATGATTGCCTTCAATTTAAGGCTTTTTTAGGAATTTATTAGGTCCGGACACCTGACGTAGCTCTACATTCGGACACCAATAAAATATCGTCACGTGCTCTTTCTCTTTACCGCGCGGCCCGACGACCCGACCTGGAACGGAAACCCGATATTGATATGTTCGTGTATTGCTAGGTATTGCTTGACAATAATGAGAAATACAGCTCTGTCAAGACAAATACCGAGCAATACCTAGCAATACCGAGCAATACCTAGAAATACCGGGGTATTGCTCGGTATTGCTAGGTGTTGGTCTTGACAGAATGATATTTCTCGTTATCTAGCAATACCAAGCAAAACCTAGCAATACCTTGGTATGCGCAAATCAGCTAATACATAGCAATATTGGGTTCCAATCCAGATCGGGTCGTCGGGCTGCGTGGTAAAGAATAAGAGCACGTGGCGACATTTTATTGGAGTCCGGATGTAGACTTACGTCAGGTGTCCGAACCTAATAAAAATTCCTTTTTTAGGGATAGTATTCGTATTGTTTTATAAAACAGTTTTTTATCAAAAATATTTTTTTTAAGAAAGGAAATTTACACTAAAAAATGTATTTTAAAAAACAGTAAGAAAATTTTTTTAAATAACTTCCTAATGATTTTTAACAGGTCATCTGCAATTCATTCAAAATTTTGAGGACAACCACTGTTTAGCATAATTAGATTTTGTTTGGGAAGACTTTTTTATTACTTTTTAAAACAGTTTTACAATATAAATTTTTTTATTAAAATATTGTTTTAGAAAGCACTAAAAAAGTAATCTCAAACAAAGTCTTAGGCTTCGTTTGAGACGGTTTTTTTACTGCTTTCTAAAACGGAGTTTTAGTACAAAATTTTTCATTTTTGTACTAAAACTCCGTTTTAGAAAGCAATAAAAAAGCCGTCCCAAACGAAGCCTTAATATTACAATTTGAGCTTTTTGCAAGAAATAAAATCTATAAAATATATCATACCATACTCGTTGCAACCAGCATGATCATATGAACTATATTAAACAATTTGAGTTTATACAAAACAAATGATGCCATAAAATAAAATGTAAGATCAACGTCCAAATTTTTTTTGAAAATAAATGAGATCCAACAAAAACAGAAGTTATATATCAAAATATTCATAATGAATATATTTTTAACATATTAAAAGTTACATGATAAAAATTTCTAAAATATAAAATAATATATATTTTATTATATTTTAGAGAGAGAAAACATATAAATCAAAATAACTAAAAACAAAAGTAGGTTTAAGCTCATCTATCATGAGATGAACTATTTTCACAATTGTCATGATGGAGAAAAATGATATAAGGTGAACTTTCTCTCTCCTCATCGTCTCCTTCCCTTCTCTCCCTATCTTCTATACCTACCCAATACCGCAACACTCTCCAACAGAGAGTTCAACATCCCTCCTACATAGCCTTCCAAAGTCATTGTACCACTCAATCTAGAAGCCACAATACATAGGGTAGCACCACTACACACACTAACACAGCGTCATTGGGCTTCCAACAACAACAAAATTTTTATTCATGCAAGAAATCATATCATATTCTTATTTGGGTGTTAACAAATCATTCATCAAATGAAAATGGGGGTCATACATCTCTAATCTTAATAGGCCAACACTCCTTCCATTTACATCTTCTTAGTTTATAAGCAATTGAATTTTAACCTTAGTCACACACAAAGTTCTAGCTAAATTACTATGAGTGTATAACTTATAATTTCTTCCCACGAGTGTAAACAAGTTGAGTCTTGTGTCTTCCCTAATTGAAATAATTAAGCTTGCTAGCTCTTACTAAGTTTGAGCTCAAACTCGAGCTCATTTACAAAGTCCGAGATCGAGCTTGGATCTTTAAAAAATTGTAGACTCTAGCTCAACTTGATTGCTCTAGTTCTAATCGACTGCTCGAGCCCATTTAAAAAGCTCGATGTTGACTCAATTGTTGAGTTCAATTTCTTAGTTTTTATTTAAAAAAATTAATATTTTTACAATTATTTTTTTAAAATATAAAATTAATTTAAAAATATTTAAATATATTATATAATACTAATTTAAATAAATTATTAAATATATTTTAATTTAATCAAGTGGCTCAACGGGCTCAGCATGAGCTCGAGCTTTTAATATACAAGTTCGTAAAGGCTCGAGTTCAAACTAGTTGCTCAATAAACACGAGTTGTCACCTCATTAACAAGTCGAGTTCGAGCCGGCTCGGCTCAATTACACCCCTATTTCTTCCTTTCCATATAATGTAAACAAAAATCAAAATAATATGGAGTTATAATCTTCTACTCACCATATGATTATGCATATAATTAATTTTCAATACCTAAAATAACAAAGTTTTTAAGGGAGAGTTCTTTTTTCCATCCATTGAAATATCCATCCAATCCATTAAACACAAAAACAAAACAAAACAAAACGATAACACTGATTCTTCCACCTGTTAGAGATGGACCTCAATATTTCATAGGAAAATGGCTTATTTAAACACCACAACAAAATAAATTTTTTGTTAAGAGAATGAATGACAGTATCATTGTCATATGCATTTATTACGTGCGATATGAAAAGCTAAAGAAATAGAGGACTTTCATAAGTCGTTCTTTGTCCTCCAACAATAATCTCTCCTCTGCCTGCAACTCAGATTTCGTCTGATAAAAATCACCATAAATGATAAACCACCAAAAGCAAAACAGCACGCGAGTCATCTCCACCGCCGGTTTTGAGTCCATCATTACAACGGAATCCGCATTCATGGATATCGGAGGAATACGGGAAGCCATTGCTTTGGGTGGTAGAGGGATCGGAGGCGGCACCCAAGTCGAGAGGCGTGCGTGGACTCCGGTGGCTACAATTCGCGGCCACCGCCGTCGAGGGCGAAGGACCCTCTACTTGCTTCCGCTTCAACTTTAGAACAGAAAAAAAGAGAGGTTTAGGCATTATGCTATTTATGAGGCAACCACGCAAAAGAGTGGATCCAATGAAAATTAAATAAAACAAAAAAAGTTTGAGAGAGCCAAAGGGCAAATTATTAGATCCGGTCACCGAACCTAAATCTGAGTCCGAAACCCATGCGCTCTTACTATACTTTTGATGTATTTTTTGTAAAAGAGCAGCTAATACATATTTTTTATTACATATTAGCTATTTTTTGTTGAGAATTTGCAAAAATAAAACAAAAAACGCTGCAAAGCGCAACAAATATCTCACTCATTGTGTATTTGATGCTCTTTTACTACGTTTTTCAAATACTCAGCAAAATGACAGCTAATATGCACAATAAAAACACATATTAGCTGTCATTCTACAAAAGTACATAAAAAACTCATTAAAAGCGCATGAAAAGTGCAGAATTCCGGAAGAAGATTCAGGTTCGATGAGAGGACATAATGATTCGCCGAGCGAAGGGGGGTGGTAATAGAGATTTGAGGGCAAATTATTACGCCTGATCACCGGATGTCCGGATATCCAATCTAGACACACCACATCACCCAAATAGACTGAGACCCGCTGCATTTGGGTGACCTGACGTGTCGGTCCCGACGAATACCGGACATAATAATTTGCCTGATTTGAGACCTTTATGTGTGCGTCACATCCTGAAACGGAGGTCTCGCCGGTGCGTAAGCGCTTGAAGGGTCGGATTTCCGAGGAACACATGAAGCCATCGCTTTCGCTGGAAGAGGGAATGGAGGCGGCAACCAAGTAGATAGGCGTGCCCGGACTCCGGTGGCCACAAGTCGCAGCCACCGCCGTCGAGGTCGAAGGACCCTCTACTTTCTTCCTCTTTAACTTTGAACCAGAAAAAAAAGAGAAGCTTATGCATTATTTAAGCCATTTACGAAGCAACCACGCAAAACAGGAGATGAAATGAAAATTAGATAAAGCAAAATGTTAGAGAGAGAGAAGGGGCCTGGAAATAGAGATTTGAGACCTTTAAGCGTGCGTCGTCATATTCTGGAACAGAGGTCTCGCCGGCGCGTAAGCGCTTGAAGGGACGGATCTCAGAGGAACACGGGAAGCCATCGCTTCCGCTGCTAGAGACAGCGGAGTCAGCACCCAAGTCCAGAGGAGTTTCCGGACTCCGGCGGCCACAAGTCGCAGCCTCCGCCGTCGGCGGCGAAGGACCCTCTACTTGCTTCCTCTTCAACTTTCCCATGTCATGAGACCTCCTCAACCGAAACCCCCAAGATGGGACGGAGACAGAGAAGACATTCTCGATACTCGTCGCAGTCATCGCCGCCGGAGGAAGCAGATGCGGCGGCAGATCCGGCGGCGGGCCGCTGCTAAGGAGGAGCAGCGCGTTCGCTGCTTCGAGGAGAAGATCTTCTTCGCGTTCCATTTGAAGGAGGTGAGTGAGAGCGAGTGTGCGAGAGAAATTCAGATGGCGAGAGATGCGAGAAAGGCAGGTGGGTAATGATCGGAGAAAATGGGGGAACCTCGCCGCCATTTATAATGGCGTTAGCCAAACCGGTCCGGATGAGTAGGATCGTGAGCTTCGAATCCGGCCCGGTTCAAATCCGCTGATTTGGTTCGATCTCACATTAAGCCGCCTATGAATCCGGACTACAGAACGACTCTCTTAGAATAAAGCTACATTTTCCAAATAGAATCCCAAAAATAAATGAATATTTTATCTAATTTTTAAATATAAAATTAAACTTATAGATTCATATCTGATGAACTTTATTTGAAAAGATTAATTTTAAGAGGCAATGAAAATAACAAAATAATAAATTTTATAAAATAAAATAATTCATTCATACTTCTCTAAGTTCTCTTACAAGTTAAATAGCTATACTATTATACCAACTACACTGTTCTAGAGTTCATCAACCTCCTTTGTCATTTATCAACAGTAGATTTATGGAATTCATAATTTAAGACTAAATTTAATAGATCTTAATTTTATTTAAATTTTAAATGTAGGAAGCCAAGTCATTAATAAGAGTATATATTTTAGATATATTGAGTCTATTGTTCAGAGTAATGGGGAAACAGATGATAATATTATTAGTATAATTCAAATTGGATGATTGAAGTGGAGAAATGCATTGGACTTATTGTGTGATAGAAAGTCCCCTCTCAAACTTAAGAGAAAATTTTATAAAAGTTTGTGAGATCTGAAATGCTTTATGATGCAAAATGTTAGTCATTAAAATAAGAAGCATAATATTAAGTTAAGTGTTGTAGCGATGAGGATGCTCAAGTGGATGAGTGGTTTTACTCTTAGAGACATGATACGAAATGAGCATATATGTGAAAGATTGGAATAGCTCCAGTGGAAGATAAGATCAAAGAGAGTCGCCTTAGATGGTTTGGACTCATAAAATGAGGGCCTTTCGATGACCTGATTAGGAAAGTAGATGTATTAGATTTGACTTATGTTAAGAAACGTAGAGGTAGACCTAAAAATACTTGGTTAAAAAATATTAGAAATGACATTTCATTATTAGATTTATATGAGAGTTTAACTCTTAACATAATACAATGAAGAAAAAAAGATTCATGTAGCTAACCCCATATAGTAAGATAAAGATTTATTGTTATTTAAATGTAAGAAGCCAAAAATAATTTAGCCAAATTAAAGACGTTTTTTTTAATAATTGATTAAGACTTTATTTGAGACGGCTTTTTTATATCTTCAGCTTTCTATAAAAAATCTTGGAAATGTTATTTGTTGGTTTTGGAAGTTTTTAGATATTGAACAATTCCTAAGTGTTAGAGATGATCTTGAATGAAGAAAGCAATTTAGAAGTTTTGAAAATGTTCTTTGTGATTCTTGTGTGAGCCGTTTGCGATTTGCTAATTGATTGAAAATTTCTCAAGATGTTAGAAGATTGATTTGTTGGTGCTGAGTTGTTAAAATTCTTGTATTTTTGTCCTTATCTTTTATTAAGAGATATTTAGTTAGTTTGTTTTTTTATGAGACTTCATCTTTGATTTTTTTTTTCTTTTTAGGAATTTTACTTTTTCTTTTTCTTTTGGAGTTTTTATAAATATTTTCTAATTTTTCTTACAAAATTATTATAATTTTCTTATAATACTTTCATTTTTAATAAAATTGAGCATGATTATTCTGAATCTTAAAAAAAAAAAAAATTCTACTAAGCCGTCCCAAGGAAGCCTGAGATCCTAAATTGTGCTGCCCAAGCACCTATGTTGCACCAATACGGATACGGTGACACGGATACGACACGATACGGATACGGGACATGTCAATTCTTAAAATTATAGGATACATGTACGGCGCGGACACGACATTATAATTTATAAATCATACATAATAATTAAGAAAATAATCAAAGCATAATATTTGAAATTACAAAAAAGATAAAATTAAAATGACATCATTTGTAGCCTTGTAGCTTATAATATCAAAATATAAGTAAGCATTAAATTTCTAGTACAACAACAAAAAATAAACATAAATTGTCTAGCACATAAAGTTTCAACTATTCAATAGAAGGAATGATATGATTAGCTTCTTCGGTAGTTTGTCTTTGAACTTCTATATCATCTTTAATAAATATCATAGCTTCTAATTTAGACTCATCAAGTGAAAGATTAGCAATTTCTAGTATTCTTATATCATCAAGAGACTCAAATTCATCTCGTAAATGAGATAATCTTGCTAGCAGCCGTGAAGTAAATACGACGCGTCTTTTTTTTTCGGATTTCTTTTTATTTTTCAATGGACACGCTTATAAGCGATACGTCTGTACTTTTGAAATTAATTAGTATTTTAATTGGATACGACTTTAACGTATCTGACACCTATAGATGATGTATTAGAAGCTTATCCGTGTGCATCGGGGTATCAGATACAGCAGGGTGCAACATAGCCAAGCACCCTTAAAAGCCGCAACGACGGAAAAATCCCACTGCGGCAGCTATCACTTCAATGGAAGTCACTACTGCTTCTGGTTTTGCTTCTTCGGAAGCCCAACGCGGCGATTAATCTCGAGCTCAGCGTGCACCAGAGAAAAGCACGTGACTTTACCTCCTCCCCCTTCTTTTTTTTCTGTAAGTCTCCGTCTTCGTTTATTAGGGATGCTAATTCTTTCCCTTTCAATCCAGAGAACTGTGTTTGTGACGGCTGCAGCTTCACAAAAGGTGGTTATATTTCATTTTCTCTTATGTAGATATTCTAGAATCTCGATTCTTTTCTAGCGGGCTTCTTGATTTTGGCACTGAAGCTGAAATTACTTTGTTGTGTGGTAACTTGAAATGTTAATTAAGTAGGTGGTTTTATGGTTCTTGCTCCACCTGGTTCAATGAATTTTTCTGTCATATGTTAATTGTAGAACAGTGAAACGTTTGTTTACCAGGGCTTAAGGAAGAAGAAGCCTTGCTCGACTTCTTGAAGAAAGAAAACTGGAAAAATGAAAAGCAGAACAGAGAGATACTATTTTGAATGGCTTCAAACTATTACAGCCTAAGTACTTATTTAAAGACAAACTAGGCAATAGGAAAAGCAACGCAAGAAAGAAACTACAAGAAAATACTAAAGAAGCAATTCTAAAAATCTGGAATAATATCTAACAATCTTCCCCTTAGTCCATATTTTACAAAACATCTGTATTAGTCCAACCGTCTCTCAAATCTGTTGCGATTGCTAAGCTGATTTCATGTTCAACTCCTTGTGACAAATTAGGACAATATCTCTTAATGTGCCATTCCTTGTGACAATGAAAGCACTTCCTGTTGGAATTGATCCTACGCAATTCAGATCTTCCTCTAGCGATCAGAATGTTGCCATTTTTATCTTCTTTCTGATCGGATTTCCTTTGAACATCTTTTGACATTAAGACAGACTTTACCTCCGTCATTGTCAAAGTTTGCTTCCCATACAACATAGTGTCAACTATGTTTTCATATGTCTTCGGTAGAGAGCTGAGGAGTACGATCCCTTGATCTTTTTCGTCTATTTTTACATCAACATTTCTGAGGTCAAAAATCAATTTATTGAAATCGTCCAAATGCTTTCTAAGTTCTTGGGTTTCTTCAATTTGGAGCGTATATAGTTGTTTCTTCAACAATAGTCGATTAATAAGGGATTTTTTCATATAAATTGATTCAATCTTCTTCCATACCTTTAATGCCATGTCTTCTTCAGCAACCTCCCTTAACACTTTGTCACCGAGAGAGAGAAGGATGATACTGTGCGCTTTCAATTGTATTTCTCTAGCCTTGGCCCTGTCGGTGATTGCAGCGAAATTTTCTTCAAAGATTTCATCGAAAAGGCCTTGATGAACCAATAGAGCCTTCATCTTGATCCGCCAAAGGCTGAAATCGTTCTCCCCCTTGAACTTGTCGATCTCGAGCCTTTGCATCGACATGATAAAGAAATCAAAATCTTGAACTCCTCTTCTGTGCGATTTGCTTCGCAGTTCGCACCTACAGAATCCTTCGGCTTTCTTGGTGTTTCTTGCATGCAGCTTAACGACTCAAAATAGTCATTAACTCAGCCACGACTCACCAAATCCAGCGAACCCGAGCAGCCTCCTCCCGCACGGTCTCCGCGCCCAGTCGCTCCACGCGCTGTTCCAGCGCCCCGCACGCCTCACGCCACCTTCTCGCACCACGTTCGCAGCTAGCCCGTGTTCGACCGGCCTCCGTGTGCAACCCCCCCGTGCGCCTACTGTCCCGTGAGCTCCTTAAGCTCACACAACACAGCACAGTCTTCTTGCGCGTGCCCATGCTCTCGCCATGTGATAACCGGTTCTTCCGGCCGGTTCAACTGAACCGGCCGGTCCGCCTTTTAAATCCCGCGAACAGAAGCCGTTCGCGAAAGGGAGCAGTTCGCGAAATAGAGAGGGGCGCGCGACGGGCGTTCGTGCGGGAGAGCGAGGTGAGTTTCGTTTTTCTAATTTTAGCACACGATTGTTTTTAATGATAGGAAATAGTGATTCCTTTTCATTCTTATCATTATCAAAGTGTTATTTTGGGAGAGATTGGAAGAACGAAAGAAACGGTCGAGAGAAAGAAGGAGAAAGGTTTGTAGAATTTTCTTCCAGATTTTTTTTGTATAAATTTCTCTCGTTTACTTCATTTAAAGTGAACAATACATTTCTTAAAGGTAGAGGAAGAAAATTGAAGCAAGAGAGAGAATTTTGGAAGGGGAAGAAGGATTTTTGGGAGATTTGGAAAATCCCATTGTAAGAAATTTCTATCATGAATCTATTCTTGAGTTTTATTTGATAAAGCAAATTCATGAAAACTTTATTTCTTGATGATAGAGATTTGGAGAGAGAGGTTCGAGGTATCACCCTTCGTCGAAGGCCTGAAAAGTTCAAAGTGGGTAAATTATATTATTTTATGTTTTATTGATTATTTCAAATTTCTAAATGATTGATTAAAAATCTTATATTTTTAAATGTTGAAGGCAAACGTTTATGATTTTACCGTCTTAAGAAAGAATCTATATATTATAAAGATCTAAAGGCTTATGGAAAAGGAAAAGATTTATTTATGAAAATGCTTGTTAATTATGCTATGTGAAATAGAAATAATAAAGATGAAAATGAGAAAAGAAAAGAAAAAGAGAATAAAGGAAAAGGGTATTGAAAATAATAGGAGTCACCCCCTTATAGTACTGGCTGGGGACGCCGTACTCGTGCACGAAAAAGGAAAAGGAAATTTCTATGGAAATGGGAAAAGGAAATCATATGGAAAAGGTAGTACCTTTCGGTACTTTGAGACGGTGCTCCTGTTCAAATCTTATGGAAAAAGGAAATACAAATGAAATAACAAAGGTAACAATTACTTCAAAATTGATATAAATGAAAAAGAAATATCAAAAGGAATATAAGTTACGGAAATGAAAGAAGTACGTTTAAGAAATGATATAAAATATCGAAATAAATTAATTTTAATGATTAATTTATCTATAATTTTCCACTGAGTTTACTTAGTAAACTCAAACCACGAGTTTAAATGTTTCAGGTAAGTTCCTAAAGAAATAATGGCTGAAAGAGAAGAACATGTTTACAGAAGACGAGGTGTAAATGACAACAGGTAAAATAGATTTTTTTTTTTTTTTTGTTTAGTGGCTCTTCAGTTTATTGTAAAAGTTTTGATGATGAGTTATTTTATACTTTTGGAAATGTACCATCGTCCGACTTTTCGTACCCGCCTCGTTAAATCGAGCATCCAGGACGGGTCGTGACAAAAGTGGTATCAGAGCCAATTAAGATCTGAATCATACTGAAAGAGCCATTAGGATGAATATCAATGATTGAAAGTTTAGTGTGAAATGAATATGTTATTGATAACAGGAATCAAGATAATCCTAGAGAAGAGGAAGTGGAAAGATCAGTGCCTAATGTTAATGTTAATCCTGATGCACTGGCACAAATGATGACAGCTGTGACTCAGCTGATTCAAGATTCAAGAAATCAACCATCGGGAAGTAGTAGTGGTGGTGGAATAGTTATGGATAAATATCTGAAATTATTTCAAGATATGAGACCACCATTATTCAAAGGAATAGAGGGACCAATAGAGGCTGAAAACTGGTTGCTGAGGATTGAAAAGATATTAGAAGGTATGAACTGTCCAGAAGAGAGAAAAGTTGCATTGGCAACCTTTGTACTAGAAGGAGAAGCTGAAAGGTGGTGGAGAGGACTGTATCAAGACAAATTTGAAGGAATACCTGGCATGCAAATCAAGTGGAATGACTTCACTCAGATATTCAGAGATTGGTTCGTACCTCTTACAGTGAGAAGATAGATGCAAGATAAATTTATGAGATTAGTACAAGGAGAAAGATCAGTGATGCAGTATGAGGCTGAATTTACCACCCTATCCAGATATGCTCCCCAGTTAATACAAACGGCAGAGGAAAAATGTCATAAATTTTTATCTGGACTGAAGGATGTAATTAGACAACCCCTGGTTCCTTTTGAAATTGAAGATTATGTGGTGCTAGTGGAAAAAACTAGAAAGATAGAAGCAGACATGCAAAATACTCAAAGGAGACGTGATTTTCAGAAGAGGAAAAGTGGTGAGGTTATGGGAATTCCTCAGGATTCACATAGCAAGTCTATTTCACAAGGTGGAAAGTTTAATTGGAAAAAGACAAAGTCCAGTAGCAGTGACAGTTCAAGTGTGAACAGTTGTAGCAAATGTGGAAGACAACATAAAGGAGAATGCTTATCTGGTACAAATACTTGCTTCTGGTGTCATCAACCAGGTCATATAGCTAAGAACTGTCCTACCTTGGGGCAAAGACCAGCAGGAGAGTCAAAGATGAATACTGGGTCTCAGAGGAATGTTGGAAGACCAAGAACAGTGGAATCAGCTGCATCTACTCTAGGATCAAGTCAAAGTCAACAGAATACTCTGCCTAGAGTATATGCATTGACTCAGAAGGATGCTAAGGATTCACCTGAAGTGATTACATGTGATAAAAATGAGAAGTAAATGAATGTGTATTATGAAAGTATTATTAAAAGAATGATGTGTGTTTATGACTTTCTTATGTAATTTTATAGGTATAATTATGATGCGAGGAAAGCCTGTACGGATTCTATTTGATACAGGAGCTTCACACTCCTTCATTTCAGAAAAATTGGTTAAAAGTGTTGGATTGAATGTTTGTGAAATCAATATAATTTTGAAAGTTTTAATGCCAGATGGATCATTTATGAATGTAAATGGAGTATGTAAAGTAACTTTCAAATTAAATGAAAGAGAGTTTGAAGCTTCAATGAATGTTTTACCATTGCAAGAGTTTGATATGATATTGGGAATGGATTGGTTATCAAAGCATTTTGTGGTTATTGACTGCAACAAGAAAATTGTGAAGTTTAATTTTCCGGGAGAAAGAGAATTGAAATTCTATGGTGAGAGAGGAATTTCTTCAATGATAATCACTTATTTGAAAGCATACAAATTTGTATCCAAAGGATGTCAGTGTTTTCTTGCTCAAGTAAAGGATACAAATAAGGAAGTTAAAGAGTTGAAAGATATACCTGTAATCAGAGAGTATCCAGAAGTGTTCTTAGATGATTTGCCAGGATTACCACCAGAAAGAGAGATAGATTTCACTATTGAATTGATACCAGGTTCAGAACCAGTGGCAAGAACATCTTACAGAATGACAGTCAAAGAGTTATAGGAGTTGAAAGGTCAGTTACAGGAATTGCTCGATAAGGGGTTCATCAGGCCAAGTTCCTCACCATGGGGAGCTCCAGTACTGTTTGTAAAGAAGAAAGATGGGAGCTTCAGAATGTGCATAGATTACAGAGAATTAAATAAGCTTACTGTTAAGAATAAATATCCATTGCCCAGAATTGATGATCTTTTTGACCAACTGGAAGGAGCTACAGTTTTCTCTAAAATTGATTTGAGATCTGGGTATCATCAGCTACGGATTAAGGAGGAAGATATAGCAAAGACAGCTTTCAGAACCAGATATGGCCACTACGAGTTTGTAGTAATGCCATTTGGAGTGACCAATGCACCAGCTGTGTTTATGGATTTGATGAACAGAATTTTTAAATCATTTCTGGATATATTTGTGATTGTATTTATTGATGACATTCTAATTTATTCAAGTGATAAAGAAAGCCACTCCAGTCATCTGCAAGCAGTGTTGCAAACATTAAAGGAGAACAAGTTATATGCCAAATTTTCAAAATGTGAATTTTGGCTGAGCAATGTAAACTTTCTGGGGCATGTGATTAGTGGAGAAGGAATTTCAGTTGATCAAAATAAAATTCAAGCTATATCAGATTGGCCAAGGCCAACGACTGTTTCAGAGGTGAGGAGTTTTCTTGGACTTGCTGGTTATTACAGGAGATTTGTAGAGGGGTTCTCACAGATAGCAGTGCCATTATCCAGATTAACCCAGAAAGCAATAAAATTTGAATGGAGTGATCAGTGTGAAGGAGCTTTCCAAAAGTTGAAGAATTGCCTAGTGACTGCCCCAATTTTGACAATTCCATCAGGTTCAGAAGGGTTCCAAATTTTCTGTGATGCTTCATTGAGAGGACTTGGGTGTGTATTGATGCAGTATGGGAGAGTGGTGGCCTATGCTTCAAGGCAACTGAAAATTCATGAAAAGAACTATCCTACTCATGATTTAGAATTGGCAGCTGTGGTTTTTGCACTCAAAATATGGAGACATTACCTGTATGGGGTCAGATGTGAAGTGTTTACAGATCATAAGAGTCTCAAATACATTTTCAATCAAAAGGAGTTAAATTTGAGACAAAGAAGGTGGTTAGAACTCATTAAAGATTATGATTTGGACATACAGTACCATCCTGGAAAGGCAAATATAGTTGCTGATGCACTTAGCAGAAAAACACTTGGAAATGTAAATTGGCTAATCACCCAATAGGAGCAGATCATCAGAGATATGAAAAAGTTAGAGATTTCAGTAGTCAATCAAAAGGAGACAAAAGATATGTTGTTGAATCAAATGATGATCCAATCTACCTTGAAAGATAGAGTGCTCAATTCATTATCTCAAGATGAAAAATTTCAGGCCATCATACAGAAGGTACAAGCAGGGCAATTAGAGAACTTTGTTATTGATGGAGAAGGATTATTAAAGTATAAAGGCAGGATTTGTATTCCAAATGCTGGAAGCTTAAGAGAAGATATACTGCAGGAAGCTCATCTCTCAACTTATGAAATTCACCCAGGCAGTACAAAGATGTATCAGGAACTCAGAGGTTTATTTTGGTGGCCAGGATTAAAGAGAAGTGTTGCAGAATTTGTAGCAAAATGCATTCCCTGTCAAATGATCAAAGCAGAACATCAAAGGCCAAGTGGACAATTGCAACCCCTACCTATACCTGAGTGGAAATGGGAAGACATTGCGATGAATTTTGTAGTTGGATTACCTAGGTCAAGGCAGAGTCGAGATGCAATATGGGTTATTATTGACAGATTAACCAAATCAGCTCACTTCTTACCAATCAAGCAGACAGATTCAGTGGAAAAGTTGGCAAAACTATATGTTGATGAAATTGTGAGATTGCATGAGATTCCAAAATCTATAGTTTCAGACAGAGATGCCCGTTTTACTTCTAAATTGTGGAAGAAAATTCAAGAAGCTTTGGGTACACGATTGACTTTCAGTACAACATTTCATCCACAGACAGATGGGCAATCAGAAAGAACAATTCAAACTTTGGAGGATTTAATGCGATTATGTGTATTAGATTTTGGAGGAAATTGGGAGACTCACATACCATTAATTGAATTTGCTTACAACAACAGTTTTCAAGCTAGTATTGGAATGGCACCATATGAAGCCCTTTATGGAAGAAAGTGCAGAACACCCTTGTGTTGGGTAGAAACTGGTGAAAGAAAGATAATTGGAACTGAAATGGTAGATGAGGCTACTAGCAAAATCAGATTGATCAGAGATAGATTAAAGGCAGTTCAAGACAGGCAACGGAAATATTATGATGCTAAGCACCGACCAGTGGAATTCGAAGTTGGAGAGTTTGTTTTCTTAAAAGTTAGCCCAATGAAAGGTGTTCAAAGGTTTGGAAAGACAGGGAAGTTGAGCCCAAGATTCATAGGTCCCTATGAAATTATTGAAAAGATTGGGAATATGGCATACAGATTGGGTCTACCAGCACACATGCAAGGAATTCATAATGTGTTTCACATATCCGTGCTTCGGAAGTATGTCTCAGATGATTCTAAAAGAATACAGTCAAAATCCATTAACTTGCAGCCTGATTTGAAATATATAGAAGAACCAGAAAGGATACTGGATTATGATGTAAAGCAACTGAGGCATAAAACAATTCCTTTTGTGAAGATTTTATGGAAACATGGATTAGAAAGAGATGCCACCTGGGAGCGAGAAGCTGAAATGAGGAGTCAATATCCTCATCTTTTTAACTAAGGTATGTTCATTATACTTATTTAATTTCGAGGACGAAATTTTTTTAAGGAAGGGAGATTGTGATAACCGGTTCTTCCGGCCGGTTCAACTGAACCGGCCGGCCCGCCTTTTAAATCCCGCGAACAGAAGCCGTTCGCGAAAGGGAGCAGTTCGCGAAACAGAGAGGGGCGCGCGACGGGCGTTCGTGCGGGAGAGCGAGGTGAGTTTCGTTTTTCTAATTTTAGCACACGATTGTTTTTAATGATAGGAAATAGTGATTCCTTTTCATTCTTATCATTATCAAAGTGTTATTTTGGGAGAGATTGGAAGAACGAAAGAAACGGTCGAGAGAAAGAAGGAGAAAGGTTTGTAGAATTTTCTTCCAGATTTTTTTTGTATAAATTTCTCTCGTTTACTTCATTTAAAGTGAACAATACATTTCTTAAAGGTAGAGGAAGAAAATTGAAGCAAGAGAGAGAATTTTGGAAGGGGAAGAAGGATTTTTGGGAGATTTGGAAAATCCCATTGTAAGAAATTTCTATCATGAATCTATTCTTGAGTTTTATTTGATAAAGCAAATTCATGAAAACTTTATTTCTTGATGATAGAGATTTGGAGAGAGAGGTTCGAGGTATCACCCTTCGTCGAAGGCCTGAAAAGTTCAAAGTGGGTAAATTATATTATTTTATGTTTTATTGATTATTTCAAATTTCTAAATGATTGATTAAAAATCTTATATTTTTAAATGTTGAAGGCAAACGTTTATGATTTTACCGTCTTAAGAAAGAATCTATATATTATAAAGATCTAAAGGCTTATGGAAAAGGAAAAGATTTATTTATGAAAATGCATGTTAATTATGCTATGTGAAATAGAAATAATAAAGATGAAAATGAGAAAAGAAAAGAAAAAGAGAATAAAGGAAAAGGGTATTGAAAATAACAGGAGTCACCCCCTTATAGTACTGGCTGGGGACGCCGTACTCGTGCACGAAAAAGGAAAAGAAAATTTCTATGGAAATGGGAAAAGGAAATCATATGGAAAAGGTAGTACCTTTCGGTACTTTGAGACGGTGCTCCTGTTCAAATCTTATGGGAAAAGGAAATACAAATGAAATAACAAAGGTAACAATTACTTCAAAATTGATATAAATGAAAAAGAAATATCAAAAGGAATATAAGTTACGGAAATGAAAGAAGTACGTTTAAGAAATGATATAAAATATCGAAATAAATTAATTTTAATGATTAATTTATCTATAATTTCCCACTGAGTTTACTTAGTAAACTCAAACCACGAGTTTAAATGTTTCAGGTAAGTTCCTAAAGAAATAATGACTGAAAGAGAAGAACATGTTTACAGAAGACGAGGTGTAAATGACAACAGGTAAAATATATTTTTTTTTGTGTTTAGTGGCTCTTCAGTTTATTGCAAAAGTTTTGATGATGAGTTATTTTATACTTTTGGAAATGTACCATCGTCCGACTTTTCGTACCCGCCTCGTTAGATCGAGCATCCGGGACGGGTCGTAACACGCCAAACCTCCCGCCTCCAGCGATTCTGCCTCTACACGACCTGTAGCACATCCATTGATTCTTGCTTCATCTAGATCGGCTCTTCTTGGCTACAAGAACTTCCTTCCAGGTGGTTCTCCGGCGAGGAGAGTCTTCCAGGCGGCTCTCTGGTGAGGAGAGTAGTAAGAATGCGAATGAAGAAGAAAAAATGTAGTTGAGGAAGAATCTGATCGAATCCTAGAGCAAGAGTCGGAAGGTGGCTCTGATACAAAAATGTAGAACAGTGAAACGTTTGTTTACCAGGGCTTAAGGAAGAAGAAGCCTTGCTCGGCTTGTTGAAGAAAGAAAACTGAAAAAATGAAAAGCAGAACAGAGAGATACTATTTTGAATGGCTTCAAACTATTACAGCCTAAGTACTTATTTAAAGACAAACTAGACAATAGGAAAAGCAACACAAGAAATAAACTACAAGAAAATACTAAAGAAGCAATCCTAAAAATCTGGAATAATATCTAACATTAATCCTTGTGGATATCTTTAGAGGAAGTACACCTTTGTTAATTTTCTAGAGAATGTGAACACGCCTTTTGCTAAAAAATCTACTTTTGTTGATAGCACTTGTCAAAGAAACTGCCATTGCTAGATTTTTGCTCTAGGATTGCATTGAGATGCTCTTCCATTTATCAAGAAAGATGACCACATTATGTAGGCCAGCCTAATTTCACATCAAGAATGAGAGAAGATTAGATTAGATCCTATATTGAGATTACATGAAAACTAATTATGTAGAAACTAGTGCTCAGATGTTTCATCATCTTGATTATTAATATCATTGCCTTGTTCCAATGATGTGGTTCACAACAGTTTTTTCCTGGGTGCATTTTTCTGATTTAGAAAAGTTGCTTCTGTAATTTGACTTGAGTTTATTGATTTAGTCAGGTATTCGAGAATGATGAAGATGGAGTATTATTGCATTCTTCCTAAGAACTCGCTTCCATTTTGTTTATGGTTAGAACCACGAAGTTCAAGGTTTCAAAATGATTTACCTCCCAACCTTCCACAAAATTGTAAATGTACCGGCATAATATGTTCCATGCCCTACAGATCCCGATGGTGTTCACCTATGAGATCCTTTACAGTATCCATTAGTTTGAATCATGGGGCTTCATCATTGTCAGAAGATAACTTGAGAAATGGCAATATTGTTTCAGAAGGTGCATCTGAAAAAGATCTTCCACAGAAGTTGGGGACTGATGAGGTAATAATGAACCTTCTCCATTCATTCATGCTTATGCATGGCTGTGTTAGTAACTTGATATGATTCGTTCGTTAATACCTAGAATTACCTTTTTTTTTTTACTTGAACAATTAATGGAAAATTTGTCATGTATTAGTGAAATTGAGAATTTTATCTGCAAAATGAATTCGTCAGCATCATGATGAAACTTGAAATAAAAATCTCACACAGAATGGTAACAGCTTTAAAGCAGATTCATCTGAGCTCATTGTCTTTCATGTGTTGCTCTAGAAGTTGATGATAAATTTGTTGAGTACCAAGAATGTATTCTAGTTTAGGTTCATCTGAAACTTCCAAGTGAGAGAATTCTCAGCATGCAACTAGGCAAATCTTGATTAGTTCGTCATTCCCAGCAAAACTAAGACATTGAATGTAAAATTTTTATACAATAACAACAACATCAAGCATTTGTCCCACTATGTGGGGTCGGCTATATGAATCCTTTTTCTCCATTGTGTCATGTTAAAAGTCAAATTATCGTTTAAATCTAATAAGGAAAGATCATTTCTAATATCCTCTAACCAAGTCTTTTTAGGTCTACATCTACCTTTCTTAACATAAGTCAAATCTAATACCTCTAATTTCCTAACCGGGTCTTCGGATGGGTGCCGTTTTATGTGACCAAACCATCTAAGGAGACTCTCTCTAATCTTATCTTCTACTGGAGCTACTACAACCTTTTCACGAATATGCTTATTTTGTATCCTATCTGATGGGGACTATCCTAGTACGCGGGACATCCTACCTATCTTACTCTTACCACTACTATAGTCATTATCCTTTTTTCTGTTTTTGTCATGCACGTTCTCTTTATTCCCTAACTAACCGCAGCTCTATAGTGGAAATGTACTCGTGGCACACTATATATGCCTTTACAGGCGAATAGCAGAAGACAAAAGAAATATACCTCAAATTTCTGCATACTGTTCCATTGGTTTTCTTGGTTTTTCTCTATTTTTTGTAGGTCCTTGCCGACTGCTACTCGCAGCTCACATCAGGTTGGTATCAGAGTCAGTGATCGGGGCTAATGGCTGCAGAAACTTCACACAGAGCTTCCGACGATGATCGGAGCTTGGACGCCTTGTGGGCAGCGCAAGCTAGCACCACCCGGCAACTTAACAAATTGAGGACGGACTTCTACCGCACCTCCACTGAGCTACGCACCGAACTCCTCGATCTTAAAGCATCAGTTAGTACCGTGCCAGGACAACACCCGGCGGGGATGTGGGCTCCGAAAATTCGGCCTCGGCCTCCGCTCGCTTTTCTTATTCGACGAGGGAGTTTTAACTGAATAATTTCCGAAGTAAATTTTGGAAGGCAGATGGGTTTGTAGATAAGACACTACCCAGAGATTTCGCCCTCATTTTGCGAGGACTTTATGATCTGAGTTCTGGTTTCCTATAGGCGCAAGCCCCTATAGTTAATTACCCCTCCCGATCACGGGAGAGAACTTTCGATTAAGGCTAGTCGTTGATCAGATACGTATAGAATACGTGTTATCTGGCATATAGTAGCAGCAATGAGTTTAGGTATTGAAAATTGGATTTGGATTTGAGAATTTGGAAAGTTTGGATATTTGAAAAGATTTAATATTTAAAATAGAAATTGCACCCTCTAGCACTTAAAGCGGATGGTGGGGGAATGGATGATGGACCCGATCAAGATCCCATGGTTCCGTCGTCCCGGGCCATCGTGGTCCCTGGTCTACTTAGTCAGAGGAGGTAGTCGACCCAACCTGACAGAAGGATCCTTGTCGGCAGCCATGGGTTGCTTCGTCCAAGGGGACCTTGTAGACCGGGGTTGGATGTTGTTCTAAGGGGATAAATTTGAATCCACCTTAGCTAACAGAGGGCTTTGTGCCCTATCGATCATATCCTATTGATTCATATCTCAAGGATTTGATGTCAGTAAGGAGCGTATTGGCTCTGGCCATAACCGGTATCTGTGGTGCCATTTGGCGGCGAAACCACTCGGTTCAGAGGGCCCCGGGTCGTCGTAACCGTTTATCCTGCGGTGCCATTTGGCGGCTAACCGCCGGTTAGAGGACACGTACCACGTCCTTACTAGCAGGAGATTGTTTGAGAATGGATCCTAGTGATATTTTCGACTAGGCATTTTAGCTCTTTTGTGAGCTGAAGTAAATTTGAATTTGTCCACCTCGGCAAACTGTTGCGGAGGGTGGATGGATTTTGCTTTGAGTGATTGATGGATTGATTTCAGATTTTAAATATCTGGGCTTTGGAATTTGTGGAGCTTTGGATTTTGATTGGACTTTTTGGGAGGCATTTGAGAATGCCTGAAATTAACCCCTCCGGTTGAGATCATCATTCAACACGGCCATCATCGGGGTGACCTCCAGGTCACTTGAAAATTATTTGGATTTTGTAGAAGTTTGAGGGCATTTTGAAATATTTTGTGGACCCCTCCGGTTGAAATAAGCAATCAACACGGCCATCATCGGGGTGTTTTGGGGTCATTTCCATTTGTTGATTGAACCTTGTCAACTCGATCAAGCTTTTACTCGAGGATCGGGTTTCTCGTAGGCTTCGTGCCTTTGTTCATGAATTTTCTTGATTTTAGGCATTGAAGGCCTAAAAAGAATGTATTTAAACAAATACACCGGTCGCTACAACCGCGTATTTTGTTAGGTAGTTCGAATCTTGTCGACTTCTATTGATCCGTATAGAAGGATCGGATTCGAACTTGAATTCACTTGTTTTCCCGCGCAGCATCCTTAAGCGTCACGTGTGTACCAATAACACGCTCGTCGGGGCCCATGCGGGTGATTTTTATATACCTCTTTGGTGTACCTATGTGTATACAATTTATAGTGTACGTGCAGGGGTATTTATTTCAGATCTTATTGACGCCTTCTGTCTGCTAGTAGGAGTTTTGCAGATCCGGTGGCGTTGAGTTGTAGATCGTAGACGCCTTCTGTCTGCTTGTATATGTGTTGCAGATCCGGTGGCGTTGAGTTGTAGATCGTAGACGCCTTATGTCTGCTTGTATATGTGTTGCAGATCCGGTGGCGTTGAGTTGTAGGTTGTAGACGCCTTCTGTCTACTTGTATCAGTGTTGCAGATCCGGTGGCATTGAGTTGTAGGTTGTAGACGCCTTCTGTCTGTTTGTATCAGTGTTGCAGATCCGGTGGCGTTGCGTTGTAGGTTGTAGACGCCTTCTCATTTTGATGTTGACTCCCCCCCCTTTCTCATTCACCGGGGAAGGATTTTCTGGATTCGGGAGTCAAAGACTGCTGATTTGGGGAGAACTCCCTTCAGGATCTTTGGTGTAGTAGACTGTCATTTTCGGTATTTGTAGACATCAGAACTGTTTTCTTCTCGAGTATATAACTAAGAAGAGACTTTGGAACACCAGGAAGTTTGGTTCTAATTTGTTCAAACATTTCCCTCCTTTCTGCCAGTGGATGTCGTTTTCGTACATCGGGCTGCCTTTGTACTCGACATACTTGAAGCTCTTGATCACCACTGTCGTAGGTGATATTCGTACTTGTGTCCACAGTGATTCATTATACTTTCAATACACTGTTGTTATCCACAAGTATCCATTTGCAGGGGATTGCTGCATCTGCTACGACCTCCTAAAAATATTTGTAGAAGACCCATTGCTTCTGCATCATATCCACCCTTTCACCAATCTCGGGTGGGATTGATGTATTTGCACTTGCTTACAGGGGCAGCTCTTTGACTATTGATCTCCAATGTTGCTTTCTCAATCAACAGGCTTTTGTAGAGATTGATGTAGGAACTCACACATCTTTCATGTGCATCGGGATTTCATCTCCCGCTTGTAACTTATTGTTAATTTAGAGAATTATGCATTTAGACTCTGATTGGTTCATTCACCCAAAGTCCCAATTCTATGTATTTCATCGAACCCGAGTTCAAAGTTCAACTCATGCTTGAATCTCCCTCATTGTCCTTGAAAGTGTGGTGCATTTGACCTCGTAGGAACTATTGTAGGAGTTCGTTGTATTCAAGGTCTTGTAGTTTGAGTTTCCCGTGTGTGATCCAAACTTTGATCTTTGCATGTGTTTTGATCTAAATTCAGTTTCATTCAGACTTGAATTCATCAAGTTTACAAGTCCCCACTTGATGTCGTATAGCCTGAGTTCAAGTGCGAGTTCAACTGCTTTATTCGGATTCGGATCCAGTCCAAATCAAAGTCTTTGTTTGATGTTCTAGTCTTGTTCAAGTCCCCTGCTGTCCTTTGAATTCAATTGCATGCTCACATTTTGTTCAAAGTCTTATGGAGTCCTTGTAAGTTCATTTTCATGTTCAAATTGACTTGAATTAAGCTTCAGTTTGATTTTATTTCATTTGAATTTGGTCTTTAAAAATCATTTGAATTTTGGTTCTGATTTAGGTCCACAAGTCCTCTGTTCTTGTACAGGTCCTCTGCTCATTTTAGTTCAAGTTCTGTACATTTTTGTTTGAGTACAGGTCTTCTACATTGTTTCCCAAGAAGGTCTTCAAATTGTTCAAGTCTTTGTACATTTCAGTGAAAATTTTGGCAGCACCCCGGCGTATCCCCCGTTTGGGGGAAAATTGGGGAGCTGAGCCTTCCCACCACGCTACTAGAGCGTGTATGGTAGGTGTCCGTAGACACCGCGGCCGTACAAATTTTCATCCCACCACGCTACAAGAGCGTGTATGGGGCCTTCAGCAGTATCCGTACCAGAACAGCAGTGACGTACCAGAACAGCAGTAACTCCCCACCACGCTACAAGAGCGTGTATAGGGCTCTCCCGCCTCGTTGTATGCTTCGCACCGGGCTCCCTCCTACCGTGCTACAAGAGCGCGTATAGGTGGTTCCCCGGTCCGCTGCAAACGTCGAGGATGGGATTTGGAACATCATACCTTTGCGTAGCAGTCGTCGGCGGTGTCGGTGTCGAGGTCGAGGTCGAGGTCGAGAGCCGTCCCCACCACGCTACAAGAGCGTGTATAGGGCTTACCCGCCTCGTCGTATGCTTCGCACCGGGCTCCCTCCTACCGTGCTACAAGAGCGCGTATAGGTGGTTCCCCGGTCCGCTGCAAACGTCGAGAACAGGATTTAAGTTAGAATTTTATACCTTTGGGCCCGGCGGTGATTGTCGGCGACTGTTGGCTCGTAGATCGATGCAAGAGGGGTAGGCATTTTTCTTCTTCTTTTTTTTTTGAATTAATTAATTTTAATTGATAATTAATTATAATCATATTTAATTAATTATCTTTACTTATAATTAATTATAATTAACTAAAATTATTAATTATGATTATTATAATTAACTAATATAATTAATTATAATTAACTTTCATTAATTATAACTAATCAATATTAATTAACTATAATTAATTAATAATAGTTAATTGTAATTAAAAATAAGTATTAATTATAACAAATTAAAATTAACTTTAATTAAAATAAATTATAATTAATTTTAATTATTTAATTAAAATTAACTATAATTAATTATAATCGTTATAATAAATTAAAAATGATTATAATTAAATTAATTAAAATTAATTAAGATTAACTTTAATTAATCTAAGCCATTAATCCCCCTCTCCTCTGTTTGGGGGATTTACGGGATTCGGCCGAGAAGCTCACGAAAGGGAGGGAGTTACCTTCCAGGCCGACGAGCTCCTGTTCTTGTTTCCGATCAAAATGTTGTAACTTCCGATTTAACAGGGAATGGAAGTCGTTGAAGGAGCTAAGCCGAGCGGCCACGAACGGAGCCGAAGTAGCGTCCGAAAGGTAGGGAGTTACCTTCACAGCGAGTGAGCTCCGGTTCCTGCTTCCGATCTTGATGTCGTAACTTCCGATCCAACTCGTAGGGAATGTCGTCGAAGGAGCGGTCGGACAGCAAGGAGCCGAAGGAGCAACGTGAAGGAGAAAGTTTCTTCCACAGCAGGCGAGCTCCCGTGGTCGTGTCCGATCAAAATGTTGTAACTCCCGTTCAGGAACGGAAGATCGTCGGAGGGGCGAAGTCGTCCAGCCACGGACAGAGCTGGAGAAGCCGCACGAAGGGGAGAAAGTTTCCTCGACAGCAAGCGAGCTCTCCTCTGTTGTTTCCGATCAAACTGTCGTAACTTCCGAACCAAAGGGAAGGGAAAGTCGTTGAGCGTAGTCGAACAGCAGGGAGGAGTCGGAGAGGGAAATCGAGAGAAACGAGGGAAAGAGGCTTCGGCCTCTTTTCCTTGGCTCTTTAACGACACGAGGTCGTGCGTCGAGATCGTGGGAGAAGAGACATCGACGTGCAAAATGCGGCGACGACGTGCGGGCAGGTACGATAAAATTTTTTTTTTCTTTGTTTTGTTTTATACGGCAGGTTAACAGGGGAATATATCGACGTCGAGAGCCCCACTTGGCCTTGGCCTTGGCCGAGGCAGACACCAGAGGCAGATGCGACCTGTGCTCGCGGATGCCTCCGATTCTGACGATGGAGTTGATTTTCACCTTCACCAGGAGAATGTGGAGTCTGACGATGATGGTCATTTCCGTTATGAATACCATCGGCATCAGCGTCATAATCATGGCGGAGCAGGTGAGTTACATATAAAATTAGACATTCCTTTCTATGAGGGCAGGTTGCACATCAAGGATTACCTCGATTGGGAACGAGCCGTCGAAGTATTCTTCGATTATATGGAAATCAGCCCCGACAAGCAAGTTAAATATGTGGCGTGCCGTTTGAAGGGCGGCGCCAGTGCGTGGTGGCTTCAGTTGCTGCAATCTCGCCGATGTGAGGGCAGAGGACCAGTTCGTAGTTGGGCAAGGATGAAACAACTATTGCGGAGTCACTTTTTGCCAACCGATTACGAGCAAATATTGTATTTACAATACCAACAATGTGCACAAGGACACCGGACGGTGAACGAGTACACGGAGGAATTTTATCGTTTGAGTGCTCGCAATAATCTCCAAGAGTCTGAGACCCAACTTGTTGCTCGGTACATCGGAGGATTGAAGGATCTCATACAGGATAAGCTTGAGCTTAATTCCGTCTGGACGATATCCCAGGCGGTGAATTTCGCCTTAAAAGCCGAAACCCAGCTGCATCGTCAATCCCGCAGTCATTCTACCCGCAAGCATTATGGAGACTCCACAGGGGATCAAGATAAGGCTAATTTCCCCACACCTCGGGATTCCCCAAGTTCCCGTAACATCAACAATCCCATGACTACTCCGCCAGTCAATCCTCCAGAACCCAGGGCTCACGCCAAATCCACTGCTCCTTTACGGGAAAATCCCTACAATAAGCCCAGCACCCTCAAATGCTACAGGTGTTTCCAACCGGGACATAAGTCTAACGAATGTCCTAATCGGCAGCGAATTCAAATACTGGAAGGGGATGACCATAATGATGCAAATGATCAGGACATTGCTGAACAGGACCCGGAAGATGTTGAAGATGTGCATGCTGACGATGGTGATCCACTGCTCTGTGTTATACAAAAACTATTATTGGCACCGCGAAGCTCAATTCCTTCACAGAGAAATGCATTGTTTAGAACCCGTTGCACTATTAAGGGTAAAGTGTGTGACTTACTGATCGACAGCGGATGTACCGAGAATGTTATATCTCGATCAGTGGTTCAAGCTTTACAGCTGAAGACCAGTAGTAACCCTCAACCGTACAAAGTGAGTTGGATCAAAAAGGGGACGGAAGTGACTGTGACCGATATGTGCCGCGTATCCTTTTCAATTGGCAAACACTACGTTTGCGAGGTGTTGTGCGACGTCATAGACATGGATATTTGTCATTTGATCTTGGGTCGACCATGACAATATGACATGGATGCGACCTACAACTGTAGACAAAATGTCTATACTCTTGATTGGAAGGGCAAAAAGTTGCGGTTATTCCCACACGCAAATGCTGTTGCTAATGCTGATAAGAATCCAAATGCAGTTTTCGTTACTACAGGTAAACTCCTAGTGCAATCTCGGCAATACATTAATTCTATGTTAGCATTAGTTGTTTCTGACAGTGTCAAGGAGTCTAAGCCAACGAGCTGCCTGACGGAAATCTAGAGCCTGTTACGCAAGTTTGCGGATGTCCTTCCCCCTGAATTGCCTTCGAAGCTGCCTCCTAAGCGCTCTATCCAGCACCAAATCGAATTCGTCCCTGGGGCCACTCTACCAAATCTGCCGCACTACCGTATGAGCCCTAAAGCGTACTCCATACTCCAACGCATTGTGGAGGAATTGTTGAGTAAAGAGCTAATTCAGCACAGCTTGAGTCCTTGCGTAGTGCCAGCATTAATAGTCCCAAAAAAAGATGGCCAATGGAGGATGTGCGTCAACAGCTGCGCAATTAATAAAATCACGGTAAAATATCGGTTTCCAGTTCCACGGATCTCCGATTTGCTCGATCGTCTTGCGGGGGCTGCTGTCTTCTCTAAGTTGGATCTTCGGAGTGGTTATCACCAAATACGCATTCGCACGGGGGATGAATGGAAAACGGCATTCAAGAGGCGCGACGACTTATATGAATGGAAGGTGATGCCCTTCGGTCTTTGCAATGCCCCCGTCTACGTTCATGAGGTTAATGCATGAGGTTCTAAAATCATTCTTGGGGAAGATCTGTGTCGCTTATTTTGATGACATTCTTGTTTATAGTGCTAATCTCACTGACCATGTTAACCATCTTCCTGATATTTTTCAAGTGCTCCGCCACCATAAATTATACTTGAATGCTCCCAAATGTGAATTCGCCTCCAATAGTGTCCATTTCCTGGGTTTCATACTCTCTGCCAACGGAGTTGAAGTTGATCCGGGAAAGGTGGAAGCCGTTCGTGACTGGCCTACTCAATCTCTATTCGAAGTCCGAAGCTTTCATGGGCTCGCGAATTTTTATAGACAATTCATCAAAGGTTTTAGTATTATTTTTGCACCTCTAACGGATTGTTTAAAGGCCAAAAATTTTAATTGGAGTGCAGCTCAACAGAACAGTTTTGAAACCATCAAGATGGCCTTAGCTTTGGCCCCTGTTCTAGCCTTACCCGATTTTGAAAAACTATTTCATGTGGACACCGACGCCTCCGCCGTAGGTATCAGTGTTGTGTTTTCACAAGAATCTAAGCCCATTGAGTTCTTTAGTGAAAAATTGAGTCCAAGACAGAAATGGTCCACGTACGAGCAAGAACTATATGCGGTGGTGCGAGCGTTGAAGCAGTGGGAACATTATCTACTTCATCAGGATTTCATATTGAGTAGTGATAATAAAGCATTCCAATACATCAACAGCCAAAAGAATATTAATCCCATGCATGCCCGTTGGATAATTTTTCTTCAGATATTTACTTTTGTGTTGCAGCATAAGGAGGGAAGACTCAACCGGGTTGCTGACGCGCTCAGCAGGAGAGCTGCTCTGCTCACGCGGCTCCAAACGGAAATCACAGGCCTACAAGAAATGAAGACTCTGTATGCTACAGATGCGGATTTCACTATTTACTGGGAGCAATGCACCACCGGCAAGCCATGTAAGGATTTTACTATACGCCATGGGTTTCTATTTAAAGCTAATAGTTTATATATTCCTAATTCCTCCTTGACACAGCACCTGATAAAAGAAACTCATTGTGGAAGTCTTGCGGCCCATGTTGGCTGAACTAAAACTCTAGCCCAGCTGCAAATAAAATTTTATTGGCCTCATCTAGCCAGGGATGTATCTCGATTCATAGAACGTTGCCCGGTCTGCCAAGAATTTAAAGGAATCGCACAAAACACTGGCTTATACACACCCCTACCCACACCGGACTCCATTTGGGAGGATCTCAGTATTGATTTTGTTTTGGGCCTTCCGTGAACCAAAAATGGCGTTGATTCCATTATGGTGGTGGACAGGTTTTCTAAATGTCGCACTTTATCCCATGTAAGAAGACCTTTGATGCAATGCTTAATGCGAAGCTCTTCTTTAAGGAGATTGTAAGTTTACATGGGCTGCCTCGTAGCATCACCTCGGACCGGGACGTGAAGTTCATCAGTCATTTTTGGCGAGAGTTATGGAAGCGCCTCCACACAGAAATTAAACTTAGCTCCGCATACCACCCCCAAACGGACGGTCAGACCGAAGTCGTCAACTGCACCCTTGGCAATATGCTGCTATGCTTAGTTCAAGATCAGCCTAAGAAATGGGAGGAGATGCTAAGTCAGGCTGAGTTTGCCTTCAACTCTATGCCAAACATATCAACGGGTCGCTGCCCCTTTAGCATCGTCTATACGAAAATGCCAAACCAGGTGACTGATCTTGCCATCTTGCCTAAGTGCCAAAGCAATCCTGCTACTCAAGCTACAGAAGGTTTCAAGAACGTTGTGGAAGAAGTCCATGCCAGGCTATAGGAGTCTAATTTAAAATATAAGAAAATAGCAGATACACGAAGACGCTATAAAACCTTCAATCCCGGTGACTTAGTGATGCTTCGTGTTCGCCGAGAGCGATTTCCTGCTGGCACATATAGCAAACTCAGTCCAAGAAAAATTGGACCATTTCCTGTCCTGAGGAGGATAAACGACAACGCCTACGTCATTGACTTACCGGCGCACATTCAAACCTCTTCCACATTCAACATCTCTGACATTCACCAATATCACCCACCAGATGATGCAAATACTGTCATGTCCTCGCCGGAAGCGAGTTCTTCTAAAGACGGGGAGACTTGATAGGGACTATCCTAGTACGCGGGACATCCTACCTATCTTACTCTTACCACTACTATAGTCATTATCCTTTTTTCTGTTTTGGCATGCACGTTCTCTTTATTCCCTAACTAACTGCAGCTCTATAGTGGAAATGTACTCGTGGCACACTATATATGCCTTTACAGGAGAATAGCAAAAGACAGAAGAAATTACCTCAAATTTCCGCATACTGTTCCATTGGTTTTCTTGGTTTTTCTCTGTTTCTTGCATGTCTCGGAGCTCACATCACTATCTCTAAGAGTAAAGCCACCAATCCACCTGAGCATCCTCATCTCTGCAACACTTAACTTAGTGAATGTAAAATTTTTATGCACCACATAAAATATCTGCACCTGCATGTTTAGCATTTGGCATAGAGTGATTATGGACATACAGTCAGTTTCAAACACTTGCTTTTTCAACGGTTCAGCCAGAGAAAGGTGAAGCAGAAGCTCTTGTGTGGGTTTTCATAAGAAATTCATAATCTAGATCCTGTGCTTGTTATGCGACACCTTACAATTTACGTTTTCAATTTTATAGTGTAACATCTCTGTGAGCTCCATTTTTTTTTCTGATATAAAAGTTGCTAATGTTTTTGAGGCACATTGGAGTTCATTGACACCCAGTTTAAGGCATTGCTAATATTGGGACCTCATATTTTATTGATGCTGTACATGAGCAAATGAATTGCTTGCTTAGTTACTCCATATCTGTATTGCGTAATCTGTGAACAGCATCTTTCTAGCATGAATATTCCCTTCTTCACTATTCACTTTAAATATACTACATAAATTTGAGATGGCGCTATTTAATCAGTGCTTCATATTCTGTCCCGTGCAAAGAAGTGTGTTTTGTTCAGGTATGGATAACGACATAATCCTGACCCAGAGTAATTTGATATCCGGAGAATCTTTATTGCATCAAAACGTTTTATCTAAGTACTAATTGAATACTGTCTTTGTTTGCATAGTTTCGGTAAAATTTTTGTATGCTAACAATACCTCATAAATTTCAAGTTACTTCCATTTTGCCCCATTTCACCAAATTTTGTTTTTTCTTTTTGAAGTAAAGGCAGAATGGTTTAATTTTGGGATGGAACAAGTGTTTAAGTAATCCTGTCATCCTGCTCTATCTGACCCCAATTCTATGAGGTTTGATCATATAATATGGCTTTAGATAAAATTTGGATAAGGGATTATGTTAGGATTTAAAAGAAAGGGAAAGATAATTTAATCGTCTCCGAAAGACATGTCAAATCATCGAGAAGAATTATCTGAAGCGTACTTGAATCCATTGTAATGCAAAATCAAGGTCTTTGATCTTCCACATTTGAAGCGACATTCTCCAAGAGAGTGAGAAACCTCTTTTCACTCAAGATGGAAAATGAGGACTTCATCGTTTAAACTGGGGACAATGACCCTTTTATACTTCAAATGTATTTATTATTATTTCAGCTTATCATTAAAATAAAATAAATACTTGGCCTCTACACAAATAATTATTTCCATAAAAATATAATTTAGATGCCACATAAGCAAAAAAATAATTTAATTCTTAAATAGATCACGAATTTAATTGGCTCAATTTTAGATAGCGTCTAATGTATAATACTTTACTTATATGTATAAATATATGAGCTCACATACAGAAATTTCCCAACTGATTATGCAACAAACACATTCAGTTGTGAGAACAGCTATAGGGACTACATTTGAACCTTCCCAATAAATCATATTATGAAATCGTAAGTTTGATTATATGTAAGATTTTATTTATGTAAAACGCACGACACATCCTGAAAGATGCCACTTATAACCCCATTGTTCCACTTATTAAAGACTTGGATAGCCGTATTTTTAATGTCAGTTGCAATTAAATAGCTCATTTAGATTCTATAAAATTGTAAGTAAATTCAAACTGGCATACAAAAACTTCATAAGGACTGCTTATGTGTTACCAGCAAGGTTTTGTGGTAAGGCCATAGGATAATTACAGGTAGGATAGTGGTGAAACAAGCTTTATTGCAATAAAGGTACAAAATTTGTTAACTTTTTGGTTGAAATATCAGTGCAACTATAGTAAAGAGAGAGAATCCATATCGATATCCGCTTGAGTAGGGAAATTTACATCCAGATCAAAAAGTTCAGAGCAGGATAATCACATAAATTCTAACCATTTTGCAGAGCTCGGTTGAGAGTTGCTGCAGGTTGAGAAAGCTAAATTGAACCTTATCCATTTCCTGCTCTCTTTGCACCTTTTTTAACCAACAGATGACATGTTTTGTTTTTTACAGTTAAAATCCCTGCTGCTTGACTCAGAAAGAAGTAGGCTTTTAAAGAAACTTAGTGAAGCAAATCAATACAACAGATTCCTTAAACGACAGGTTTGAAATTGTATTGTGGTTATTGATAACATTACCTATTAATAGTATTAAGTTTATATTTTAGATGCAGAGCACAGTAAGTTCTAATGCGGTTATGCTTTTTGTATGCCATAAAACTAACTGAACAAATACTTGGCAGTTGCAGATAAAGGATGATGTTCTAGTCAGCCTAAAAAATGAAGTTGCTCTATTGGAACTTGAATCTCAGGTTGGTATTCTGTATGGTGTATTTCTAGCTTATTAATATGAATGAAAGTTCCAGGATGACTGGAATCTCAGTCATATCATTAACCCCAACAGTGCTGAAAATTTGATAAAAATCATCTCTCTGCACTAACATATCAATTCTTCCTCTTGCTGGTAAGAACGGCTTCTTTCACCCCCGTGCTGTTTATAGCATTGTTAGTATATAGTACAACATAGTAAAATTTTTATTTTTTAACCGATTTCCCTCAATTATTTTATCGTAGATCCTAAAAAGGTGCAATTATGTAAACCAATGTCGGCCATATGGCTAAAACAATGAAAAATGCCTAATCATAAATAATTTTCTTGAAAACGCTTGATGATTAGGTATTTTTTTATTCTTTTTTTTATTATTTTTTAAAAATAACGTTCTCTCTCTTGATTAGGTTATAAAATAGGTTCTTATTTAAAATTTGGCAGTTGTTTATTAAAGAATAATTGTACCCTCTTGTATTTAAGGTGTTATACTTAAATTTTATAAAGGCTTTTAAATATTTGTAGGATTTTCAATCCTACATTTGATATTTAATTATTTGCTATGCATATCTCCTTAGTTTTCTTTTAATGTGCATAATGAAATATCAAATTATGTAAGTTGTTTTGCTTGTTTTATTTTTGTATTAATCTATGTGCATTGAATTAATTACTGTAGTTATAAGACCTATTTTTCATGCTCCTTACATTTGTTGAAGATACTATATTTTATTTCTGCAAATCATATTTTATTATGGAAATAAATTTGGTCATATTGAATATAATATTTTTATTAATGTTCGTTATATATAATGATGAATATGTCAGTATTAAACCCTTTTGATAATGCTTAGCAAAATCAACAGGTCCTCAGATAAATTATTGAATTTTTATAGGATTGATGCCTACCTTTTCTAATTATATATATAACCTTTTAAACTCGATGATTCAATGACATTAATTACTTATAAATATATAGTAAATCATACATTCTTTTTGTTTATGTATGCTTCCTTTATCTTGTTGTTTATTCTTTAATATGTATGAGTTACTGATAGATTTGCTTATTTTATACTTATAAATCTCTCATATTAGATTCTACTAGGGTGATTGGTAGACCATCTATAATACCTAAAATGTTTAAAATAAATGTAAGCATAAACTTCATCTAAATGTTAATTTATTTTCATTTGTTCTACCTTGAATTTTGAGTGTATATATATATATATATATATATATATATATATATATATATATATATATATATATATATAGCAATTACTACCTGTTTAAATGTGACAGTTAATAAAAAACTGATTAATAAGTAATCAAATAATGATTAAATCATTTTCTTCTTAATATTTCAATAGCCTTTCCACTCAAAGCCACATGCACTGGAGAATGGCTCTGAGTGGGAATCCTACAGCCATCCTCCGGCTGAGATATTTTTAGTGGAAATAGGAATTATAATATTATAACTATAATGGAGTGCTTAGATAATGTAATGACTTATGCCATTTATTCCTCACTACCTAATTCTCTGACCTTAGAATTTGAAGCATGCCGAGAGTTTGAAGCATGTTGTGAGCTATCCAAAGAGAGGGAGCTGCAAGCTATGGCTAAGTGCTAGTCTTTTGGCTGCTGGGGAGAAAGTAGTAAGATGAGAACTTTAGGAGTATGCAAGAAAATTTAATTAAAGGCTATAGTATTACAGAAATTAGCCTTTCTTAAATTAGTATTTTATGAAATTTTCATTGTTAAGAATTACAAAGTGCTCTAATATGAAGTGTTGAATTAAATTGCTAAAGGCTAGTTGTTAAATTCAGATTTCAGAATTCAGTTTTGATTGACTAAAATCGGTAAGAAAAAGAGGAAGGGATGTTGAAATCAGTAGATAAGAGAAAGAGAGCTAAGTGAAGGAGTAGGTTGAATGAGAAAAAGTTTGGTAGAGATGGTGAACAAGCGAAAAAAAAAAGAAAAAAAAGGAACTAGGAGAACCAATTCCTAGTAAGGTGATATATCCAATCGATACATAGGAAATAACAAATTTTTATATATTTGTAAATTCATATTTATTATATTATGATAATATTTATTTTAGTTTATTCCAGTTTATTATTGATTCATTAAGTAGTAACGATTACATTGAAACATTGCATGATTGTGAAGTGTGAATGATACGAAAAAAAATGAAATAAGTCATATATTGGGGGATAGACATGCACAAGTAAATGTGAAAGACCTGACATGGTAAGCCTACACTCTCGAAATTCTAAAAATTGGGAATTCGGACCCAATCTTGAATGAGAGAGTAGCTTCAATTCTAAAAGTTGGAATTTGAACCTAACTTTGATTTAGAAAGCTAGAGGGCGAAAAACCATATGACCATCATATAACTTGTATAAAGGTATTGAACATGAAACAATAAAGAAAGTGATATTATGCATTTCTTATGATCAGTACAAAACTTACATGTGTTTTAAACTAATTGTAAAAAAGTTATTATTATTTCTTATATATTGTTTGTATAATTCATTGAGACCTAGCTCATTAGCAGTGGTTGTACTGCAGGTAAGGGGAAAGACTAGTGGGGCATTAATCAGGATAGTTGACTATTCTTTTTGTGTATATACTTTTGTGTGTACAAAGAGATATTAGTAGGAGTTGTACAAATACTTTTAGATATTTAAGTAAAATTTTAAAAGTTTTTGTAAAGCTTTATATTTTATTTGAGATTTATATTTATTTGAGGTATATTACATGTTTTCTGTTGTTATATAAAAAAGCTTGATATGTTAAGAAATTCTAAATAGTCTACTTCTTACTCCCTAATTCTGATAGAGGTAGTTTAGATTGAGTGTTAGTAAGAAGGAAGTCTGTTTAGTTTTTTCTTCTCTGTACACTCTAGATTGATTATAGGGGTCAAAATGGGGTGTGGCACCATCACCATAGGAGCAAGTTATTCAACGATGAGATTTCATTTAGTATTTTAAAGTTTATGAAATAGTTTTATTTATATTTCTATTGATTTGGGTAGCTTTGTTTGTGTACTTGTTGCTTTTAATTTTTTTTCATTACTGAGTTTTTTTTTTCTTTGGTATATTGTTGTTGTGAATTCTATTTATGAAATGAAATAGTAACTACTTTACTCTGCTTACTTTTATTATTTACATTACTTGTATATGTATCCTTTTCTTCTTGTGTGTGCAAAATAGGTTCGAATCGATATTGAACTTTGTTGTTTACTTCAAGGGTTGAGGTTAACCACTTAATCTCGTCTTGTGTTGTTGGGGTGTATTGACTTTTGGACTTAGCGTATGATAGAGTGGTATCAAAGCAATACATCAGTTGGAAGATTCGAATTAAGTGACCACGAAAGATAAAGTGCTATATCATGAGAGCCATCCTTGGATTCTTATTGGAACAAAGTGCTACATGTCCAAAGTCATCTCTTGAGCCTGTAAGTGCCACCACTAAAATTTTATCTGCTTGGTGGATAATTCTAGATTATATAAGAATATAAACGAGGACATTGTTGACGCATTTTTTTGCGTCGACTCGACCCCGATCGAGCTCGACTAGGCTTGATCGCGCTCGATCGACCCAATCGATCATCGTCGAGGCAAAATTGATCCAAATTAAGCCTCAATTTAATTAAATTAAATCAATTTAATTTAATTAAAATCAAATCAATCAAATCAAAAGCCCGTCGAGCATCGTCGAGCCCAATTCGACACAATTTGGCGCCGATTCGAGTTTAATTTCATGAAATTAGCTTGATCGGACCCAATCGGACCCAAACCGACTCAAATCGGTTCGGGTCTAGTCCAATCCGGACTCAATTTCAGTCCTAATTTCTCAATTTGGGCTGAATTTGATTCTCAAATCAGAAATTGAGATCAATGGCTCAGATTTCATCTTGAATTCTGCCCTAAAACCTCTTGTTTTCACGCATGAGAGTGGGGATCGGTTTAGTTTTGGGGCGGCGCTGCTCGTTCTCTCCAAGAGATCGAAAAGGAGAGGAGAGCATTCGGCTCCCTTGTGTTGTCCCGTCCCGACCCCGAGCAAAAAAAGAGCGGAGAGGGGAGATCGGCTCCCTTGCGTGCGTCTCCAGGCGCGGGAAGAGGGGAGCGTCTCCCCTTGCGTGCGTTTTGTCCGTCCTAAGCGAGAGAAAGGGGGCGGAGCGGGCGGTCCTTCCAGCCGAGTGAGGAGAAGAGCCACTCGGCTCTTCCATCCATCCCGATCAAAGCCTAGAGGAAGGGGTCTTGCGGCCTCTTGCATGCGCCATAGCCAAGGAGGACTGACCAACTGCTGTCTTCTTCTTCTTTGGGCTGAAAAGAAGTTCTCTCCTACTTCCATAGCCTCATTTTCTTGCTTATTGGCGAAGGTGAGGGTTTCTTCCATCTGCTTCCCCAACGTCGGTGACCTCAAAGTGACAAGGAGGCTGTTGGGAGCTCCCAAACAGCACTTGGGAGATTTTGGAGCACTTCGAACAACAAATCCACCATCAGGAAGCCTTGTACAGCAGCCACGCAACCTCCGAAGGCTTCCAAACAGTAAAAACCTGCTGTTGGAACGTTTGGACAGCAAGTAATCACTTCCGGGAGCCTTCCAGACATTGCAAACTGCTGTCCGGAGCAGTTTGGACAGCAAATCCATCCTCCGGAAAGGCTTGGACAGCGACGGCGACCTCCGAAAAAGCTTGGACAGCAGCCTTCTTCCTTGGGAAAGTCTTGGACAGCAGTTTGGAGCTTTCAAAATAGCTTGGACAGCAGTTTGGAGCTTTCAAAGGAGCTTGGACAGCATTTGAAGCTTGGATAGGAGCGCTAGGACAACCCGGGTGAGGTAAAACACTAAAACCTAGTGAAACCTAGGGTCTCCCAAGGCCATTGATGTGTGGATGAAGTCCCCAAGACATAGGTCCCTTAGAAACTTCATTTGCTTGCTTCCCCAAAACCTATGTGCGCTGTCCTCTCTGTAAAATGATGGAAATTTGGTGATTTCCGTTTGTTTGCTCTCTTGTGAGAGCCAAAGAGACATGCCATATGCGTAGGGTGGTCGGATTTGTATCCGACAACCCCTCAAATGCATGAAAGAACATTCATTTTGTGCCTAATACCTTCGCCTATGATCAAACCTTAGGCTAAGTATTATCACTCAACCATATCTTGAATGACAATACGTAGGGACTCTCACATCTTGTAGCATGCATGTCATCGTTAGCATTTGTGATTTCGTTTGAATTTTTTAGAATGTCATAGAAAGTGAATTCAATTGATTTTGGAAGCTTGCAAACAAATGGTGGGGTCTTTAATGAACCCTCAAGTTCACGTTTCAAATCTCATGATAGAAGAAATTATTTGAATTCACTTTTGATGCATCTTCAAATTTAGAATGAAATACAAATGGTAGATATCTCCAAGCCAAATGTTTGCATGCTTAATTAAATTAGTTTGCATGATTTGGATTGCAATCCTTAACTTATGAAAGTTTGGAAGATAATTAAATAGGCTTATTTAATTCAAAGAAATGAACTTGAGATGTTTTATGGACCCTCAAAGGCCCATGACCTCTCATGTTTTGGGATTATTTAACTCTATTTTATAACTTCTAAAATTGAATGTTTAAGGTGAGATTTACTAAAATTTTCGGATCTAGAGAATCACCTACACATGCATGCATTCTAGGTTCTTCTTAGATCATATTGCAATTGATCTTAAATCTCTTAGAAATCATAAGGATAGATCTCCCCTATCCAAGTTTCTAGATCATGCCAAAATTGATCTAGAGACCTCTCCAAAACCTTAGGAAATCAATTCTTTCCTTTCCTAATTGAGTCCAAAACACTCTAAAGGACATAGGAAAATTCCTTTCAAACGCGCGTCTCCTCTTTCCATGAATCCAAAACATTCATCGAGGAATGGAGAATCTTCTCTCGTACATAATGCTTGGAGCATTCTCAAAGCTCCAAGTTTTAGATTATATGAATCATTTGCAACTTGGAACCAAATCCCAAGTTCTTTCATCCCTTTTGTTGGAACATAAACCAACAAATATCCCCTTTGTGTGCGATATGTTGGAGCACCCTCAAAGCTCTAAATTATTCCATCACATGAATCTTCAAGGGATTTAGGACCAAATCCTAAGTCCAATCCTTTCTTTGTTAAGACATGAAATTAACAAATGAATCACCCTTTCCAATGTACAATCCATGGAGCGTTCTCGAAGCTCCAAGTGGTAGAGTACATGAATCATTGTAGCTTGGAACTAAATTCTAAGCTATCCATCCTTTTGTTGGAACCTACAACCAACAAACTATCTTCTTCCTTCAACCTCAAAGTTGTAGGAAGTTTATCAAATCATTTATTTGTTGGAACACAAACCAATGAATAATCCTCTTGACCTAGGATTCAAATCCTAGTCTTCCTCATTTGTTTAGCCACTAATGAAGCAAACGAATACCCCTCCTTGGACACCAAATGTCCAAGGAATCCCTTTCAACATGCAATCCAAACATTGCTTGCTGCTTCTCTCTTCTACAACTTAAGAGTTGTAGAAAATCTTCTCATTCTCCTAAGCTCAAATCTAGGAGAATGGTCATTCCCCCTTTGAACACCAAATGTTCAAGGGCACTCATGAATGTGGAACCTTTAAGTTGCACATTATTTCCTCTTTCTACCAAAACAAGTGTAGAAAATCTGTTCATTCACTTAGCCTAAATCAAGTGAATGTGTGTCATTTCCTTTGAACACCAAATGCTCAAAGAAATTCCTCTAACTTGCAACTTATAAGTTGCACATGATTTCCCCCTTAGGAAAACTATCTCATTCTCCTAAAATTCAAAATGAGGAGAATGTACACATCTCTTTTGAGCACCAAATGTTCAAAGGATTTCTATGATTTGCAACCTCTAAGTTGCATTTCCCTTTCTCTTTCCTACAAGTTAAGATTGTAGGAGAGCTTCCATATCCATCTTCATGCTCTCAAACCCAAGTTAGGAGAATGAATTCCCCTCTTTGAACTCCAAGTGTTTAAAGAGGTTTTAGAAGCTTGCAACCCAAAGTTGCATCTTCTCTTCTTCTTTCTACAACTCAAAAGTTGTATGAAAGTTTGAGTGAATCAGTCTTATTTCAAATCACCTATTTGTTGAATCAAAATCAACAAGTAATTCAATCCAAAATCATTTGTTTGTTGAACCAAATTCAACAAATAATTTCATATCAAGCAAAGGAGAAAACTCCTAGCTTTCTTCCATTCTCCTAACCCAAATTAGGTGAATGAGTTCGTCTATTTGGACACCTAAAAGTTCAAAGAATCCTTGATGTGTAGGCCAAATCTACACATCATCCTTTTACGTTTGCTTAATCTAAATCTAGCAAACTGAATGCTCATCATTGGACATAAAAGTTCAATGATAATCCCTCTTGATTTGTAACCCCAAAGTTACAAATCTTTCTCACTTATTGAACCAAACTCAATAAGTGATTCAACTTTATTTGCTTAATCCAAATTAAGCAAATGAAATCCAACTCCTTGAATACAACAATTCAAGGAGATATCTTTTTGATTTGTAGCCTCAAAGCTACTAATATCCATTCACTTTTATAGGTTCCAAAGGCCTTAAAAGATGTAATATCTTAGCCTTAAAGCTATAGGTTTTCTCTCCTTCAACTCCAAAGTTGTTGGAGATCTCTCTTCTCTTTAGCTCCAAAAGCTAGAGAGACTTCTCCTAAAGTTAGCCCAAAGCTAAATGTTGGATTCCTATCTTTCTCCTTTTAGCTCCAAAAGCTAAGGAGAATTCCTCAACATGTAGCCCAAAAGTTACATGTTGGACACCTTTCTTAGACCCAAAATCTAAGTAATTTCTTTCACTCAATCCAAATTGAGTGATCTTTCCTATGACATTTAAAATGCTAAACCCATAGATGCCCCTTAGGAATTATCCAATATGTTGAAGTTCATCCTATCCTATTGGATGAATTTCACCAAATCTTAAGTGAAACCTCTTAGGCAAGTCTATCTTACCCTATTAGATAGACATTTCTCTCATCCAAATATTAAAAGAACTCTAAAACACCTAAAAATTACTTAGGTTCCTTTTGATACAATAATCAATCATCTACCCCAAAAGATTAGATGCCTACATTATTGTATCTTAGGATTCATAAGTAACAGGCTTGTCCGAAAGCAAGCATGTGGTTACTTTATGGGTTCTTCATAACCCTCATAAATATGAAACACTTAAAAATCAAATAAAATTTTTAAGTCACAAACAACTTAAAGTGAACCACCCCTGGATAAAGATTAAATATCTTCATTCCAAAATAAAACCAAACACCCTTAGTGTGACATGCTACACAAGCCCCCTTAGGCATGCTAGGATTAGGATTTTTCTTTTCTGCGCATGTGTTTGATGATTTGGTGTAATTGCCCTTGGATTGTCTGTGTTGTGGGCACTTGCCCTTAAGTGGATAGTGTAGAAATATACTTGTTCTTCTTGCAGGTGGCCATATCTAAAATGGGGGGCGCTCATAAATAATAAACTGCTTTCATGACAGGTGCTGCTTAACCCCCCCCCCCGAAGATGTGGCCAATAGGGTAGAAGCAGATGTTTGACACTCTAAGTGCTAAACAAAATTCTTAATGTGATGCTTTATTATATAAACTGCTTCTAATCCACTGCAGGTTTGAGTCTCTTTTCTTTTCAAACATGTATTTGATAGAATTGTAATTGTATCAAACTTGTGGGGGTTTGGAGCAAAAGAATGAAGTGGACTAAAAGGATGTACCTGTCAAAGGTGAAGCCCAATGTCCATTCAAAAGTCAACAGCCTGAAGAACCCCACAAGTAGAGTCTGTAAATTTGACTTGTTTGTATAATGGCAGGCAACTCAACTGCCAAATCTGGTTGTAATAATATGGACTCTATTTTCATTCATTGTACTTTATTTATAAATAAAAGCATGCTTTGATTGTTTACCTAGTTGTGCAATAGAAATGCATCTTTTACCTAGGTTTCTTTCTTTGCTTTTGTTTGGAAGTGGCTTGGACTGTTTGATGCGGTAGGCTCTTAGGACAAAAATAAGATTTCTACCCATTAAAATATAATCAATCTAAAAATTGATTTAGGCTTCACGATTTTCTAATAAATAAGAAAGTCTTGCATGGCTCCCTTTAAAGAAGCCAAGTTTTCTAAAAAGTAAAATAATCATGCATAGCCCAAAGCATGTTGCATATAGAAAGCCCTCACTTAAGGATTAAATAACAAAAAAGTCTTTTTCTTTATGAGTCAGCATATGCATACCCACATAAATAGGCATCTTGGCCTCAAAGCCAAGTTGTAAGGCCTACCTTCTAAATAAAAACAACCCTACCACTCTACATTTGCATTAAGATCGGATGACATGGTTTTAAAAGCGATTAGGAGGGTTAGATGGTAGTCCCTTCCAGGCGGGACAATAAATCCAGAGGTCGGGCAGGCTATGCCTCTTGTAAGGTGTAGTTCGTAAGCCCCTTTGCACTCGTTAGATTTAGGTTCGAGACACTATCTATCGGTAGTCCTCACCTTAGTCTTAGGGTCCGTGGCAAGGGTTGATTTTAAATCACCCTATAAGTCCTCATCTTTCGTGCAATTCCTCCAACAGGTTTTGTTGGGATGTAAGCCCCAACCTTCTAATAAAAATATCAACTTAAATCAAAATTAGATTTCTAAAATGTAAAGCCCAACATAGGATAGTCCGAGCACCTCTGAGTTTCCCTCAGAATCAAGTGCTCCTACTTCATCTCCTTTGGCTCTCATTCCAAAATCTAAATCTAAGTTGATCCACTCCTTGAAATTCCTAAAGGGCCAAACCCTTTAACTAAGACTTTCTTGGATTTCAAACAAAAACAAACTTTAGTCAATGTTTAAAATGACTAAAAAAAAAAAAAAAACCACCAGTTTAATCAAATGTTTTCCCAAGCCAAAACTTGGGATGTAATTAACCGTAGGGGCTTGCCCCTATGGGATGTCTGTACCCCAGAAATAAATAAACCCCACTCGACCAAACATAGAGTGGGGGAATCGTTGTTAATAATTGTAAATTTTGTTATTGAGTCCATAAGGAAATGATATCTTTATCCTTCGGGGTAATATATCATGTTCTTATGCCGTACTCGATTATAAAATATGCAATCCGTTTGAGGATACAAAAATTCTCCAACAAACATTAGCTAGTTAAGTTGGGGAGATTGTAAAGCCTCTTAAAGAAAAGAAAGCTAAACTCATAAACATCAATGTACCTTTTTTTTGTAATTGTTTGAATTTCTTTAAATACTCTTAAGTTAAGCATGCTTGTAGGGGAGCATTCTTAGGATGACCGATCTAATGGGAAATTACATTGAAGGGATAAAATTGTAATACTTTTAGACTAAAGTGAACCATATTTCAATGATTAAGAATTTGGGTTGTTACAATTATAAATTCAAAATCAAAATTTAAATTATCATATTAAACCATATGCTCCTAATATACGGGTGCTTTTCCTTAGTGAATATGGTCCAATAGGACTATAATGACCACAAATTAGGTACATCGTTTTATAAAGTTTTAGATCCGTGGAACTGCCAGATTCCTAGGTACCTATCGCTGTAATCAATAAAGAAGTTTATTTATTACCAAAAAAAAAAAAAATCCATTAGGTGAAGCACCATAAAGTGTAGGGAGGTAAAATAGATGTAAGAGGGACCGGAAGATATGGAGTTGGTTAAAAATAATTTATTTAGGATTTATTCAAATGATTTATATGAACTCAGAATAACACTAGGTACAGCACTTTACAAGAACTAATGTTGAAAGCAATCCTTCATTTTTGGCAAGTATATAGGGCTAGGATTTTCAGATTTTATTAAACTAGGTCTAGTACTCTGTCGAGTATCATCAAATTGCTTACCATTAATGTGGCACTCATTAAAACTTCGATGAATGCTTGGAGATTCTCTTCGTCGGGCTCTCCTTTGGAATCATGTCACTTGAAGTGAGACTCGCTTTTATATATATTCTTTATTTTAATTAGATTTTAAGGAGGTGCTATGGGGGGATTGGCTTCCAGAGATAATCAATCCAAATATTATATCACTTCATCTAATCAGTATTTGATTCTATTTCCCTTTCCGTCTCAGTTGACTTATCTATGAACAACAGCTTCTGCTGAAATCCGGCAATAACAAATACCAAAGCATCAATGGCACTTTTGTTAAACTTGAATAAGTTGAACCTGTGTACTCTTCAGGAATAAATTGAACCAGTGCGATAAACTACCAGCATCTATGTTACTATTCCTTCTGGAAAATTTTTGTCATGTGTAGAGCAATCTTCCATATGTAGTATCGATACATAGGACATAACAACATTATTAATTGGACAATTTTTTTGCAACATGGACAGGCTTTGGTCAATCTAGCAGAAGAGGTAGCTAATTCTGTTGTGCAGCCGGGTTCAAGGAAGATCAATGGAAAATACATCCAATCCCATCTTCTCTCTAGATTACAAGGTAATATACTTTCTCTTGAAGATTAGTCCTGCTTAGGATTGCTTGAAAGGGAATTACTTTTTAATTCTTTGCGCTTGTTGAGAAAAGCTAATCTATTCTCCTTATTTTTAATATGAAATATTTATATTCTTTGATGGAGATGCAAATAGATTAGACAGTCTAATGAATCCCATGTGACATTTTTTTTACCATATAAAAGCACTAGAAAACCTTTGGACCCATTTAGTAAGGTTATTTTATTCTGGCCATTGGGAACACTCCCTTTGCATGTTTTGGAGCTTTCATCGGCCATCTTTCCATTCTAAAATTGACCCCAAAAATTCCCCAAAAATTGGAACAATATAATAATAATAAATAGTGCAGATTCCTATTGTAAATAATTTATACTATGTGATAATTTAGGCACAATAACACTCACATATATTCAAGATGGAATATAGATGTAATAATATTGAACATAGATGAAGTGGTTGAAGATTTTATTGCCTTGAAATTGCTAGTGTTGCAAGAGCGCAAGTGATCTAGGAAATAGAGTGCAGTGCAAATAGGTTGCAAAGAGTTGACAATGAGATTCGTGTTAGAGAATGCACGAATAAACTTTTTTCTAGTTCAAGAAAATTTCTAATAATGTGTGAATTGGATGCAAAATTTGTTCAAACTCATAAAACTACTAGTCCCAAATTATTGAAGGAATGTTTTTTTAAGATACATAAGGAGCATTATACTTATATAAACTTTTGTGTTTTTTATTCATAACAAACCCTTATCTTTCTACACATCTCCCCACACTCCAAATTAACTCTATGATAAAAAGAATAATTGGGGAAAACTTCAAAATAGTTTTCCAACTATTCACATGACTAATTTAGTTCGAGAGTATCACATTGCTCCAATTTAGTATGTCGATTCTATAAAATTGATCCAAAATTGTCATTGTGGGAGTAGATTGAGATCAAATCTCTATAGCTGAGGGATTAAATCAGATCAATTTTATATCATAATTATAACATGAGCAGCCATTTTGTATTAATTTTGTATTGTCGAGGGACTGAATTGGAGTAATTTGATATTTTGGGATTAAACTGGCTAGGGAGATGCGACAAATGATTGCCTAAAGTAGGAGAGGAAGGTTGATCCAAGTTGATGAGAGTGAATAAGGTTTGTGGGATTAGGCATAGAGCAACAATGAAAGCGTTAAGTTTGTGATAACTGGTTCAACTGAACTGGTTTCCATCCGATAGCAGAGGGGAAAATGCGTAAACTGAGAGCAGCATGCTACCTGGAGTCGGCCGAATGAAAGCGCAGGCATGACTAGAGGGTTCGGTTCACAGTTTTGAGTGGAGGATCGCGTTCGTAGAAGTAAATTAACTACTCCTTATGTGAGAAACATCATTCTATTCATGCCTTGGAGAAGAAAAATGTGAGAGAGAGAGAGAGAGAGAGAGAGAGAGAGAGAGAGAGAGAGAGAGAGAGAGAGAGAGAGAGAGGAGAGAGAGAGAGAGAGAGAGAGAGAGAGAGAGAGAGAGAGAGAGAGAGAGAGAGAGAGAGAGAGAGAGAGAGAGAGAGAGAGAGAGAGAGAGAGAGAGAGAGAGAGAGAGAGAGAGAGAGAGAGAGAGAGAGGAGAGAGAGAGAGAGAGAGAGAGAGAGAGAGAGAGAGAGAGAGAGAGAGAGAGAGAGAGAGAGAGAGAGAGAGGAGAGAGAGAGAGAGAGAGAGGAGAGAGGAGAGAGAGAGAGAGAGAGAGAGAGAGAGAGAGAGAGAGAGAGAGAGAGAGAGAGAGAGAGAGAGAGAGAGAGAGAGAGAGAGAGAGAGAGAGAGAGAGAGAGAGAGAGAGAGAGAGAGAGAGAGAGAGAGAGAGAGAGAGAGAGAGAGAGAGAGAGAGAGAGAGAGAGAAGAGAGAGAGAGAGAGAGAGAGAGAGAGAGAGAGAGAGAGAGAGAGAGAGAGAGAGAGAGAGAGAGAGAGAGAGAGAGAGAGAGAGAGAGAGAGAGAGAGAGAGAGAGAGAGAGAGAGAGAGAGAGAGAGAGAGAGAGAGAGAGAGAGAGAGAGAGAGAGAGAGAGAGAGAGAGAGAGAGAGAGAGAGAGAGAGAGAGAGAGAGAGAGAGAGAGAGAGAGAGAGAGAGAGAGAGAGAGAGAGAGAGAGAGAGAGAGAGAGAGAGAGAGAGAGAGAGAGAGAGAGAGAGAGAGAGAGAGAGAGAGAGAGAGAGAGAGAGAGAGAGAGAGAGAGAGAGAGAGAGAGAGAGGAGAGAGAGAGAGAGAGAGAGAGAGAGAGAGAGAGAGAGAGAGAGAGAGAGAGAGAGAGAGAGAGAGAGAGAGAGAGAGAGAGAGAGAGAGAGAGAGAGAGAGAGAGAGAGAGAAGAGAGAGAGAGAGAGAAGAGAGAGAGAGAGAGAGAGAGAGAGAGAGAGAGAGAGAGAGAGAGAGAGGAGAGAGAGAGAGAGAGAGAGAGAGAGGAGAGAGAGAGAGAGAGAGAGAGAGAGAGGAGAAGAGAGAGGAGAGAGAGAGAGAGAGGAGAGAGAGAGAGGAGCGAGAGAGAGAGAGAAGAGAGGAGAGAGAGAGAGAGAGAGGAGAGAGGAGAGAGAGAGAGAGAGAGAGAGAGAGAGAGAGGAAAGAATGTTCGTTAGTTTTTCCCATTTTCTGTGTAAATCCTTTCGTATTATCTCTTCTAACAGTGAGTGATATTTAATTGAAGGAAAATGAAGAGATTGAAAGCGGAAAGGATGAGATTTGGAGAGAGAGGAGAGAATTTGGAAATTCTTTTCTTCTCAAAGTGAATAAAGAGTAAGTGAACTATTAAATTAAGTTTGATTTAGATATGAATTTATATTCTTATTTTCTAATTGAAGAAATTATAATTGTTGGATGAATTTAATTAAGGTAAGCATTACTTTGATGGTTCAATAATGAAGGAAGGAGATTAGAGGTAAGAATTTATTAAAGTAGAATTTATATGGGAATAATGCAAATTGAAAGATGATGTTGCATGTGAATTTAGAGATTGCAGTATAGAAGATTGTCATAAGTGTTGAAGGTTTGAAACGAGTTGAAGCCAAAACATTCAAAGTGGGTAATTGCATAATTTTTATTATTGTATTTTTATTTCATTCTGAAAGGAGTATTTTATATAATTGTTTTACTACTTATGACTTATTTTGAAAACTATCATGAGTAAGACAATGTATTTAAATGCATAGATGATGGTAGAAATTTGAAATAGAAATTTTTATAAATGAAAATGATTGAAATATTATAAGAATATGAAAGTATATGAATATGTAAAAGAAAATACATGTAAAGAGAAAATATATAAAGGAAATAAAAAGTGAAGTTGGAAAGTATTTATATATACATGATATGTGTGTGTGTGTGTATAAGAATACAATTAAAGAATGAAGAAAGAAATGATATAACTTATAAAAGCATAAATGAATTAAAGATAATGAATGAAAAAAAGGAAAATAATATGCATGCAAATTATATGAGTTCACCCCCGTATGGTACTAACGGTGAAGCAATGTACCCATGCACGTTAAATGGAAATGAAAATAGAAATAAAAATGATTGTAACTTTAATGGTACATTTAGACAGTGCTTATGTACTAATTGAATTGAAAAATGAATAAATGTTGAATTATTATGAAAGGTATATGATATGAAATGTATAAATGAATGAATGAAATCAAATGACAAATACGTATATTAAATGTTATATAAATATGCATGCATCAAATGTTATATGCATTGTTATTTATACATGTTTAATTGTTATTTATATAGAAAGGGTACCCACTGAGTTTACATTGTAAACTCAACCAATTAAACCAATAATTTCAAATAAGTCTCCAGAAACATAGAAATGACTGAAAGAGAATAGATACATCTATGGAAAACGGTGCAACAATGCAAGCAGGTAATATTTGGTTTATATAAATGTTAAATATTTGTGAAGATTTTATTTGTAGTTTGATAAACATTTTCTTAGTAGCTTTTCAGTCTTGTGGATTGTTAGAAATTACTGGTATATGTAAGTGTAGTAATTATCTTATCCGTCCTACTGTCAGTTCTCGTCTTGTTAGTTCGTTTATCTAGGTCAGGTCATGACAAAGTTTCATTTGATAGTTGATGCCATGCCTTAGGCGAGAGGCAAAGGAGAAGAGATCACAAAAATTATTGGTTTGAGCCAAGCTTGGGAATTTTCTTTGATATATTCGCAGAATTATCTACCAATATTCAGATTTATCGACTATAAATTTTCCGGAGCTTTTGAATTTCTGCCAATAAATCGACTTATTTTGTATTATTTTCCTATAGCACATGGATGATTGGTGTAAGATGTGTGTAGAAAAATGCTTCCATCCTTCTGAAATAATAAAATTCTAGCATGCACACACACTCTTCTATATATAATCATTTAAATTCATGATAAAATTTATTAAATTTTAATTAATTATTATATTAGAGATTTAATTTATCATTTATATACAAACAAGACAATTATATTTTGAATATAGTTTTTTATATGAAATTTTAATAATAAATAAATAGTTATAACTTAACACAAAAATTATTGCAACTATTTAAACCACCCAAAGCGAAAATTGAACATTGAGAGCTAATTTGAAAATGAGTATGGAAATCTTAGTTTGCATAGTAATGAACCGACTTATTAAACCCTCTTTCTCTAAAACTTGTTATCGATTGAAGCATTTGATTGAAAAAAAGTATTAATTATTGGTTCCTCAGGAATTTTGCATGATTTGAGGATATTAAGAAGGCTTAAAAATAAATTTTTTTAAATTGTATTTAGGCAGTGATGTTATATTGATCTGAATATTGGGTTGTAAAAAAGTTGTCAATATCTAAATTGAGTGTGTAAAAAATGAAATGCTATGATGGATGTGTGGCAAAAATTATAATGGATAAATTAAGGAATGATTATAATAGAGAAAATTTTGGAGTGACATCTATTAATGATAAGTTGATTAAATGGACTTTGTGTTTTGTATATATAAAACTAAGGGTAGAAAGTCACCAATTTGTCAAGTTGATAAAATTAATATTAGAATATTTGAAAGGAAAAAGATAAAAGTTACATAAATAGAAATTGTTCAAAAGGATTTACTAATAGGAATAAATGGAAAGGAGGATTCATAATGCAAATCCCAAATAGTTGGGATAAGACTATTGTTGATGATGATCAATTAGTAATAGATATTATCGTTATTTGAAACTGGTACTATCTGTTATACTTTTTCTTGTTTACTTCTAATAGTGCTTCATTACTTGGGTTTTCCTCGTAGCTGTTCACGAAAGGTTGAAGGAGAAAATAAAGGATGCCAACTCACTAAAATTTGAAGAAGTTACCTTGTTTTGGATTGGAATGGCTGAGGTATATCGCATATATACTTTTGGACTGAAATTTTCAAATGCAAAAGCAAAGTTTGGTCCAAAGTGAATTGCATAAGCTTATGCAAGATATGGAGTTTTCATTGCAATATATCTTATGTTACAGAGTGTGCAAGTAATGGGCTCATTTGATGGGTGGAGTCAAGGAGAGGAAATGTCACCGGAGTATAGTGGCAATTATTCCAGATTTTCTGCTACTATTAAACTTAGACCTGGAAGGTGTGCAGTTCTTCAGTATTCAAACTCTTTTCTTGCATTTGATATGGATCGATCTTAAATTCTTGTGTTTTAAACTGTAGGTATGAAGTCAAATTCTTGGTTGATGGAGAATGGCTTCTATCACCAGAATTGCCTACTGTAGGAGAAGGAATGTTAAAAAACAACCTCTTGATTGTAGAGTAGCTTCAATGGTAAATTCTTTTTGCCACAAAGGTATTAACTACACTACCCTTGTCTGTAATCGTAATTACGAAGTCCTCAGTCATGTCCAGTAACCAAATTCTGAGAAATTTTGTAGCAGAACTTTAAACTCTAATTATATTTGTATGGTTGTGAGCATGACATTCATCGAGCAAGATTTGAGCGAATTGAGCCTAAGCTAAAGTCTAGCTTAAGTTTATATCAATTGAAATTGAAAGTATCTCCATCAACTATAATTTTTTATTCTTCCTTTCCACTAAATGAATGATGAATATTGATATTTATTTTTAATGGCAAAATTGGTAAAGATTTCCCATTGGCTTAGTTGTAAAAAAAGTTTTATGGTTTTATCTCTATGGGAGGTTGCAAATGCTAAGCATTTCCCAAATTAAAGGTGAAAATTGGTTTATCATTAGTCAAATTAAACCCTTTTGAGATCATGATTATGACCTCCCAATGGATAGAAGTAGAATTGGGGAGTTTATGTAGAATTTGAAACTTATTTAAATTTTTTTTGTTTTTTAATGAAATTTCTCACATTTGTAGGAAGCTTTGAGAAGGACACGTATCAATTAGATTGCCTTAAATGCATAGAAAATGATGGATTGAAGGATTTGCCCAGTTGTAACTATTCCCATGATGTGAACATGAATGTCATTTTGAAGCGATTGTCCCCCAGTCCTAATTTGCTTCTCATAGAGTTAATGCTATAATGGATGATGGGAGTTTTCTAAGTACAACTATACCTAGGACATTGTTCATTGAATTTTGTAATCATGGTTGGCCCTAGTCCTTCCTAACTTGCTCCTTTCAAAACTAATGATTTAGTAGATAGTAAAGGGATTGTTGTGCTATAATTGTACATGGATGGGATGTTGACATGAACAATCTTTAGAGGCTATAACAAGGGTTATTCTTCTGCTAAGCATTAGTTCCTATAGATGATGTCAAACTATTGTGTGATGTCAATAGAGAGCAAATGTTTAATATCTTTAACTTTATAAAAAGATCCAGCATACACAAACATATATAAAAGAGAGTTATAGTTTTTATTTGAAAAATAGAAAAGTAAAAAAAAAAAAAACAACAAGAGTAGATCCAACTGAATAATTCAATAAGCATTTATCATCAATTATTGATAATGCTTTGCTCCATAATTGGTGAAGGTTTGATAGAATATAGTAGATATAAAATATAGAGAATGGATCCTGTGGCAAAAGTTGGAAAAGTACAATGGCATAATAGTTATCTTCAAGAGATTGTTTGTTATCCGTTTAGTCATTCTCTTTTGAGGATGGGAGACCAGATATCAAGAATTTTAGTATAAATTTTGGTGTTAATATTGAGAGTCAAATTTGGTGTAGACAACAAGCATCAACCTCATAAGCGATGAGGTGCATTGATACTATTGGTGATGATGGATAATCAAGTTAACGGGCATTAATGTAGTCAAACAACAATTATTAGGAGACTATAATAGGGTGATAGTGGTTCAAAGATTGTAGCAGAGTGTTGGTGGTTAGGAAATCGTAGTTGGGCTTTAGTAGTTAAAGGGTCATTGTTTAATAGCCCTTATATTGAACCAATGAAATTAATTTTTTTAGAAGTCATGTATTGCATTGTAAATTCATCAAGTAATGTATATTTACACTTATGTTCAGAGTTAAGTTATGTTAAATATGAAGCTTCTGATATTAATATTCAAGTTCAAGTAACATCTAAATCATGTTCAAGTTTATGTTTCTGATGCAACTGTTCAAGTTCAAGAAATGTTTAATTTCAAAAATATTTTGAGTAATTTATATGTTACTGTTTTGATAAAGTTAAATGTATAAGTAAATCTTATTCTAATGTTTTATGACAGTAAAATCATTTTCTTGCACTCATAAATGTTACCTAATGCACATTGTTAAACCTTTAACTCTTTTGTGTACTTAGAAAAATACAAATTTGGACTAATTTCACTCATAGAAGTTGGGGTAGCCTATTGAGCAAAATATGCTCATTATTTATATTTATATGATATGTCAGAAAAAAAAGGAAAGAAAAAGTATAAGCTGAGTAGATTAGTGAAGTCAGGATCTAATTGAGGATAAGTTCATCGATAAAGATATTTTGATAATGTTATTATTTATGTTTTAACTAGTAGAAAATGTATTGTATTACTTATATATAATTCTTTTGGATGATGCATGAAATTAAATGTGAATGGATGTTTATATGTTCTCCTTATATTTTGAATGGTTAGTTGTTTTGATTTATGCAAATTTCGACGATGGGACAAATAGGATTATGTACACTTTTGTCATTAGATTCTAGGGCATCACAATTATAGTCAATGGTGATAGTCATATGGTAGAGGCTTAAATGTGGTGTTCTAATGGCATTGTTTCGATAGCGGTGGATGGATGAAGGCGGTCCAGTGATGGTGGTCATATAGTGGTGATCGAATGAGTGGTCCGTTGGTGATGGTTAGATGATGATGACTGACGACGTTGGACAAATTGTGATGGTTTGATAGTGGTTGTGTGGAGTTTTAGGAATCCTCTTAGCTCTTTCACTCTTTTTTCTCTAGGAAGCCCCTTTATATAGATAGTTGTGGTATATTTATAATTTTTTGTTTATAATGATATTTTGGTAAATTGATAGGAAATACTTGAGTTCGCAAGTAACCTAACCAAAATCGGCGAATAAACAGCAGCCAAATGGATGTCCACCGCAGGAAAACAACAGAAATTTGCTGTTTACAACAGAAAAACAGCACTTGTCCGGGAAAATCTGAGAGAACTCAAAGGAAAGCTTGTATTTCACTAGAAGAAGAAGAAAACAACAAAGATACAATTGATCCTCAATTCGAGAGGAGGATAGATCTCTCCCAAATTTCTAGACGCCGCTAGAGCCCAAAGAAAACCTAAATCTAAGAGATCTCAAATTTCAGCCCAATTCAAGATGATCAAACCCTAGGAAAATCTACTATTTAATGCATACAATTCAAAAGGAATTTCCTAAACAGTCCCTACATTCAAATTCCCTCCTAATCTTCCTCAAAATTTCTTCCTAAAACGCTCCCACAAGAAGCACGGCTCGCGCGGCCTCTGCCCAGGCGGAGAAGTTCCGCTGCGCGCGTCTGGGCCGGTCCCGCGTGGACCGGCTGGACCGGTCCCCTAGACCGGTCTAACATAAATCTAGTCAAAATCTCAAAACATTTTATAGGATAGCTTATATTGATCACTCGATTATAGATCATTCTTCTGACATGCAAGTACATTAATGATGTTGGAATTTAATGATCTTAGGCTCGTTGAATTCATCTTATCGAGGTGCTTGATTTGATTATAAGCATGCTAAGATTTGGAGAACATTTGGCTACCCCATTAATGTCCCAAAGTTCACAAGTATGCTTTAAGTGTTTGATTTACATTCATTTCGTGTCAAATCATATCGCCTTATTATCAATGGATTTTTCTTTTCATGTTCATTTTAGCCATAAGTTTGCTGAAATTAGAGTTTGTCTGGTCCTTAAATTAATTTTGGAATATTTCAATTTAAGTACTGCCTCAGGATTCGTAGTAGATTAAAAAAAAGTTTTTTTTTATGACATTTCAACTATAATTAAAAATATTCTTCATGCTTATCAATAATAAATAATAGAAATGATAGCTGTCACTCAATTTATGATTCAAGGATTCTACTTTCTCCGGACCTAGGTGGCTGATGTGAACCCAAGTCTTTGTTAGTGCAATGAAAATGTGTGAATTCTTAATCTGCATAGCCTCATTTAATGGACCAATTCAGGGACTCACATTGTTTGACTTAGGCTTTGTTTGGGACGGTTTTCTTACTGTTTTCTGAAGTAGTTTTTTAGTTTAAGAAATTTTTATACTAAAAATTTGCTTTTGAAAGCAGTCAGAAAGCCGTTCCAAACAAAGCCTTAATCAATCTGGCATATTCAAACTCAATATGATGTTTTTTTGAGACATTTAGTTAATTAAGGTAAATTCACACACACATCACATATGCATGACTCGTACATAAGACCTCTTAATTGATAGTCAAAACTCTCAACTAACAGATTAAAGTGAGCTGCATAAACTCAACTCAATATGATGTTATTTTGGGATTGTTTTGAGCTTATTTCATTGCTGATTAAGATCCGAGTAGAATCAAACACCAAATCTGTTATTTTAAATGGCTTTGAGATGTGTGCTTTATATTGTATTTTATACATAATTAATAATTACATAACAACTTTTATTCTCCAATAATAATATTTTTAAATTTTTTAAATACTTTTCCCAATAAATTTATGTTAAATAAGATGAAATTTGTTTTGGGTGTTGAGGCTCTTCCAATCAGATATCATGGACGACCAGTAAAGATCTCACTGGACTGCTGGGAAAACAATTTATATAAGAATATTTTATGGATAAGGTTCATAGATTTTAAATTTATGCTGAGATTAATCCTATATATATAAAATATAAAGTTTTATTTGGGATAATTTTTTTTAATTCTCTTTTAAATCTCAATAATAAATTTTGTTTGGCCACCATTTTTAACAGATTTTATATAAAAACGATGCTTTCTATAGCAGCCTTAATTTTTTTTTTTTTTATAACATCTTTACAATCATTATTATAAAAAGCTGAAATACTCCCAATTTGAGTCTAAATTTAACAAATATGAATTAGATATTGCACAATTTTCAATATATATATATATATATATATATATATATATATATATATATATATATATATATATATATATATATATATATATATATATATATATATATATATATATATATTGCTATTGGAGGGTGAAGTGTGAGAGAAATTATTCTATGCAGTCATCGGACCATCAGGAGGCGAATCAGAATGCACCACATCACCCGATATACAACGGTACACAGTATCAGTACACAACAAAAAATTGACATGATACGTCCTGATTCTTCTTCGGATGACATCTTATGACTGCACAGAATAATACACTAAAGACACCATCATACTTTAAAGGGTGACTACAGAATTAATGTTCATAGTCATACTGATTTATTTTAGATCTCAATCAAAATAGGACCTTATTAAAAGGCATCTATCAGAGCAATTAATAAATTTAAAGATATGTTGAACTTATTATAAAAACTATATTAATTATAACTAACAAAAAAAAATCGATCTAAAATTACCAATAAAAAATATAAACATAGGCATTTTATATGAGTGGCTCATTTAAAATAACAAATAAATAAATAATATGATGATATGTATGCCGATTATATATACCATGAGTTGTGTAAAAGAGCCATAATGATAATGATATAAGATTGAATCTTTATAAAATTGATTTTTTTTTGCTCAATAAATAGTAAACCCCAAAGCAAATAAGATAAGGTATTAGCTCTTATGACTATATTTAGGGTTGCAAATGAACTGAGTGTTCGACAAATTGCTTGTGGCTCGACTCGATTATAACTTATTCATACTCATTTATTTAAATAATCAAACAAGTTTAATCAATTTTTAAAATAGGCAGATATTAAATAAACAAACTTGAAGAATTATGTGCTCGGCTGGTTTATGTTCATAAACAATATCAATTAAAGCTTTTGAATAAACTTGATATAGAACTCGTTAAATAGTTCGATTAAGTTTCGATACAATGCTTATGAATCGTTAAGAATCAATTAAGTCTTGATATAAATCTTTATTTGATGTATTTTTACATAATTTTAATTTTATTATAATTAATTAGACTTATTTTGTGAAAGTTTAATTTTATTTATTTTGTTATACTCTTTCAATATAATGAATTTATTCATGTTAAGAGGTACGACTTGAGTTCCAAAATATCAAAGCAGGCGGCGGTAATGTCCAACTACTGGCACCAACTACTTCCCCAACTCGACGAATGCCGCGTCAACATGGCGGAGGTGGAAGGCGACATCCCGTCGATGTAGTCGAAGCTTCGGATTCGAACGTTGAAGCGGAAATTCATCTACATGGTGATGCGTCAGATTCAGCTGAGGAGGAGAACCCACAATTTCATCCATTACATCGCCGTCGGCACGAATTCATTCCGCGAGGCTCAGGTGAGTTCAGAGTCAAAATGGATATTCCATTTTTTGATGGTAAATTACATATCAAAGATTTTCTTGATTGGGAACGTTCCGTCGAAACGTTATTTGAGTATATGGAAATCCCACTTGATAAGCAAGTAAAGTATGTGGTGTGCCGTTTGCGGGGCGGCGCTAGCGCTTGGTGGCAACAGTTACTTCAGGCCAAAGCACGGGAGCACAAGGGCAATGTCCAAAGTTGGGAGCGGATGAAACATCTTTATAGAAGTCATTACTTACCAACGGATTTCGAACAAATCTTGTATATGAAGTTTCAGCATTGCCATCAGGGACAACGTAGCGTAAGTGACTACACGAAAGAGTTCTATCGTCTTAGTGCTCGCAACAACTTGAATGAGATGCCAATCAGATTGTGGCCCGATACATTGGCGGTTTGAAGGAGACGATCCAGGACAAGCTTGAACTGAATTCAGTATGGTCGTTGTCACAAGCAGTTAATTTCGCCTTAAAGGCAGAAATGCAGCTCAGTAGACCTTATATCCCTTTTCACACAGCGCCGTCATTTCATATATTTTACTGCATCCGAGATCAAGGGCCAAGGGTCAACTACAACAAGTGTGCAGAAATCTTCTCCAAAACCACAATCAGCCGCAATTCAGCCCACGGGGATAGTCGAAGTTAAGGGCCAAAATAGACCGAAAACAACAGCAAAAGAAAATCCTTATGGACGGCCATCGACTCTAAAGTGTTTTCGGTGTTTTCAACCGGGACACAAATCCAATGAGTGCCCAAGCCGACAACAATTGCAACTCATAGAAGCCGAGGCAGAGCAGACAGCGAATGTGACCGAAGCTGACGGGGATGATGAGTACGAGGAAGTAATGGGCGATGAAGGCGAACCTGTGATTTGTGTTCTACAAAAACTGTTACTGGCACCGAGTCAGCAATCCAATTCACAACGCAATGCAATCTTCAAATCCAAATGCACCATTAAGGGGAAGATCTGTGACCTTTTGATTGATAACGGTTGCACGGAGAATATCATCTCCCGAGGTGTCGTCCAAGCTTTACAGCTTAAAACGACCAAGAATCCCAATCCCTATAGAATCAGTTGGGTCAAAAAGGGATTAGATATACCGGTGTCGGAGATGTGCAGGGTGAATTTTTCTATCGGGAGGCATTATGCTAGCGAGATACTTTGCGACGTCCTCGATATAGATGTGTGCCACTTGATTTTGGGCCGGCCGTGGCAATTCGATCACGGTGCTGTTTATGATTGCCGAGCTAATTCTTATTCATTTGAATGGAAAGGTCACAAGCTTCGTTTATTGCCTAACCCCCAACGCCTACTCACACCCGTGGAAGAAGAGAAAAGCGCTCTGTGTATTTTCTCTTGGAATTCCTTGATTCAGGCGGGACGTGAAGCCAAGGCCTTCCTGGCCTTGGTTGTGACTGAAAGCAATTCGAAGACTGATACGCAATAATTCCCAGCTGATTTATCTACGTTGCTGGAGGAGTTCTCGGAAATAATACCGTCTGACCTCCCTAATGAACTTCCCCCAATGCGTGCCATACAACATCAAATTGACTTTACACCGGGCTCATCCCTTCCTAACTTACCTCATTATAAAATGAGTCCCACCGAGCATCAGCAATTACAGAAAATTATTGATGAATTGTTGGAAAAGCAGTTAATCCAACCTAGCCTTAGTCCGTGTGCAGTGCCGGCGTTGTTGGTGCCGAAGAAAGACGGGTCGTGGCGCATGTGTATTGATAGCCGGGCTATCAATAAAATTACCATCAAGTATCGTTTTCCAGTACCCAGATTTGAAGACATGTTAGACTCTCTAGCAGGAGCGCAGATTTTCTCCAAGCTCGACTTACGCAGCGGCTACCATCAGATAAGAATTCGGCCCGGCGATGAGTGGAAAACAGCATTTAAAACTCGTCAAGGATTATTTGAATGGAGGGTGATGCCCTTTGGATTATGTAATGCCCCGGCCACATTCCTACGGTTAATGTCTGAGGTTCTGAAATCGTTATTGGGAAAATGTTGCGTGGTGTACTTCGATGACATCCTGGTGTTTAGTGCCTCACCGGAAGACCACTGGCAACATCTGAGGAGTGTCTTTGAGCTGCTACAAAGTCACAAATTGTACTTAAATAAATCCAAGTGCCAATTTGCTACACAAGCTGTACACTTCCTTGGATTTATTGTGTCGACAAACGATGTGGGCATGGACCCAAATAAGGTGTCCGCAATTCAGCAATGGCCACAACCACGAACAGTGACTGAAATTCGAAGTTTTCACGGCCTAGCCAACTTTTATAGACGATTTATTCATGGTTTTAGCGTGATTATGGCCCCTATAACAGATTGTATGAAAGCAAGCCAGTTTCAGTGGGGGGAAGATCAGCAACGGAGTTTTGAAACTATCAAGGCGGCCCTTAGTTCCGCCCCTGTTTTAACAGCACCAGACTTCCACAAACCATTTCAAGTAGACACCTATGCTTCGGCCATAGGGATTGGAGCTGTTCTGTCCCAAGACGGCAAGCCAGTCGAGTTCTTTAGCGAAAAGCTGAGCCCGACTCGACAGAAATGGTCGGTTTATGAGCAAGAGTTATATGCGGTTGTCCGAGCCTTGAAACAATAGGAGCACTATCTCCTGCACCAGGATTTCATTTTGTGTAGTGATCACCAAGCATTACAGTTCTTGAGCACTCAAAAGAATATCAATCGTATGCACGCAAGATGGGTGGTTTTTTTTGCAAAAATTCAGTTTCATACTTAAGCACAAATCAGGACAACAAAACTGGGTCATCGACGCTTTGAGCCGATGCTCGGCATTACTGACTCAGCTGCAAACCGAGATAACAGGGATGGAAAGTTTGAAGGATCTTTACGGTACTGATAAAGATTTTTCTGAACCTTGGCGTGTATGCTCGGCCGGACAACCAGTTGGTGATTTCACCTTAAGGCACGAATACCTCTTTAAAGGCAATTCTTTATGCATTCCAAATTCTTCTGTCCGCCTGCAGCTGATCACCGAAAAGCACTCTGGCGGCTTAGCAACACATCTTGGCCGAGAGAAGACTATTGAGCAATTGAAAGCACGATTCTTTTGGCCGCACCTTCGCAAAGATGTTACAAGATTCATACAACACTGTCTAGTTTGCCAATTGTATAAGGGGAATAGTCAAAACACAGGATTGTACTGCCCATTGCCGGTTCCAGTGTCGATTTGGGAGGATCTCAGCATGGATTTCATACTGGGTTTGCCACGGACAAAGAAGGGAGTCGATTCAATCATGGTGGTCGTAGGTAGATTCTCGAAGATGGCTCACTTCATAGCCTGCAAGAAGACATCTGACGCTCTCGGTGTTGCTCGTTTGTTTTTCCGGGTGATCATTCGACTACACGGGCTTCCCCGAAGCATCACTTCCAATCGTGATGTGAAGTTCGTGAGCCACTTTTGGAGGGAGCTTTGGAAGCAGTTGCAAATAGAAATCAAATTAAGCTCCGCCTATCATCCCCAGACCGACGGCCATACCGAAGTGGTGAATCGCACCCTTGGCAACATGCTTCGATGTTTAGTGCAAGATAATCCGAAGAAGTGGGACGAAATCCTAAGCCAAGCAGAATTTGCTTATAACTCGATGCCGAATCGGTCCACGGGTATGTGTCCTTTTAATATTGTATATACTAAGCCGCCTAATCATGTTGTAGACATTGTCGTCCTTCCAAAATGCCACAATCCGGCGGCCACCAAACTCACAGGAGACTTCAAAGCTGTACTTGACAAAGTCCGCAAGACACTTCAAGCCTCAAATGACTCCTACAAACTAAAAGCAGATGAACATCGCTGGGCCAAAGCTTTCCAGCAGGGAGAATTGGTGATGGCGAGATTCAGGAAAGAGCGCTTCCCCACAGGAACCTATTCCAAGCTTAGTCCCCGGAAGTTCGGACCATTTGCCATCAAGCACAAAATCAGCGACAACGCATACGTGTTAGATTTGCCGCCGGATATATTAACCTCCGCCACGTTCAATGTGGCCGATCTCAGCCCATACTATCCGGCCGACTTTGCGATCATCGAAGTTGATTCGTCAGATACGAATTCTTTTGAAGTGGAGGGGGACTGATGTGGAATCTCTTTACTTATCTTGTGCCTCATGAGTACCGCACCTTTAGGATGCTTTATTTCTGTTATTTGCTTAGTCTCCACTAGTGTTATAACTAACTTTAGGACTATAGTACCGTACCTTTTCTTTCTCTTGTTACACCTTTTGTAGAAAGCTGAAGCTCCTCTAATACCGGGGTTTGAAGCTTGAGCAGACAGTTTTTATCCTTTGATTATCACCAGTATAGTTATTGTTTCATTGAGTTTTCCATTGCATTGTCTCTGTTTTTCTGTGCTTCTTTTGCTTCCACGGCACACTGGCAGATATGTTCGTGAGTAGGCTCAGCAGGCTTGAAGCTCTTTTGCTATGTTAATGAATATCTAGAAAATAAGCTCATTAATAGTTCAATAAGGCTTGTTTGCTTAAAGCTCATTAAAATTGAATATGAACTAAACACAAACCTATTATGAGCATTCATCTTTTTAAACGAATCAAGCTTGTACATAAACAAAAAAACTCGAATCAAGATTGAACCAAGCCTAAACAAATTGATAATAAATAAATTTAAACATAATTTAGCACTTGTTCGCCTCTGCTCGGTTCAGTTCTATTTGTTTGCAGTCCTAGTCATGTTTGAATTTTGATCAAGCTATACTCAAATCACATCCAAACATTATTCAAAACTTGCTCAAACCATGCCTGATTGATTCGATCATTGTTCGAATGTGGATAAAAAATTATTCAAACAACACCCCTTATTTTGAGCTTATTATTTTATATGGAATTGATTCTTTTCAGTTGGGCTTCCTATGTATGTAGTCATCCACTCAAATTATGCGAATAGAGAGGCATTGAATTGCTTGAAACTTATATATATTGAAATAGGAATGTGATGGATAAAATGGCATGGCATTTTGATACTTTTAATATGCTTGTAAGGGCTCAAGAAAAACACACAGATTCAAGATTCCTTAACTTTAAGATGTGAGGCCATATTTGGGCACTTTATCATATGAGTATCTTAAATACTATGCTTGGATAAAGAAAGTTGAATGAAAAGTGTTGGCTTCATCGATACAAAGTGATTGGAATACTTAGCTGAGAGATACGAGGGGAAATTAATTTATGCTATGTTATAGTTGTTGTGATACTATTATGTTGTATTATAGTTATAGTGTATTGCATTATAGTTGTTATTATTATACCTTTTCATATTAAATTTATAGTTTGCTATATTAGAGTTGTTGTGATTATACTTTGTTATGTTATAATTGTGATAGCATTCTTATAGCTTATGATAAACTCCAATATTTTGAAGTTTCATAGATAAGTATTATAACATAAAGTATAATCAATCATTAATATAACACACATTACATAAATAATAATATTTTAATTAATTAAATAGAAGCAATTCATAACATTATATTAACACTTACAAACATTATAATAACAATTACTTGATAGGTCATTACAAACTAAAAAAAATCAATAACAACAAGCTTTTATCCCATTACATGAGGTAAGCTATATGAATCTTTTTTCTCCATTGTGTAATATTAAGAGTCAAATTCTCATTTTAATCCTTATTAATGCAAACTAAGAAATCAATCTTTTATAATATAGTTACATTAAATAGTGTTAAAGTTATAACAAAGCACTTATTGGAATCAAAATTAGGTGATCGTAAGCACTATCAAACAATGCATTAGTTTTTTTTTGCTATACACTTATCCTGAACACGTGGGAGGTGGCACTACTCTTCACCTGGGTAATCGTGGAGGGTGAAAGATTTGGAGTTATAGGGGGCATCAAGATATTGATATTCTACATTTACAAGTGCATTTTAAGTTAAATGTCTTTTATAATGTTTAGTCTAACAGCTCTTTTAATACTTAATAGTATTATTCTCAGTCTTTTTATAATTATGAATTGAATGTTGTGATGGAAATTGGGTTTAGCCTACTGAGTTATAGACTCACTCTATTGCTTATACCATTCCGCAAGGTAAATATACTATTGGGTAGATCCCGTTCAATAGGAAGCAATGATACTTATATTTTGTTTGACATATTTGGGATATGGATTATTGTATATGAATATTTTGAGGAAATGAATTTATGTTTTGTGCACTTTTGATGTTTATTTTATATACTTCTAATGATTAGTGACTCTGATGTATTTGCACATGTGAGATGACACTACATGAAAATTGTTAATTATTGCCGTTTTTTTTTTTCGGTGGTTATGATAAATTTTCTGGCGGTTCTGAAAATTACCGGCAGTTTTCCAGCGGTTTATTAATTGCCGGTATAAACCGCGTAGGAAACAAATTGCGGCGGTCAATTTTCGGAGGCTAAATTTTTCGGCGGCTTTCCGATGCAAACACATATGGTAATTTTCGGTGGTGATAGTGCCGGTGACTGTTGGTTAATTACTGGCAGCATACTGGCCATCTCAAACGCCGATTTCTCCGGTAAAGGCACCGCAAAAATAGAAACCGGCGGCCTACCCGGGGGTTATTATACCGCCGGTATTTCCAGCGGTGTATTATTAAACACCGTCGGGTAAACCACCTATTAATATCAGCGGTCAGACAGCGGTCGGTAATTCTGGCGATTTTTTGACCGGCAGAATGTCCGTCGGTAATTATTAATTTTACTGTAGTGTGATTAGCTTAGTAAGATAATGAATTAGGGTTAAATTCCTCTTTAGATCTTGGAGCATCATAATATTATCCAACAATTTTGTTTCCAATATAACTATATGTTTGTTAACTTTTATATAAGCCTGTTTTAACATCAACTAATCTACAAGATTTTATTTTCTTATGAAGGAATATGAAAATGTGTGGAGGTGCTAGTTTGAATCATGTTTGAACATAGTTTGAATGAGGATTGAATCTTGTTTGAATCTCATTTATGATGTTCAAACCTTGTTCAAGAATTTGCTCTGGAGCTAATATTTTTTCATCAAATGGTTGAACCCAAGTTAGAACTAGAGGTTTTAACTTTATTTAATAGGAATTGAACACTAAGTCTAAATGTGATATTTTATGCTAATTCATTTCTTTTGTAAAACCTAAGGCTATATTATTTCCTTCTTCCTTTCATAACAAACGGTTAATGGCTGCTTTCTAAATTTCATAACCATAAAGTATAAACATTAATATCTATTCATTTGAAGGTGCTTGTAGGGATGCTTTATGATGGACAATGAACGATTGAAAAAGATATGTTTCAATTAGTATTCCTTTGAGTATTAATGCCATCAATATATATATTATACTTTATATTGCCATTGTAAGAATTTTTTTTTTCAAAATGATTTTTTATGTATATTTCTTCAAGAAAATAAATAATAGAGATATTTGATAAGGAAAAATTGATATTATATACTCTATAATAGTGAAAATTGGAGAAAATGTGCATGTTATTTCATTGCATGATGAAATATGCTTGAAAGTTCTTTTTGGGCAAAAATATCCCTGGAATTTAAAGGGAAACTTAGGTATTGCATAAGTGAACCTTTGAGCAAGAAGATGCTTGACCCTTCCTATTATTAGTGCCTACCTAGTTTTCAATGATTATCATTCATGAGTAATGGTTCTCTTACAAAGTTTCAAGACAAAGTTTTTGTACCTTTTAAAGGTTATTAATGTTAATAGATTTGGTTATATACGTTTAAAAATATCATTTATATGACAAAATCTAACCCCAAAAGGGCATTAAACATCAAATTACGAGCTTCAAATATTTATCAAACTCTGTTCTGAACTTGACCAAAACATATTTGGTCATTATCGAACATTCTACAAAGCTTATTTGAATATTTGTTTTCATGTTTTTAAATAATATATGAAGAAAAATCTTTCACGGTTCAAAAATATTTTGATCAAAGTTTGAATAAGATTTCATCAATGTTGGAACCCTATTCAAACAAGTTTTAGCAAGGCTTGTCAAGATGCCATCAAGGTTTTAGCATTGTATGGGCAAAATTAAATCAAGGTTCAAATCTTATTTGAAGATTGTACAAAAATGATTTGAATTTATTATTATTCTCACACTACCTCTCGTGGAATTGACTTATTTGAGTTGTTGTGCTATATAGGCATATGCTTGCTTTAATCATACCTATAGAGATATCATATTACTTGAGTTTCATATAGAAATAGGGGTGTGAGAGAAAATTATATGACGATTTGCGGCTAATGATCTCATTGTATTAAGTATTGAAGGCAATGAGACAAAATATGATATTGTTGAATTTTGCAATGATTAATAATCATCTAAAACATTAGAGGGGTAATTCAACTATGCTGTAGTATAGATATTAAGATTATATTCAGCTATACCAAATTTTTTATCTGTTGTTGTGTTATAGTTGTTGTGATTATACTCACAATGTTATTGTAACAACATTATAATTATTTTAATTATTGTTGATATGTCTTAAGAAATTTCACTTGATTGTCATGAATTTTGATATATTATTTATATTATAAACTTTTTTAATAAAATTTAAAATCTTTTGAATTTCGATTTCAGTAAACTTGTAGCAAATTAAACATCTTGCATGATGAACTCAATGACACCAAAAGTGATCCTATCTAGTCCAAATGAGCACAAATCAAGCATATGAATTAAATTTGAAAACTTTAGAGTATTGAGTGAAGTCCAAATGATTTATAAATTTTGTATGCTTACAGTCTAATCAAGCTTGATGAGACAAATTCAATAAGCCCAAGCTCACTCGATTATGAACTCAAATAACGTAAATACTAAAATAATTATTTATGATTGAATGATACAATGCGAGTCATTATATGGAGTGTTAGGAAAATTTGATTGAATTTATCAAAATGCCAATCATAAAATACTGTAAATAGACATCCATTCTACCCATGAAGGGGAGTTGGACTTATGTTTGAAGAGAAGTTGGAGATTTAAGGTATTTTAGGCTTTAATTAATGCTTGACACCGACGATCACCATTAGCCATTATGCTCATTCAACTGTCGTCATCCTATTACCATAATTAGACCAATGTTATTTGACTACTATCGCCAAAACGTCATAATCCATAAACCATCTTCTAACAGCTAATGTGTAACTAATATCAACCCAAACATTTTGCCCAACCATCATCACTAAGTCATCATATTTGTCCATTGTCACTTGATTAATACCATCCAACAGCTACATCTGTAGCTCTCTCCCACACATTCACAAAAAAGGCAAACACGAATCACATACTTCGTAGTAATCATGTATTGTCTAATTAATGGTAAGGTCGAACTCTTATAAGTTATAACCTATCTATATATTGAATCATTTCAACCTGTAGAGTTCCTGTGGTTTTTTCTCTTTTTGAGTTTTCCACTAAAAAATTCTAGTGTCTACTGCATTCCTTTTTGTCATCTGTATGTGCTGGAATGTTGCGAGAAACTAAAACTTATAAATTCTCTCTATCATTACAAATTTTCTAACATGTAATAATTGTCATATTTCTTATTATGATTTTATAGCTGCTATGTAATGATGTATTGCTTGATTGCTTCTCATTGCGATATTTTATATCCATTAGAATATACTATGTTGATTAATTTATAACCTATTGTATTGTAACTATTGTGAATACACTATGCTAGATTAATATTGTTGTTGCATGTTAGAAAATTTGTGTTAATAGATTGTATATTTTATGTTTTAGCTTTAGACAAAAATTCAACACACATAGAAAAAGTTGTAGGATATCAAAAAATTTAATGTGGAAAATCCATAAAAGAAAAAAACCATGAGGATCGGAACAAATGTATAATATAAGATACAAGAATCTTTTTCTCCTCATAGTTAAATAAGATATGATAAGATATGATAAGGGATTCCATAAATCAGATGTCCACAAACGGATAATGGAAACCCATAATAGGGTTAAATCTTGATAGGAGTTTGGAGACAATGATAGTGGGTGTTTGTGGTAGTCATGTGATGTGATAACTAAAAAAATGAAAGCGAGCTCTTTTGTTATCTTAGATCTTGAACTCTACCTATTTATAGAAAATGAAATCCTATTTATAACATTTTTAGGATGGACATTTTGATAAATTTAAATATAATCTAAAGCACTCCATTGTACTATCCATATTGACCCCTTGATCATAAAACATTTATCAAATAATTGAATGCCTTAACAATGTTAAAATTGAGTAATTTTAGGCTCTTTAAAATCGTGTTGTTGACTCGCTCAATTTGACGATAAGCATGCTATAATTGAAAGTGCTTTGGTCCATCAATTTAGATTCAGAAGTTTTCAAATATAATTCAGGTGCCTGATTTTAACGTGGTTGGAGTTGAATTAAATCATTTGTAGTGTCGATAAGTTTGACTTGTTCTAATAAAATCCGAGCCTTATTTAACATGGTTGTACCATATTCAAATATTGTATGAATCTTGTTAAAGTCCTACTTAAATTGTATTAGAAACTATCTTCAAATCATAACACAATGGCTTAAATATTTACCTAATATGATCTTTACTTTAATCGTTTGTTATTTTAAAATTAATTTTAATCACATCGGAAACTGTGATAAGTATTTTAGTCTGGTTGAAGGTTTAAGACATAATCTGATATTCATTCAATTTTCCGCTATTATTAAAAAAGTCACATTTGCAAGTAAAATTTCCCGAGAACAGCACAACTAATGTTTTTCAGATGCAGATCCTCTGCTCGTTTTCAACCGGCATTTTCATAGCACTTCGGAATACAGCGATCCGTCGTGCGCGGCATTTCGCCGGAGCTCACTAGTCACCAACCATGACAATCGAACTCAAGCTCTCACGATCAAACCGTGTCTATTGCCTTGGTGTAAGCCCTAGTCGCCTTCCTCCCCTGAACCTGTCAACTCCGTTTCTCCGAAACTTTAGACTTCTCGCTGTCTTTGATCTCGCTTCTATCTAATACAACAAGACCTTTAATATCTCCCAGGAATCAGTCGAAGGGAAGATTATAACAATCTTTTCTTCCCCAGTTTCTTATCAGAAAATTATTATCACCTTAACCGGAACCGTCAATTTACAGGTACATCGATTTTTGTTGATCAGATGACAAGCCTTTCCTGTCAATTCTCTTGTTTTTTTTTTTTTTTTTGGTTTGAAACTGATCAATTTGCTCGCTTGATGGAAAGGTTAAAGGAGGAGTGACTGGAGTGATCGAGTCCTTGTACGGCGTGGTGAAGCCCATATGCATCATGTGAGTTCCAAAATCCTTTGGTCTTTGATCTGGCATTCATGTTTCTTGTGTCGATTCAGTCTTCTTGAATTGTGTTGACAACCTATCACAACTTATAATGGCCCGCTTGGTTGAAGTTAGGGTTGAGTAAATATGGGTTTGATAAATCCTATTCAAACAGGTTGCCATAGGATTTAGTAAATTTTAATGGCCAACCTGTTTGGTTGCTCAATTCTTAAATCGAATCAAAGATCTAAAATGTTTGGTTGCAGTTTGGAATATTTGGGGATTACAGAGATGTATTAAATCCAACTAAACTAAACCTTTTAAATCCCAAACTTATTAGGATTGGATCAATCCTGAATTTAAGTTAAGGCTTATTAGTTCATCCTAAATTCAAGATTTACTTTAGATGGCATTTAGAAATCCCTTATGTAACATTTGGGAAGATTAGGCCAAATCTAGCTTAAATTCTATTTAAAGCTAACAATCATAGAACTCCAAGATTTAATTTGCTTGCAGGATTTACCAAACTGATTTAAATCTCCAAATCTTCCAAAATACAACCAAATTGTCTAAAGATTTGGTTGGATTAAGAATTGAGCAACCAAATAGTTCTATCATTATGATTTATTAAAACCTATTATGCTATTTTTTATTCTCTTCACAGTTGGATTATGCCAAAAAATAAAGCAATCATAACTGGTTTTCAGTTCTAATGTTCTCTTCTATTTCATCAGTAGTGCATTTATGGTGGATTAGTTAGCTAATACCATCAGATTATAGTTGGTGCTGAGTGTTTTTCTTTCTCGATTTTGAAGAGACCATCTACAATAATTTGCATGCTAAGTTAGATGATGTACCTATTTGTATCATCCAAACTATAATGTTAATAGAAGGCTATTTGTTGGCATGATAAGGAAACTAGGGTTTGGAGTTGGATTTTGCAAATTGATGCAACACAGGATAAAGAAATGCTTATTCTTCAATGTCCGTGTTGGAATCTATATATTGGTAGGCGACCATTTGATTTTTGCTCAACTAATGTATGCAATGCATTTTCGTTAGTAAGTTGAGATTAAAATAATTAGGTCATAATTATGATATGGTTTCTAGAAAGGAATTTGTTTGAGTTGTTAATTTTCTATTTTTTATTTTTACCATTCAAATTCATGCAAAATACACAAACATGCTTATTGTTATTTTCTAAAAAGCATAATATTATAACCAGAAAATCATATGAGTACAATAGGAGCAATTACAAAGAATTGCCTCAGAAAAAAGTGAGTACCAGGTATGCAACATCAAATGCATTATGAAAACTAAAAAAAAAAATCATTTGGCTTATCTTGCTTTAAGCCTTGTGAATGCAAGGAGTGATATAGTTTTTTTTTTTTTCTGATTCCTACTCCGTTTGATAAATTGGATTTGGTTCTTAATGACCAGAATTTTGATTCTTTAAATGTTTGTATTTAAATCATAAGGCTATTGAGAATCATGAACATTGCTAAATTTGCTAATTGGAGGGAACTGAGGTGTTCCAGTACTAAGAGGATTAGTCTCGATGTTAATACCAACCGATGATGAGGTACCTATCTTTTTAGGGCAAGGAAGAGTAGTAATAATTGTCTTTAGGTCCGGGGGAGAGATTAAAACTAATTTCAAATATTGAGTGCAGACCTAATATCATTGAGTATCATCCACCAACAAAGTAGAAGGCCAAATTATAAGTGCAGAACTGATAGCATTTGGTTGTTTCTCTTGCGATTGATAGTTAGATTTTTCAACTTCGGATGAGCTTTGAAAAATCTGATAATTTATGTTAAAAAGTTTTGCATGAAGACAGTAGAATGAGATGCTTTCAAATTTGGCTGACTGGCAAAAGTCTGAAGGCAAGGTGCCAATCCATACCTTATTTTTAAAATGAGATGTAACTTCCAATTCCTCCAAAACTTTAGCCATGACAGGTCTACAAATATGGGTAGTAGCGACATTCACTTGTAATGATTTTTCAAATATAGAATCCAAGGAACATAAAGTGGATTGTTTGAAGTAAAGTAGTCAAAGTGATATTATAGTTCCTTAAAGGACTCAAAGTGGTGGGATCACTTAGCATACACATCGTATAAGTATTGACATAGTATGAGTGACAAGAGAAAAAATTGATGTAATTTGCTTCTGAAGACAAAGGCCAATAGAAGAATAGTCTCTTACGAATGTAACTTGGACATTAATTTGCAAATTATATATAGGTTATGTCGACTTAAAGAGAATTCACCAACAATGAAAAAAGAATGTGACCTAGAAAATGCAGAGATCTCACCACTGAGGATGAGAGCAGGTTCCCCTAGGTATGTGGAAGGCTATTTTCTTATATTTTTGTTGTATATTGGTTAAAAAAAATGAAAAATGATTTGATGAAGAAGAATGTAAGCTTGAAACTTTCAATCCACCAACCACATTAATGAAGGAACAGTGGGTGGGTGATTGGCTACAATCCCTTAAGGAGAGGAAGGAGGAGGAGCCTTAGCAAAGCAAGAAGGCATCAAGGTAGGAGGTGGCGAGGGGGATCTAAGATCAACTATAACCCTAGGTGCAATCAATATATAAGAAGGCGGAGTCATATTAAGGAGTGATGGGAGGGCCTACTTGTGCTGCCCAAATTGGATGAGGCATAAGTGGAAAGGATTTAGAATGAGGAAATGGGAAAATAATCCGGAGGGGAGAACATTAATTCATAGGGGAGAGAAGATATGATCAGAGCCCCTCCCAACCAAGATACACTTAGGAAAATATGTGTTAGAGCCAAAGCCCTGCATGCTCATTGGCGCGGGGCGAGCTAAATGCAAGCATGCAGGTGGATGCATAGAGTTAAAGTACGCCAAAGCTACACACAATGAGACTGCTCCACAAGCACGAGCGTTGGGTGAGACCTACCGCACTACTAGAAATTGACACTTGCATGAGAGCATTGGGCGAGATGAGTGAAGAAGTTATGGTGCGGCGAGTCGATGTTAAGGGTTTAACTTTGAGGCTTGCTAATTATGATTATTATTATTATTTTAGGCTTGCTAATTATTTGAAGATATGTTTTCACGAAACTAGGTTATTGAATCAACCATACATGAGTAGCATTTTCAAAGAATTATGCTATTTTGTAAAATTTGGTGATGATGATGAATGCATTGAACATGTTGCTGTTTTATTTTATTCTCAAGAATTCAAGTTCTTTGCTTCGTTGGAACTTTGTTTATATTATGTCAACAACATTTTTATGGCATAAATAGCATCTAATTGTGCAGGTGGGCAATATGTATCTCTATTTTAAAATGATAGATGTGAATGTGAAAGTTTTCTCAACGAAGTAAATTTTTATGATTGAATTTTAGAGGTCTAGATCTTTAAGTCATTGTCTCCTATCTGCTGAACAGTAAGAAGAGTATGGAGCTTGCAACATCAGCTGGAAAATTAGGTCCTGGCAGGACAGAGGTATTCCGTTAAATTTTATGGTGCTGCAAGTATGCTACATAAAATCCTTCTTGGAAAATTTGAATTTTCTATTGATGTTTATTTTATTTTGTATCTAATTTAGGTGTATGTCAATTAGATGGTATTTGAATGTTTCTTTAATCTTTTTTATCAGGCCATAACCTTTATCTGTTAATTTTTGTCTTCTATAGTTGACTGATTTTGACATGACCATCTAATATTGCTCTCTTCTTATTGCTGTAATTACTATTGTCTAGTTGAATAAAAAATAATGTCGATAAGAATGGAAATGTCGGTGCTAAATGCACTTCCATTGAATGAGCCTTTTGAACTGCTTATAAATGCATTGTCGCTCAACAACTCTTAAAGAGGTTTTCATATCATTGGTGATTTCTTTTGTTTTATTTGTTTTATTTGTTTTTTTTCAGAAAGAATGAAAGAGGTTGCTTCAAAAAAATAATACCAATCATAGTCTTGATTTTTATGGTTTCTGCATGGTTAGAAAAAAAATCCCCGATTTCTATTGTTATTATTGGCCACAGATCCTTCCTCTTCATTCCCCTTGTTTAATTTTCTTAATTTTCAGAGCCAGAAAAAGGATGATTGAAATCACTGAATCTTAAATAAGATAAATCATACAAATCATTTTTGAAGGAACTGATGAAAGTTCCTGTGTAGCAATTTACTTCCAGAGTTTCATTGGAATAATTTCTTTGTTCATCCAAAGGGGATTTTGGCTTCAATTGCTTTGAAGTTATTATCATGCTTCAACGTATTTTGATTTCCTTAAAATGTCCTCTTTTTTAACCAATCTATTTTGCATTTCTGTTGCAAAATTGTTCAGATAAATTTTTCGTTTTCTTTGAGCTCAGAAAAGAAAAGTGGTTATGACATGTTTTATGAGACATTCCATGGCGGAAATATTAGCATCCAGGTAAAGTTTCTGAGTATTGCATTTATCTTCTTTGTACTCCACAGTTCTGACTTGTGCTTTCAGCATCTTTTAAAATGTGGTTTTACCATTCATTGATCAATGCCCAGTTTTTTTGGATAGTAGTATCTGATCAGTGCCGATGTGACTAGAGGCTATCTACACAAGGCCCTCTCCGCTACATTGGAGCTTATTGTTGAACATGACAAAGGTGAATTTCTGCATCCTCGTTTTTTTTTGCCTCTTCCCTTTATTTTTATGATCAGCAATGCCAAGTTCTTAATATTCTTGCTATTCACAGCCAGTCTCATCCAAGCTCCTATTTCACCTGAGCTCACCAGCTTTTTCATCACTCAAGACACTCAGAAACATCAATTACTTCCTGAATTGTCATCAGGTCCTCTTTGTCCTCCATGCCATTTTCATGCTATATATAAGTTCTTAATATTCTTGCTATTCTAAAAAATTTTTAAAAGTTGAAAAATTAGTGATGATAGAAAGCTTCAAAGAGTAATTTATTATAAAACCTTTTATCAAAATAGCATCTCCAGCAACCACTATGATCCAATGACATTCATTATAAGTGATTTCATTTATCGTAGTATTTTTAGTTGCACAAATATTATTTAAATCAATATTGAGGGTATGTATATTATATGATGTCTAAAAGATGTGAGAATATGTTTGCTGAACAAATAATCCTTTTGCCCTACAAACTAGAGCATTATTTGTAATAACTTGAATAACATTTGAAGGGTCAACCATCATGATCACTTCTTTAATAAAAGTGGAAATGAAGAACTTATATTTATGCTACCTTTCTCAATTTATCATTTTAATAAACATTAGGTAGTTCTTTAATATTGCCATAAATTTGATAAAGTGGTTTCTTTGAGTGTTAGTCCAATTATCACACAACAAACTCACTCCTTTCTCTTTCCATACTCTTTTTGTAGGCTCAAGCAACTTCTTAATATTAGACTTCTCTCTTTGCTATAACTTTAATTTAATGACATTATACCTAAGCGGCATAGAGCTTGCAAGATTGTTATTATAGACAAAAGTAAATGCATTCGAATGATAAGGATTTCTTTCAAGGTTAAAAGGAATGCCAGTTGAGAAAATTACAAACAAATATTCTCTGCTACTTTTTTCTTATCTTTTCCTTTACGCTCATTATTTTCTCTCTTGAAGTACCAAATTTTCAATCAAAAATTTATATTGGGAGAAATGTCTCTTATACTATTTTGAAAATGAAAAGAATAAACAGAAGTTCCTGTTACGCCGGTCCAGCATGGACCGGCTCATCCTGGACCGGCCCAGCCGGTCCAGGTTTACGTGAGGCGGAGACAGGCGCGGGCCAGAGCACAGGCGGAAGAAGGAAAGGGGGCTGGGGTGGGGTCCGCTTGCAATTCAAACATGGTTTAAGTGTTTTTGGAGGGAGAAGGAAGGGTAGAGAAGTCCTTTTGCGATTATTTTGTATTAGAGGATATTAATAGGGAGTTATGAGGGGATTAGGGTTTTTCATCTTGATTTTTGAAAAGAGATTTGTCTTCTAGGTTTTCTTGCTTGGGCTCTTGGCGTTGCCGGAGATTGTTGGAGAGTTTTTCCTTCCTCTCGGATTGAAGGAAACTTGTATCTTTATTGTCTTTTGCATCGACTAGTGAAATATCCATCGTTTGCAATTGTTTCTAGTATTCTCTCTACGATTCTTCTCAGATTTTTCACTGTTTTGTTGTGCGTGGTGGCTGTTTTTCATTGAAAACAGCGGATTATTAGTGATTTGGCTTAGATCCGATAGGAATCACTTGAAAAACTCAAGTGGTACCTATCAAATTGGTATCAGAGCACGGATCCGGACGGTGGGGGGCTGTTTTCCACTGTTTCGCAGCAGTTTTTTGCTTTTCGGAAGAGATCCGGAGACCATTTCGTGGTTCCCATGGCATCTAAACGTGTAGAAGTCTTGGAGACCGAAGTGGGTCAATTTAAGGCGGATCTGGAGGAGAAGATGGCGACGTTGAGTGAGAATGTGGAAGGGAAATTTATGGCATTGGAGGAGATGATGAAAAAGTTGTTGGAAGGGCAAGCAAGAGCTGTGCCAGTGGAGGAAAGAGGAGAAGGTAGTGGGAGCAAGGGCAAGGAGAAGGCAAAGCCGGAAGGGGAAGAGGAGGTGGAACTGCTGGGTAGCAACGGAAGAATGCTGCATCGGGAGTCCATCAGGCGGGAAGAAAGAGAGGATGATTGGCATCGTCGGAGGCCCGACCCAGTGGACCGGCCATGGGGGATCCATAACCACCATGGCGGGGCGCGAGGGGAAGATGGCTATCGACGGCCGAGGAGGGATGATGAGCCCCGATATGGAGAGAGAGGAACTTGGGAAGATCCCATTGCCTGGGACAGAGGAGGCCATGGGGGGAATAGGGCATACGGGGTGGACACGAGGGCCAGAAAGCTGAAAATGCCAGTTTTCGAAGAGGGGAATGTGGATGAGTGGATCCACAAGGTGGAGAGGTATTTTGCAGTGAATGGCCTGATGGAGGAGGAGAGATTGATGGCGGCTAGTATGTGCTTGGAAGGGGCGGCTTTTGCCTGGTTCAAGTACATGGATAAGTGGGATCCGGTGAGGACTTGGAGGGACTTCAAGGAAGCTATCAGGGAGAGATTCAGGGGGAGCAGCCCATGGGAGATCTCCGAGCAGTTCTATGCCCTCACCCAGGAGGGAACAGTGGAGGAATACAGAAAGAAATTTGAGAGTCTGGTGGGAGACATGGAGGGCTTATCGAACAGCACGTTGGGGGGAAACTTCATGAAGGGGCTAAAGCCAGAAATTAGAGATGCTGTGAAGGTCATGAGACCTAGAGATCTGAGGGAAGCAATGGAGTTGGCTCAGCTGGTGGAGAACCAGAAGACCAACGCACGAAGTTGGAGGAACAACCACTCAGGAGGTCCCACTAGGACCACTACCACTTACTTGGCTCCAAAAGGGCCAAGCCCTAATGTCCCTAGAGAGAGTGGAAAGGAGAAGAGTGGGGTGACCAGATCTGCTGGAAGCTTCAAAAAATTGACTGAGGAGGAGATGCAGGAGAAGAGGGCCAAGGGCCTTTGTTTCAGATGTGAGGAGAAGTTTGTTCCAGGACATAGCTGCAAGGATCGCGCTCTTCGGGCTCTCACCGTCTATATAGACGAGGCGCCTGAAGAGGGTGATGATTCTGATGAGGAGCAGATCGATCCACAGTTGGAGGTAGCCGAAGTCTCCCTCAATTCTGTGATGGGATTCACTCCTAGCCATACAATGAAGGTGAAGGGGGAGATTCGGGGGAGAGAGGTTGTGGTTCTGATTGACAGCGGGGCAACCCACAATTTCATATCCACCCAGGTGGCGGAGGAGCTAGGGATGGAGCCTACTGAGACAGGTAGCTACGGGGTGATGATGGGGACAGGGAAGATTGAGTCCAGCACCGGGATCTGCAAAGGGGTGGAGATGAGATTACAGGAGATCAGGGTGGTAGAGGATTTTCTACCCCTGAAGTTGGGTAGCACAGATGTCATTTTGGGCATGAAGTGGCTACAGACCTTGGGTGAAACCAAGGTGAATTGGGGGACCATGGTGATGGAGCTGAGCGTAGAGGGGAAGCAGGTGAAGCTGAGAGGAGAACCAGGATTGTCCAGAGCTGGAGTGTCACTCCGATCCATGGTGAAAATCATACAGGAGGAAGGAGGAGGATTCCTGGTGGAGTTGCAGAGCTTGGAGGAGCAGGAGGAGGGGGAGGGAAGACCCATCCCCGCTTTGGTTCAACCCCTGTTGCAGGAATTTGAGGATGTGTTCCAACCTCCAGTTGGACTACCACCTGACAGAGAGCAGGAGCACCAGATTATCCTGAAAGAAGGAGTATCTCCTATCAGTGTGAGACCTTACAGATATCCTCAGGTGCAGAAAGATGAGATTGAAAGGTTGGTGGGAGAAATGCTAGAAGGAGGGATCATTCAGCCCAGTGTGAGTCCTTTCTCTAGTCCAGTTCTGCTTGTGAAGAAGAAGGATGGGAGTTGGAGGTTCTGTGTAGATTATAGAGCGCTCAACAAGGAAACTGTGCCTGATAAGTTTCCTATTCCTGTGATTGATGAGTTGATGGATGAGCTACATGGAGCCGCCTTGTTCACCAAGGTCGATCTGAAGTCAGGCTATCACCAGATCAGGATGAAGAAGGAAGATGTGCAGAAAACGGCCTTCAGGACTCATGAGGGTCACTACGAGTTTCTGGTGATGCCTTTTGGCCTCACCAACGCTCCGGCAACATTCCAAGCTTTGATGAACCGGATCTTCAAGCCACACCTCCGCAGGTTTGTGTTGGTATTTTTTGATGACATCCTAATTTATAGCAGGACTGAGGAGGAACACCTAGAGCACCTGAGAGTGGTGTTGGGTGTACTGAAGGAGCATCAGTTGAAGGCCAACTTCAAGAAGTGTGACTTCGCTCAGGCACGGGTGGAGTACCTGGGGCACGTGATATCCCAGGAGGGAGTGGCTGCAGATCAATCCAAGATAGAGGCAATGCTGGCGTGGCCTCAACCCAAGACTTTGAAGGGACTCAGAGGGTTTTTGGGACTGACAGGCTATTACAGAAGGTTCGTGAGAGGATACAGCGCCATAGCATGGCCTCTGACAGAGCAGTTGAAGAAGGACGGATTTTTATGGGGAGAAGCAGCTTCAGAGGCCTTTGAGAAGCTGAAGAAGGCCATGACGACGGTGCCAGTGCTTGCTCTGCCAGACTTCAGTCAGGTGTTTGTGGTAGAGACAGATGCTTCAGGCTATGGATTGGGAGCAGTGTTGATGCAGAGGCACAGGCCCATAGCTTACTTCAGTCAAGTCCTATCATCCCGGGCTAGACTGAAGTCAGTCTACGAGAGAGAGCTGATGGCGATTGTACTGGCCATCCAGAAGTGGAGACCTTACTTATTGGGCAGACACTTTATTGTCAGAACTGATCAGAGGAGCCTGAAGTACTTGTTAGAGCAGAGGATGGTCACAGAGGAGCACCAGAGGTGGTTGTCCAAGCTGTTGGGATATGATTTCGAGATACACTACCGACCAGGGCTAGAGAATAAGGCAGCGGATGCCTTATCACGCTGTATGGGGGAGCTCCAGGGGATCGCTGTATCAGTACCAGTATTGATAGATTGGGGAGCCATTAAAGAGGAGAGCATTCAGAATGAGGAGTTAAGGAAGATCAAAGAAGAGGTGTTAGCAGATGAGAACAGCCACCCGGGTTATTCAGTTGTGGGAGAAAGACTGTTCTATCAGGGAAGGAGTGTGATTCCTAGGTCTTCCATCCATATTCCCCAGCTGTTACAGGAGTTTCATGAGAGTGCCATAGGAGGGCATTCAGGAGTGCAGAAAACTTATAGCCGGTTAGCTGCTGAATTGTACTGGAGGGGGATGAGGAAAGACATAGAGGAAATGGTGGCTAAGTGTGATACTTGCCAGCGGAGCAAGTACATGACAATGGCACCAGGGGGATTGCTGCAGCCCCTGGCCCTACCAGAGAAAGTTTGGGAGGAGATTACTATGGACTTCATTGATGGGCTCCCAAAATCAGAAGGCTACACAGTTATACTGGTGGTGGTCGACAGACTGAGCAAATATGCTCATTTCATTCCTTTGAGACACCCGTACACAGCAGTGTCGGTAGCAGCTGCGTTTGTGAGGGAGATAGTTCGCCTGCATGGGGTACCAGAGTCCATTGTTTCTGATAGGGACAAGGTGTTCCTGAGTCATTTTTGGAGAGAACTGTTTAGGATGCAGGGCACCGTATTGAAGAGGAGCACAGCCTATCATCCACAGACTGATGGTCAGACGGAGGTGGTGAATAGGAGTTTGGAGACATACTTGAGGTGCTTCGTGTCAGATACACCAAAGCAGTGGGCCAAATGGCTAGCCTGGGCAGAATACTGGTACAATACCTCGTCTCATTCGGCTACTAAGATGACACCTTTCAAGGTGTTATATGGTAGGGATCCCCCACATCTGGTACACTACAGCCATCAGAGCACTCCAGTATCTGCAGTGGATCAGCATTTGAAGGAAAGAGATCAGGTGTTGGCCGAGCTCAAGAGACACTTACTTAGAGCCCAACAGATTATGAAGAAGCAGGCGGACAGCAAAAGGAGAGATATACAGTTTGGAGTCGGGGACAAGGTCTATTTGAAGCTCCGACCATACCGACAGAGGACTATGGCCCAAAGGAGAAATGAGAAACTCGCAGCGAGATATTTTGGCCCTTTTGAAGTGGAGGAGAAAATCGGGGAGGTGGCATATAGATTGAGGCTTCCTCCAACAGCCAGAATACACCCCGTCTTTCATGTCTCACAGCTGAGGAAAGTGGTGGGGGAGCATGCAGTAAGCCCAGAGTTGCCCAGCACATTGAGGGAGGACATGGAAGTGACACTGGAGCCTATAGCAGTAGAAGGAGTGCGCATCAATGCGAAGGGGGAAAAGGAAGTGAAGATTAGGTGGAGCGGCCTCCCAGATTATGAGGCCACATGGGAGCCATGGGAGAGGATTGCAGAGCAGTTTCCGACCTTCCACCTTGAGGACAAGGTGGTACTTTGGGAGGGGGGTAATGTTACGCCGGTCCAGCATGGACCGGCTCATCCTGGACCGGCCCAGCCGGTCCAGGTTTACGTGAGGCGGAGACAGGCGCGGGCCAGAGCACAGGCGGAAGAAGGAAAGGGGGCTGGGGTGGGGTCCGCTTGCAATTCAAACATGGTTTAAGTGTTTTTGGAGGGAGAAGGAAGGGTAGAGAAGTCCTTTTGCGATTATTTTGTATTAGAGGATATTAATAGGGAGTTATGAGGGGATTAGGGTTTTTCATCTTGATTTTTGAAAAGAGATTTGTCTTCTAGGTTTTCTTGCTTGGGCTCTTGGCGTTGCCGGAGATTGTTGGAGAGTTTTTCCTTCCTCTCGGATTGAAGGAAACTTGTATCTTTATTGTCTTTTGCATCGACTAGTGAAATATCCATCGTTTGCAATTGTTTCTAGTATTCTCTCTACGATTCTTCTCAGATTTTTCACTGTTTTGTTGTGCGTGGTGGCTGTTTTTCATTGAAAACAGCGGATTATTAGTGATTTGGCTTAGATCCGATAGGAATCACTTGAAAAACTCAAGTGGTACCTATCAGTTCCTCATATAGACAGAAATGCCTCTTACCGTCGATGCGCTATGGATTGTGAGAGAAAGGTGTCTTGATTTTGAAACATAATTGTGAGTTTTAGCCTTAAGAGGGGAGATGATAGTGCTGCTGAGAATCAGTTGTCATTGTTGTGTATTGGGCGTAGGGTATTGATGTTGAGAGGGCATAGGCCGTCAAAGTTGAGACGATGCTGAATATCATTGTTGAGATGTGGAGATGTCAAGATGATGCAGCAGTGAGATTGTGATTGTAGAAATTGCCGACATTGGCGTGGATGTCGAGACGCCATCGAATGTTGATGGTGAGCCATTGTGAAGTGTCGAAGTTAAACCCTAGCCATTAGAGAAATGGGACGTGGGCGAGTGCTTCGTCGCTTTTGTGAGAGGAATTGAAGTAAATAGTTTTTAATTTTTTAGTCAGTAAAAATTGAAAAATAAGAAATTATAATTAAAAATAAAATTTTTAATAAAATGTTTAGAGCACTGCTATATGATTTTTTAAATTTTTTTTATTGAACACATCTTTGCCGTGTTTATATATGTCAGAGATATATCAAATGCATTTTCATGTCTGACACTTGTTAGAAATTACATACATCTTTATGGAATGTAGGTGCATCATAGACGACCACCATTACCTTTGCTCTTGATTTATCGGATTTTTATTATTCTGTGGCATATATTTGTAGTTCAACAAGCGGTAGGTGATATATGGTTGGCGGCTGGTGGGTGGTATCTAGCAGCGTTGTTGAGGAAAGGGAAAGGTGTTTTGTATGATAGGATACATTCCAAGGTCCATTCTTATGGTCAGCCGCACCAAGATATCAGCCTGTGGGTTAAGAATGATTGTAGAGTGGAGTATCACTGAGATGAAAAATAGTAGCTGTTATTCTGATAAAATGGGGTGTGGCAGGCGTTTCAATTAGTTTATAGCAGTATAGAAGAAGTGCCTGTGCATTTATATCATGCTGTATTTACTGTCATTGCAGCGTTAGATATGTTAATGTTTTGCTGCTGGGCACATTCTCGTATTTTTTTTTTTAAGTTTCTTTGTGACAACTGACAGCTCCTATTTCTATTTTTATAATTGTGTGACCTTTGCGTAGCTCGTTCACTGTGCACAAAAATCATAATATGCTATCATTATTAGCTTTTGTTTGGCAGGTGGATTTCAGGTTACAGGAAACATATATACTTACTGTTCTTTGTCAGAACCTCTAAGCGGAGAGCTGATTGTTGAAGCATCTGCTGTTCCCATACGCTCCATTGACATACTACTTCTTCGTGTTGAGTCAATCCTTACTGGGGAGAGAATAATATCTGATACTTCGGTTGTTCAGATCACACAGGCAAGAATAGTGCCGTTGATTCATAATTATCATCATTAGCCTTATCATTGGCTTTATAGATTTTCCTTCATTCATTCCTGTGTGCGCTACAGGAGACAGACTTTTCTTTTTTCAAGTCTTTTTCAAAATTCTTGATATATTGCCTTTATATGAAATTTACGTACTAATTTTCTATATTAATTCTAACTACATGTATTATTGACATTTCTGTTCTTTATTGTACTTGCTCAAAGCATATAAGTCTTGTCATTATTTTATTTTTAGTAGGTGCTATTCCTAACATCCCTTAAATATAATCTTATGCATTGAATTGTGCTTTGTAACTGATATTATAGCATTTGTTCCTTTTTAGTCACCATTACAGTAGTCATCATTTATCAAAGCTACCTTTTCTAGTCTAGGCGGTTTTATCTTAAAAGATAATTGATAATTTCCTGCACTTAGCCGTCAACCTTAGTTTTTCTCTTCTGTATTCACAAGACATTTTTGTTCAAATAAATATGGAAAACCTATAGATGCTTTAAATGGCCAATCCAAGTTCAAATGGGAAAGATTGATGGTTGAGGTTAGGTCAACAACCAATTATAACACTTGAACGAAATGAATTAATATTTTAATTTTGTTGGTGCTAGCACATTTACTAGAAGTGATGTCTAACTTGCCCAATTGGTGAGAATTAATCAAGCATTTGCTTGGAAGTTACCCCATATGACATGCTACAGCTTAACTCAATTGTGGTGAGGAGAATACAATGTTTGGCTAGGATGCTATTCGTAGGTCATACTGATGCAGGACTAAGAGAATAAGTCATGCAAATAGAGATTTATGCTAAGTAACATCAAAGACAACAAAATAAATTTCATCAAACATTAAGAACAATAAGAAAATTTGAACTATTAGATCATGTCATAGCAAGAAACTAACAAGTAAAGGCTAAAAAATAACAAAAGGTGAATCAATTTAGACTAGCTAACATGGGTTGACATAAGTCCATCATTTAATTAAGGGACTAGTCACTAGAGTTTTTATTCTCTCAAATTTAAGTAGGACTTGGTGGGTTAATGATACGGCGGTTCCTTTGGAACCACCTCTTGAGGCGGTTCCTTCTGAACCGCCTCAGCCAGCCCATCATGGGCCGGCACTTGTATACCAAAGGAGGCTATTTCGCCTCCTATCTTGCCCAAATTAAATTACCGCCTAAGGGTGGGGTCCACGGGATTTGAATTTATTTGAAAATTATTTTTAGGAAAGATTTGAGGAGGTGAAAAAAGTCTTTAAATAGGAGAGGTAAGGGGAAGGGAAGGGCATGCAAGTATTGTTTTCTTCTTGGAGTTTCTTGGGTGTTTTGGGCTCTAGACTCTCTTGTCTAGAGATTTGGGAGAGACGATCCTCCTCTCGAATTGAGGATCACTTGTATCTTGATTTCGTGTTGTTTTTGCTTTGTTTCCCTTATTGCAATTTAGTGATTTGGGGCTGATTTCGCCCAGATTTTGGCTGAATTCTCGCTATTTTATCTCCAATTAGTGATAGGTTTGCTTGCGAACTCAAGTATTCCCTTAGGGTTACTTGCGAACTCAAGTATTTCCTATCAGTTAATCAACAAATATGAGATGATGCTATTATAGATGAAATGAGAAGACCAATATTTAGTTAGATGAAGAACAAGGGGAGGATTTGATACTTAGCTCATGAATGGGAGGAATGGAGTCCTTGATGAAATGACTGCTAGTTCCTCCTTGGCTTGCCCTTGAAACCCTTGCTCTTTGTTGAATCAACATTCTTGTTGCATTAGTAGAAGCTTGGTTTCCTTGGAGAGGTAGAATAGTTGGGAGGGAAAAGAAAGCTTCAGCTAGATGAGGGTTTGGAAATGGAGAGGTTTACAATTGTGGTTTGAAGGGGAAAGCTAGGCCGACTGCATGGGGAGGAGGGGAGAGATGATATGACCTATTTTAATGGCTTGGAAAGGGAGTAGTCAGCTTGGGAAGTGAAGAGGTGGGGGCTGGTTGCTTGGGGAAGATAAAGGGCTGATTTGGCTTGCTTGGGAAGGGAATTAGTTGGATTGGAAAAGGAAAAGTCAGCTTGACAGGTGAAGAGGTGGGGCTGGCTATTTGGGGAAGAGAAATTGATGATGTGGCTTGCTTGGAAGGGGAAAAGTTAAAGCCATTGTGGATCTCTAAAGGTCACAATTAATTGAGATAAATGCTAAATTAATATGAATTAATTGCAGAATTGGGAAGCCCAAGGGTCGAGGGTGTTGGGGAGAAGATGGAGGCAGTTAGAGGGGAAGGGTGGGTTGTGGCTGCTAGTTGAGGGAAGCAGGTTGCTATAGTGGTGGGAGGCTATTTGGCCGGCTAGGGAAGGAGAAGAAAGAGATAGAGAGGAAAGATGATACAAACCAAGAGCTCACACGCTGTTGGGTATTTCTTTGCCTTTCTCCAAAGGACTTCACACACAAACTCAACTCACCGAGAGAAGAGGAAGCATATAACCAGAAATTTATGTCAAACTACTCATTATCCATATAAGCGAACAATGAGCCATATATATAGGCTCCCAAAACATGAAAGGAACAAAAGACAAGAAGATCTTTGGCTAAACAACACAAAAGCTCCCTCAAGTGAGGGTAAAATTGTAATAAAATAAATAACACCACATTAATATCCTATAACACATGAAACCTAAAATTATAAAGACTCAATCAAAGCTGTAGATTTCCGGCCTCTACGGTGATAAATCCTCCAAGCTCTGATGTCCCAATCACATACACTATCATATTAACTTGATTATGGGGAAAAGCAAGAAAGGGTTGACTCAATCTTAAAATAAGGTTGGATTTTTTGTATGGAATTTTGGAAATTTGAAAGGAACAAAAGACAAGAAGACCTTTGGCTAAACAACACAAAAGCTCCCTCAAGTGAGGGTAAAACTGTAATAAAATAAATAACACCACATAAATATCCTATAACACATGAAACCTAAAATTATAAAGACTCAATCAAAGCTGTAGATCTCCGACCTCTACGGTGATAAATCCTCCAAGCTCTGATGTCCCCATCACATACACTACCATATTAACTTGATTATGGTGAAAAGCAAGAAAGGGTTGACTCAATCTTAAAATAAGGTTGGATTTTTTGTATGGAATTTTGGAAATTTGAATGAGATGAATGGTAATTGGGTTCTATAATTATTAGAAGAAGAATAAATATTGCTTGCTACATAAGTTAAATATAAAGAAGAAAAATTCAAAGACATTGAGGGAGCTTATAAGTTATGAATGTTGGAAATATCAATAACCGGAACAAGTTTAATATTGTAGAGTATAAAGAGTTGAAAGATAATTTTTTTGAGGTGGATAGGGTTAATGAGGAGTTTATTGATATCAAGATAAGTGCTAGTTTTCACATTATAAGCCTGGCTAGTGATTAATACTCCTCTAGCTATATTAAAATCAGTTTTCAGAAGGGACCAATGAATTGCTATAATGTATATTTAAAAGAAGAAATGGCATTTATCGGAGGTTTACTTAAATGGACATATGCTATAGTAGCGTGGGTTATGAGATTATCCATGGTGGATGTGAAATAGGATATAAAATACATTGAGAGAAACTAAATTTGCTTTCACAATATGTATGATATTGCATTATAAAACACATGCCTTTAGATAGAAGACAAATAATTAATTACTTATAAAAATAAATTAATAAAATTACAACTATACATACTTTTTTCTTTGAAGAAAAAATGAATTCTTTTCTAAATATTTTAAGGTGATTCGAAGAGAGCCTTTGACCAAGAATATATTATAGTAGTTATGAATGCAGACTTTAAGAGTATAAAGAAAACAACTTTAAAAAAATGTCCTCAGGATAAAATTGAAAATTTTTAGTCCGGCCAACTTAATACGAGATGAAATTGTTAATTCTATTACAAAATTGTTATAAAAAAATTTAGAGGGTCTAGAAATATATCTTAAATATATTAGGAGATTTGATTGTGTAGTGAAGTGTTATGTGTGAACTCTGATTGTGTTGATCAATTGAGTTATTTTGTTGTTGCGAGACGAACTGGATGATTATCTTTCTCATTTTTTTGAAGGGTTGTGTCGCTTGGGGTTATTTACTTGGCTTTCTCTTGTATTTCTATATTGTTAGACAAGGAGAACTATGCATGTGAGAAGAAAAACAAGGAGAGAGTGAGACAAAAGAGAGATATGTACTTATTTCTCCTTATTTTCATAGTGAATTTCTTGGTGTGGTGCAACTCCGTTGTTTTTTCCCCTATTGGGGTTTTTCCACGTTAAATCTTGGTGTCTTTTATTTTTCTGTTGCTTTTACTTTTTTCTTGTTTCCTCATTGTGGTGTTTACTCTTCATCCCCAACATGAAGTGCTATAAAATGTTTGAGGGATAAATAATTAAAAATTTGAATATTAATGGGTCTTATAGTAATTATAAAAAAAGTTATTCATCTTGCAAAGATTGCTGTGAGTTAAGCTTTTTCATATAATAGTTTTAGACTTTTAGTTTAGCCAACTTGATGTGAGAGAAGATTGCTAGTTCTATTAAAAAAAAATACTGTAGAAGGTTTTGGAGGAATGTATCTTAAATATGTTAGGAGATTTGATTGTGTAGTGAAGAGGTATAACATGTTATTGAGGCCTTGAGGGAAATTTGTGTTTTACAGAGTTAAAAATTTTTGAATGTTAGTCAGTCTTATAGTAATTATAAAAAAGCTGTACATTTGCAAAGATTGTTGTGAGCAAAGTAAAAGCTATAGCTTTTGATGATTCAAATAATAGACAAGTATTAAGGAAGGATAAATATTATAGCTAAGGTTAAGAGTTAAGTCTCTGGAGACATTGATCAAGTTAGATGGATTAGAAGTAATAAATTTTTTATCAAAGAACCCAAGCCTTCCTCCACTTTCAAATATTCCTAAATCACTTATTGCGGAGAAAGTTGACGTGATTTTAAACGATGACATTATTTCCATGAAAGAGGGTGGACGAAGAAGGTACTTGGTGAGGTGGAGAGGTAAACCAGATACAGAGGATACTTGGATAGAGCGCGAGGGGCTCCAGAGGATTGACCCGGATGCGCTAGAGATCTATGAGAACACCCGGGATGCATATTTGACGGATTCGACCTGTTTTCCACTCCAGGAGAATGATGATGACACCCAACTGTGGAAAGTTTATCAGAGGAAGGGCCGGAGATCTATGGCTACAATCGGATTACTTTATTTCTGAGCATTTATTTGTATTTAATTTATTATGTGTAATTTTCTATTTTTACCCTCACTTGAGGAACTAGTTTTATGTGAACCCAGGTGACACTTTTGTCATTTGATGTTTTATTATATTTTGTTTATTTATAGGCCTCACCTCCTCCTTGGGAAGATAATGATTATTATGAATGAAAATTTCTGCACTTTGTGTCTAGGTGTGTTTGAGAGCCTTGAGAGTTCTTGTGAGAGCTTATATGAAGTCCCTAGGTGAGGGCAAAGCAAGACCAGTCAGCCGCAGGAAATGTCCGGGCTCACGGTTTATCCTCGCCTCCACCCCCATTGAGCTTGCCGCCACCGTCATCTCCTCCCAGAGCTCCAACCGACCACCTCCTTTCTCCTCCTAGCCTTGACCATGCACAACCTCTCCTTTCCCCCCTCTTCATAGCCCCTGACCACCTCTTTGTTCCCATGGTCGAAACCATCATGACCCCCTCTTCCCTTTCTCCCCAAAATATCAAATTGATCCTCTAACATTTTCCTAAATTAGCCTAGCGTTAATTTCAGAAAAATCTGAAATTCAAATTTGAAATCTCTTAAACCCTTGAAATCCTTTCCCAAATTGTTTGGTTATATTTATAAAGATATCTCAATCAATCAATTTGAATATTAATTGGAGATCCCAATTAATTCCCTTTCTAAATTAGCCTAGTGTTAATTTTGAAAAATCTGAAATTCAAATTCGAAATCTCCTAAAACCTTGAAATCCTTTCACAAATTGTTGGGTTATATTTGGAAATATCCCAATGAATCAATTTGAATATTAATTGGAGATCCCAATTAATTCCCTTCCTAAATTAGCCTAGTGTTAATTTTGAAAAATCTAAAATTCAACTTCGACATCCCCTAAAGCCTTGAGATCTTTTTCCAAATTGTTGAGTTATGTTTGGAAAGATATCCCAATCATTCAATTTGAATATTAATTGGAGATTCCAATTAATTCCCCTTCCTAACTTAGCCTAGTGTTAATTTAGGAAAATCTAAAATTCAAATTCAAAATCTCTGAATGCCTTGAAATCCTTTCCCAAATTGTTAGGTTATGTTATGTTTGGAAAGATATTCAAATCAATCAATTTGAATATTAATTGGAGATCCCAATTAATTCCCCTTCATAAATTAGCCTAGCGTTAATTTTGAGAATTTGAATTCTCCTACAAGTCTTTAATTTCTTTCCTAAATTGTTGGGCTATGTTTGAAAGGAAATCCTCATCAACAAATCTGAATATTTATTGGAAATCTGAATTAATTCATCTTTCCTTAACTAGTAAGCTATAGTTGGCAACTCCACTAAGGCCCCAAATCAGCCCCCTAATCATTTAGTGCTCCCCCCCCCCCCCTCACATTTCAAGCTAGGAGCTTGTTGTTTCCCTCCCAAATCATCCCTTAGACAGCCGCCTACTGCTGAAACACAGGATTAGCCTATTTTCCAGCCCCACTACCAGTTGTTCCATGATTTGGCGCCCACATAGTTGTTGTCCAGAATTTTCGAAGACGTTAGAGTGCTATCCAAGCATGCAAAAGGGTTTGTATTGCTGTCTTTTCCACATAGGCAGCCAAATGACTTCACCATGGCTTAGTATCTTCTTCCATGAGGGAAACCCCCACATCAAGAGCGTTGTGTGAGTGGGCCTTTGTAGTGACTAATCTATTTGTTAACTTATGAATTGTCTCTAAAACACCACGTGAGCATGTTATTAATTAATATGTTAATTATTTAATGGTCATCCCATTAGCATGTGATTGTTTTTGTAAACTTGATTGCCCCCTTGCATGCGGAAATCATTACTTAAGTTCATGGTGAGCTAATAAATTATTAAGCTCTGTTCAAGCACGCGTAATTTCCAAATCAACATCACTTGCATATATAGTTCTACATCAGTAAGGATTAATATTGAGTCAATCTATTTTTAGTGGTTATGAAGATGTTGATAAATGATATTTAAATTTAAATGCCTTGTGCATGCATTTTGCAAAGGACATTGTTTCAATTGGTGAGACTTCTGCAAAAATAAGTGAAAAGTTAGAGCAAAGAAAATATTTAGAAGATAGAAGGCCTATAATTAGTAGAATAAAGGTTACACGTATGATATGCAATTTTAGTGATTTTGATATTAATAATTATCAATCAATATTATTATATAATAATTTGATAACTCGGTTTGATAGGTTTAACTATCTTATATCTATTATACAAAAGGTTATGGAGATAATGATAATATAGCTTTTAGAATTAAGTTTGAGTGATTAAAATATAGAAGCATCTCAAAGTATTATGCGATTTGAGGATATTGTAGAGGATTAAAATTAAATTTTATAAAATTTCAATTAGATTGACAAATTTATATGGATTCAATTGTTGGACAACAAAAAAATTAGATGAAGTTGAGTGTAGTGAACAAGAGAATGTTAAGATGGACTTGTGGTAAACCAAGAAAAGATGAATTATGGATTGATTATATTAGATGAAAAGTTAAAGTGATAAGTACTCATTTGAAGATAAAATAATTGAAAATAGATTTAGCTAGTTTGAAAATCTACAAATAAATAAGAACTCTACTCATTAGATAGGTATATAAAATTAGTTTGAGGGATTAGGAAGTAGAGGGGTAGCCCTAAGGATTTGCAAAGAATATGCTTAACCCATCAAACAACACTACATAAGAGCAAATGAAAAATGAGATTTCATAAAACCGACCCCAAATAATTTTGATTAGGTTCATGATGATGATGATAAAAATGATGATGATGGTATAAGACTTAAATGGAATTTACTATCTTGTTTCTTATATTGGAGATTGGAAAAGCTTTAACGTGGAAGAAAACACAAAAGTGTTGGAAGGAATTATATAAATCTCGTGAGATTTATATGCAACTAAATGCATGTGCTAAGAATGTTTATGATGCGGACATCGGCATGAAGATTTGGCGCATCTATCACAGGCGGCGTCGTAAATCGACGGCTATAATTTAACTTGTCATTTATGAGTTATTTTCTGAATTTTTTTACTCTTGTTTTATGTTATTTCCTGTTTTACCCCTAAGTTAGTTTATGTGAGTGTTGTGGCTCAAGGGGCATTATTGTAATTTTAGATTTTTCTCATGTTGTGGCCTATATATAGGGCCTTAAGCTATTGTAATGGCGATTGTTGATTGATATGAAAAATTGTTTTTCACACTTGTGTTCTTCTTGTGAGAGAGCGTTAGTGGGATTCCTATGAGAGGAATCGAAGTCTTCACCAGTCGCAGGATGGGTCCGGGCTCGTGATTTGAGATCCCTTGGAGAGGGAAATCGTATCACCCACCAACCTTGGAGACGACCGAGTTCGTGGTTTTCTCGTTGTATTTTCGTCTTCACTCATCACCCTCCTTATTCTTCTTCGTCACATCCAATTCATCCACCAAATTTCCCCGCTCTTCCCCCACAACAAGCTCCACTAAAATCCTCACCATAGCCGCCGGATCTCACCCCACCCGAGCTTCACCCGATCCCACCCTCTTGGCCGCCGACCACCTTCCCCCATTAGCTCCTCCACCGCCAGCCACTCTTGTTTGTCTCCATGAATGAGGAGTCAATGTCACCTTAATGCTTTCCTAAAGAGTGCAAATAATTTAGGAAATTATTTTCATTCAAATAGTTTCCTAAATTAGAAAGCTATTTTAGGAAAGTATTGAATCTCATTCATGATGTAATTCAAACTTAATTTGGGTGATTTAATTTTGGGCGGTTTTCAAATTTAATTTTCAAATTCCACTAATTTGAAATTTGGATTCTTTCCTAATTTTGTCATTCTATTTTGGAAAGTTCTTAAATCAATTCTTTTGAATTTCAAATTCAATTGGATTTGGTTAATTACTTTTCTAATCCTAAATTTACATTTATGCAAGCATGACACCTCATCCCCAAATTCCCTCTTGCCCATTAATGCCGCCGGCCCCTTCATTGGCTTGTATTTAGATTTATTTCCTTAAGTCAAGTCTCTCTTTTGGAAATATTTCAAAACCCCTAAATCTCCTCCTAACTGAAATTGTTCAAAACCTGAAATTAGCTTTGGAAATAAATCCTCCCCCATATTCACGTCACCCTCACATTCCAAGTTCTGTTGCCTAAGCATCCCCTCATTAAATCTTGCCAAACTCATTTTTGATTTGAAATTCCCTCTCACCTTTCTTTGGAAGATATTGCCTCCTTCCTACCAGCCGTGAACTTCAAAGATCAAGCCCTTAATTGCTGCTGCTGCTGGCCGAACTCCTCCATACCCTTTTCCTGGGTTGTCCCTCCTCAATCCTCTCCCTCTTCCACTCAACACCTTGCTGGAATCAAGGCTTGAATGCTCCTCCAATTTCTCTACATCTTAATCTACTAAAATCTGGAGATTCACCTCAGATTTTTGTAAGAAATCTGAAACGGTTTTCAAATTCTAAGAGCAAGAAGCTTGGAGCTTGCTTCCCTTCTCCTCTCTCTCTCTCCCCGTTCTCCTTTCCACCTCCACTTTCCTATTGGGCTTGATTTTCCAGCAACCAGAAATTTCAAGTCTTTAATTACTTCCCAAATCTGGGAGGGGAATAAGGAAATAATTCTCCTAGTTCTCCTCTCTCCCGTTAATTTGTCCAGAGATTCCCGCAGCAGTACAGGGTTGCTGTCCAGATTTCTGGAAGCTGTTAAACTGCTGTCCAGCAGTTTTTCTGCAGCTCCACACTAACTGGCCAGCCCCAAAATTCAATCCGTTGCTTTCCAGACTTCTCCTAGTTGCTGGTCCGCAGTTCAAGCACTTGACACCTCTTGCTAAGAAGGTTTGGAACGTGAAATTGCTGATCTGGAAGAGGAAAACTGTTGTCCACCATTCTTCTTCAGCCCTTGGAAGACCTCTAGCTGCTGTGTTGGAATCAGAGTTGCTGTCCAAATAACCTTAGATCCTCTCCTTAGCAGAGCCGTCCTACCCGTCCTACATCAGTTTACATGTACTTTTGTAGCTTAACCCTTTTCCTTATGTCACAATGTAATATTAAAATTATTTAAATGCTTCAGGTAGCTGATGGAGATGTCTGCAGATCGATGACTTTGCCCATCTATGTGATGCTTCCTCGATTATTGGTGTGTCCCACTGTGCTGAATGGGTAAGCTGTTAACTTGCAATGTGATTGTTTCATTTTTAAATTTTATTCTGAAGTCCCTCACCTCATTGTCAAGATGAACTTCTCTTTAGGCTGAGTTCAGAAATCATGATATTCTAATTTAATATTGTATGAACCGTGACTCAAAGGATCTTTGAAATATATTATCCAAAAAAATTCTGCCTGCTGCTAGCTTTACCTTTTTTTACTTTCCACCCATAGTAATCAAATTGATAACTGTCTACAAAATTTTCTTATAACCTCTGAAGAATAGTCGATGCACGATCTACTTCAAATCCTAGAGCTAAGTATGGGACCACCTGTTAGACCGGTCCTTTGGACCGGTTCAGTCGGTCCTACGGGACTGACTTGTGCGAACCAGGTGGAACTCTTCGCCATCCTGCACGTGCATTCCGACCGCCAGATCTTACAGAGTTGTTTTGGAAGGATTTTGAAGGGAGTTAGGAGGGAAATTTGAATGTAGCGACTTTAGAGATTTTCTTTTGGATTGTATGCATTAAATAGTTTGTTTTCCTAGGGTTAGGGCATCTTGAATTTAACTGGAATTTGAGATCAATTAAGTTCTTTTGGGCTCTAATGGCATATAGAGATTTGGGAGAGATAGATCCTCATCTTGAATAGATGATCAATTGTATCTTGTTATTTTCTTCCATTAGTTTATGTTCTTGCAATAAAATTCTTATTTTTCTTTGATTTTCTGTTAGTAGTGTAGTAGCTAATAACCTCTTGACTGACCCTGCTTTCTTCTGAATTAAAACAGGCCACCTAGCCGAACTTTTTAATTGAATCAGTTCCCGAAAACAGAATGAAACTTGTAGCATGATTACCTTCATGCATGATTTTTATTTGATAGACCCCCTTGTATCCTGACTCTTCCTACACAACTATACTGCAGCAAATGGCTGGAATTTCATTAGCAAAATATGTTCCTATTGTTGTTGGCCTACACAACTTCTCCATAATCGATATAATTGAATACGAAAAACCTACGGATAATGGTCTCCATATCACACAAGTCTAGCTTGAAACATGTTGCGCGCATCAAAATCACTCAACCATTGCTCTTTCCGTGAAGAGTTCATTGATACATCTAAAACATTGCATTATCTAGAAAGGACATCTATGTTGCTAGAAGCAGATCTTCACATCATGCCAACAAGGCCGGATATGGGTGCTAGATTGACCATAGTTGATGATGCTAAGGCGGTGAAGGACAAGTGAAGGCTAGTAAAGCTTCTCCTGTGAACACCTAAGGATTAGAAGAGGAGAATGAAAAGATGAACAATGATGCTCCTCTTGATTTGTAGGTTATTGTGACAGCATTTCTTCAGGCTACTGATTCAAAAAAGGAAAGGAAGAGGAAACATCTAGAAGAGAATTTCAATTGAATTTATGGCTAAATTTGAGCCTTTAACTATACAAAAAATAACAAAGATAAGCTTTAATCCATACTTGCCAAACTCAACTGTGGACCTCCGAAAGGAACACCGCGCAAACGGGTCGATTGGAAGGGCAGATTGGATCGTGCATACGACTAACCATTGAGGATGGAGGCTGACGCCAACATACCTCGATGGATAGTAATATACCCAACCTAGTCACGGGTTTCCCCCACCCGATGCAAGAGCTCGAATGGGGTTTAGTAGATTGTGGGGACCAAGTTTCCCACGGGCGCAAGCCCCCGTGGTTAATTACATCCCAGGCCGGAGCCTGAGAACACTCTCGATTAAGGATCATATATTATCCTCTCCTAAATTGGGATCGGCACAAGGGTATAGACTAGGAAATCCTACTCAAAGGGAAGAAAGGTTCGAAGGGGCTGAATCAACATGCGTGGCTCATACCAGCATTCAGAGGCTCTAGGGTACTAAAGAGAAACTGGAGAAAATCAAAGTCAAACATCCGATCACATGCGTGAGAGAAGGATGGAGGTGGCGTCATCCTGTGACGCGGATAAGTAGGATTTAGGATCCCTGAAAAGAAGGGACCTACCTACCATTTAAGGCATACTACGAGACCGAATGTAGTAGCCTCGAATCATAAATCTAGTTTGGACTTAGTGTTCGACACACACTAAGACCAGTGTCCTAGCTAATGCGATGCAAAGATCTGGACTTATCCCAGCCTGGATGGGGGAGCCAGCTAACCACCTAATCGCTTCAAAACCATGATATCAAGCCATTTATGATAGATGGGTGGGAGGTACAGTTCTTTGGAAATAGGACCGACATCTAGAGAATTTCCTAAGTGGTCATGGACTTATGTGGGTTAGATGCTCCTAACTAATGCAATTAAATTTTAATTAGATTGATTTCTAATGCAATGCATGCTAGTTGAATCGTCAGCTCATGAATGCTATAGAACTTTAAAAACAGGCTTATAGAAAATAATTTTTTGAAAAGAATGAGTCTCCCTAGGTCCGGCACTTCATCCTCATAGGCCAGATTATCCGGACTCTACCCGCAGGCAGGGAGATGTCTTATAGCAAGGAAAGAAAGATGCAGTAATATGCATGCGACCCCGGACGATTCCGGCAATTCCCTAGGTTCGTTAAGTTTCTATATTATTTAAAACTTAAATGTTAAATTTTGGTTATGAGTATAAAAGATTTTGCAGTCCTTAAAGAGCCTAACGAAATCCAGGCGAAATCAAAAGCGACATGCAAGAAAGAAACCTAGAAAAAACATATATTTCTACTGCACAACCAGGAAAGCACATCAATATAAATCCCAAAATAAATCATCTAAATGTCCATAGGCAAACTGCCCTTATTACAACCCAGGGTATGCAGAAAATAAAGTGGCCGGGCACCACTGCCAACAACCCGGGTTTCTAAGCCTATGACAGACGCCAACAACTTTGAGTGGGATATTGGGTCTTCAAATCTCTAGTCTTCTGGACATCTTCTCCTTGGACTTCTTGGGTCTCTCCTCCTTGGAGTCCTTGGAAATCTCCTCCTTGGACTCCTTGGATCCGTCATGGCTTGAATATCCAAACGAAGAGACAATTCCCCCCCAATATGGGGGTATTGCCTTTTCTCTTTGGATATCTAAAGCCATCCAGCTCGATCTTCCAAATGGAAGAAGTCTCTCCCCTTAGGGATGCCTTCTTCTTTTAGAGTCCGAGCTGGATAAGAATATCCCAACTTAAAAGTTGTTTTCACAACTCTTAACAATTATTACAAATAAATTACATTTATTGAAAAGCAGTAAATTCTAAGAGGACCTGCATGGTTATCCTAATAAAAATCACAAGCAGTTCATATAAAAAAAAAATTGCTAACACCATTGACCCTGTGCCAAGCCATGCTCTTAATTTTGAGGGCTAAGCAGCTCCATCTGTGCAGTTATAATTATTAATTTTAGCCCTCATTTTTATTTAGGGGAAGCTGAGCAAGCAACTGCATAAAATATTATTAGAAATAATCATAATGCTCCCCCCTTTTTATTAGCTTGAGCATGGCACCTGCACGGAAGAACAGTATATATATGACGCTCCTAACCTAGGGGTAAATCTAACGCTCACATCCAGAGTGCAGAGAAAGTAAGCAAACACACCAATCATTTTTCAAACAGCATGCAATGAAAACCACGGAAAGCTCCGGCACACAGCAGAAAAATAAAACCCAGCGGCCTAACCTAGTTCTAGAAGTGGTGCCCTAGCAAACCATTCTATGTGTGTGTAAGGCTAGTGTGGTTTGGATAGATCCTAAGTGGGGTAATTAGTTAAACTTGTCTAAAGTTCAGGTCTGTTGTAGGCAAGAAAGGGAATTTTAGTTGGAATTCAAACATTAATGGATTAGGGTCCATTTTAGTTAGTTTAGTTTGTTGGTCTGTTTCAAGAGCTTAAGGAAATAATATTTGAAGTTAAAGTTACATTAGCCAATTTTGGAAAGTTCCGGGTCTTCCTAGGAACTAGACTAAGGGTCAAAAAAGTCACTATAAAAAAAAGGCTAAGTTTGAGTCTTCTATCACCCTAGGAAAATACTAGACCTTAATACGAGTAGTTAGACAGGTAGTAGGCTGAAATCGGAGTTTCCTATCCAAAGTTATGAATTTTCTAAGTTTCGGGCCCTAAACTATAGGCTGGGGTTGACCAAAAAGTTGACTTTCTAATCTAAGCCAATTTCTGGAATCCTAAGATTTTTAATGAATACTAGGCCCTAAATGGAGTCTAATGCAAGTGAGTTTGCCTAATTTGGAATTTTCTACAATTAGTTATGGATTTCTAAAGATCGGGTATTTATTGGAATTTTCTAAATTTCCTAACAAAGGGTCATTTTTATTGTTTTGCTCCAAATCAGCTCCAAACTGATTGGAATCACTCCCAAAGGTCAGGAATAACCTGAGAATGTGATCCCAAGTGTTTGGAGAAAATTTGGGATTTTTAATAATTTTTAATGATTTATTAGAGGCAAAATGGTAATTTCCACCTATGGTCAAATTAGGGGTCAACCTGAAGTCAAACTAGGGAGCCCTATTTATCTAAGGTCAAGGATCAAATTCTGGTCAGTTTGAGGTATTATGGGTAATTTTCTGACCTAATATGTAATTATTGCATTTTCTGGAAGGTCTCCGGGCCTTAATTAGCAGGTTAATTATGGTTGGTTAGCTAAGGGCTTTAAAAGCTCCTAAAAATTTCCAGAAATTTATGAAAGGCTTATGATGTCACTAAATTTAAGTGTTGAAGTTTTCATGTCAATCAGTGATCTATCCTAGCTCCTAGAAAACTTCTAAGTTTGCTAGACAGGTCCTTAATTTTTGTCCTTAAGGTGTCACTACGTTGTAGGAGTTTAAAGTGATGTTTACACTAACCCTCGAGATAATAAATGCAGGGGAGTACATAAACAAAATAAACACGCCATGTCCTTAGATCTAGGAGAGCCTAAACTAAGTGGTGGTAGTGCGACCTACACATGCAATCTACGAAAAATTAAAGAACATACACCTAATGAAGGGATTAGTGAATGATTGGAACTCAATCACCCACTAATCCACTCCCCCATAATTGCTCTTCATTCATAAGATCCATGTCTAAAATTTCATACGATAGCGGGTCTCCCAAAGTTAGAATTTAGGTATAAGTAGTTTTAAAATAATTTAAAAGTACTTATAGATATAAATATATTTTTGGAAAATAAAATAATTGAAAATAATTCAATTTATAATGCATAAGTATAGGGAAACCCGCTGACCACTCTCACCAGTCTCAAAACGATTTAAAAATAATTTGTATCCTGAAAATAATTATTATAATTAATATTTAATATCAAAAATACTCGAATAATCGAATCCAAATAATGATCTGTCAAAGCAGCCAAAATCAAGGGCTGGAAATGATCCCAAAGTAAATACGCATTTTTCTGAAAAAATCAAGGGGTTACACGTCAAAATCCGACTTAAAACGGCGAAGATATGAATTTCCGAAGTTAAAACATAATAAAATAACATTTTAAAATAGCCCTATTTCACTGGTTTTGAAATAACAGAAAATACAGACATACTTTTTTATCTAAAAATAATTTCAAACTATGCAGAATTCACAGTACATCCAAAACAAGGTGCTGTGCGTCGACAGCTGACTTAAAATGACAAAGTTATGTAATTTCGAAGTTTAAGCATAATAAAAATAATATTTGAAAATAATCCAGTTTGCTGTTTTTTCAAAATAAGTACAGAAATACTAAAAATATTTGTGTAATGCATACTCCAGGATGTGCAGAATCAAAATACGTTCAAAACAAGACGTTGTGCGTAAAAATCCGACTTGAAACGGAAAAGTTACGCATTTTCGAAGTTTAAATACGATAATATAATATTTTTAAAATAGTGCTCTTTTGCTGTTTTAAAAATAACTACAGGTATACCTAATATTTTGAAATAAATATGATCCTAAATCGTGCAGAATTCAAATACGTTCAAATCAAGGTGTTGTGCGTTAAAATCGGGTTAAAAACGGGAAAGTTATGAATTTTCAAAGTTTAAATATAATAAAAGGATTTAAAAATAATTTAAAATAAACAATGTCTAAAGATAATTATTCAAAATAGTCTAAAATAATATTTTAATAATTCTGAAAGTTAAAGTAATTGGAAAATGCATAATAACAGTAATATTTTTAATAATTAATAAGATCTTAAGTAAATTCAACTAATTAAAATAATTAAAAAAATAATATTTGATTATTAAGAATACAATTTTAGTATTTAAATAAATATAACAACATAGTAATAAAATAATAATGATACATGACATAGATAAGTTAAAATAAAATATATTTATTAATATTATAATTTAAAACAATAATATGATAAAATAATAACAACAAAATAATTAAAATAATATATTTAAAATAATATTATATGTGTATGTTGACTGTTTTTAAAATAAATTAAAATCCATAGGTTATTTTTATAAAAAAATTTTTTATCAGGTAGAGGACGTCAATACGATCAATTCGAGGTATTGTGCGTCGAAAACGGACAAAAAAACGGATTTTCTGTGATTTTTCTAAGTTAAAATAGGTTTTAAAATAATTTTTTAATATTTATTAATTAAAAATTGGACGGCGGCTCGGTGCGGGACGCGTGGCAGCAGCGGGTAGGCTACGCGGTCGCGGGCCAATAATTGGCGGCGGCGCGATGATTGCGCCGCCAATCAATGATTGCGGCAATCATGCCGCAATCAGTAACCGCGGGCCGTGGTTACTTATCCACGTCAGCCGCCATCGCCCGCCGTCGGATCCGCGCGGTTCTGGATGGACGGTCCAGATCGGATCCGGCGGCTGCCTTGACCGCGCGGTCAAGCCCGCTGTCCAGCGGTCACCGTGGAACGAAGAATCCGGACCGTCGATCGCGGATCAGACGGTCCAGGCACATCCAGGGCATGCAGGCGTGCGACCGAGAGCCCTAGGGTTATTCTTGCTTCGTTCTCCCAAACGGCTAAACGAAACGCGACGAAACTTTAGATCTAGCTTCTACAAGTGAAGAGCATCCGTGGGGGGTATTTTGTTCGAATTAAAACGCGCTAATAACGATGCTAATTAACCCTAAGTGTTCTAACTAGGGTTTAGGTTTTACCTCAATCCACACGGTGGATTCGGGAGATCTTGGGCTCGTTGGACTCGTGGACTCTCCAGGAACAACTTCCTAGTTGACGTCGAGATCCAACGCACGCTCGATCGACAGGATGAAGCCTTGGAAGAAATTTCGTCTCGGGTTCGCCGGAGGATCGCCGCCGGCGGGGTCTAAGCGTCGGGATTTGGTCGAGGGAGGTGAGGGGAAGTCCAAGGAACTCTCACACGAAAGTTCTTGGGCTTTGGGAGGCTAGGGCTCAGGAATTTCGAAAAAAGGTCTCTAAGCACTCTAATTTTTTGTATTTAAGGGGCCTAATCTCATTATCAACGGCTTAGATCCGATTTTACATCCATCATGAGGCTCTATCAAGTAAATTAGGCGGGATTTGGGTTTCAAAATGAAGGGGATTCAATTGGCATTGATTATAGTAATGAATGGGCTCTAATTGGGCTTTAATAGGTTAATTTAGCCTATTAATGGCTAGATTTGACCAAGTCAAATCTTGACTTGGTCAAACCAGTCAAGTAGACCAAGGAATATGAGGGTTCGAGCCATGAGTGAGTTTGGAAAAGTTTGATTTTGATTTGAAGCTCAAAAGGGGCTAAGTGGTCAACCCTAGTTGACTTGGTCAACTGGGTTGACCCAGAGCCCAAGTTCAGGCTCGACGGACTCGACTCGACCCCACGAACCTATTGGAGAGGGTCTTGGGGTCTGACTTGGTCAATTTGACCAAGTCAACTCTCCAAGCCCAATTCTGGGCAAAATCGAGGTCAACAAACGGACCCCCAACAGGAGTGGCGAACAACTAGTGAACCGCTCGTGTTGGCGTTGACCGACTAAGCCACCGAAAGGAGAGTAAAGAGTACAAAAGTGTAAGGGTACCAAAAAGGTGAAAGAAAGATAGAAAACTCTTCTCCTGGCCTTATCCTACAGCGAGGGCAGAGCCTAGGAAAGGAGAAAGGGCAGCAGTGCACAAGTCCAGAATCACCAAAAAATGGTGAACTGGTAGTAGGGTCTTCTCCTGGCCTTACTCTTTGACAAGGGTAGAGCCAAGGATAGAACCAACGGTAAAGATCACCTAAAAAAAAAATGAAAACAAAGTGAGGGAATTCTCCTATAGCCTTGCCCCGTAGCGAAGGCAGAGCAGAAAGGAGAATCAACAGTAAAGATCACCACTAGGGTGAAAAAGGTAAATAGGTTCTCCTCTAGCCTTACCCTGTATTAGGGGCAGAGCCAAGAGAAGGACCAAAAGTAAGGTAGCAAAAGCATATCAACTATCTGTCTGACTATATCGAATCAGCAGAATAGAAGGTGAAAGGGTTCCAAATCTTCCTGCCTATTTCAGGACAGTGGATTGGGGTGACTCAGTATCTGTATAACCAAATCGGGTCAACAAACAAAGAAATCACAAAGCCTGGTGTCTGCCTAATCGGAACAAGACACTCATGGAAAAGGATGGCGAGGAGTTCCTGTCAGGTGCTCTGTCAGGCCCTCTCTACCAAGTAAGTCAAACCAGCTTCCTGTCTGTTCATTTCAAACAGCAGGATAGAAGGTGAAAAGATCCCATCTCCTCCTGCCTATTTCAGGACAGTGGATTGGGGTGACTCAGTATCTGTCTGATCAACTCAGGACAGCAAACAAGAGAGTCACAAAATCTGGTGCCTATTTGATCAGAACAGGACACTCAGGGAAAGAGGCGAGGAGTTCCTGCCAGGTGCTCTGTCAGGCCCTCTCTACCAAGTAAAACCAGCTACCCGCCTGACCGTATCTGGACAGCGGGGTGGAAAGTGAAAAGTATCCCGCCCCTCCTGATCCTTTCGGAACAGTGGATTGGGGTGACTCGATACTTCTGCCTGACCTCAGCAAAAGTAAAGAAGACACGAAATGGAAGCCTGCGTAGTCTTTTACAGGACATCCGAGTAAAGGGGTGTTGAGGAATTGCGCCTCCCAGGGACTATGTCGGGCTCACTCAACGGTAAAGTAAAACCAACTACCGGGCTGTCCGCATCTGGACAGCGGGTAGATGGTGAAAGGATCCCGCCCCTCCTGCTCCTTTCGGAACAGTAGATTGGGGTGGCCACTACTTCTGCCTGACCTTAGCAAGAAGCTCATGAACCACGAAATGGAAGCCTGCTTAGTCTTTTACAGGACATCCGAGGTAAAGGGTTGTTGAGGAATTGCGCCTCCCAGGGACTCTGTCGGGCTCACTCAACAGTAAAGTAAAACCAACTACCAGGCTGACCGTATCTGGACAACGGGTAGAGGGTGAAAGGATCCCGCCCCTCCTGCTCGTTTCAGAACAGTGGATTGGGGTGGCCACTACTTCTGCCTGACCTCAGCAAGAAGCTCATGAACCACGAAATGGAAGCCTGCTTAGTCTTTTACAGGACATCCGAAGTAAAGGGTTGTTGAGGAATCACGCCTCCCAGGAACTCTGTCGGGCTCACTCAACGGTAAAGTAAAACCAACTACCAGGCTGACCGCATCTGGACAGCGGGTAGAGGGTAAAAGGATCCCGCCCCTCCTGCTCCTTTCGGAACAGTGGATTGGGGTGGCCACTACTTCTGTCTGACCTCAGCAAGAAGCTCATGAACCACGAAATGGAAGCCGGCTTAGTCTTTTACAGGGCATCCGAGGTAAAAGAAAGAAACGTTGAGGAATTGCGCCTCCCAGGGACTCTGTCGGGCTCACTCAACGGGTAAGCTTCGACATCTGCTGTAGCCAGTGCGGTCTTGCAGATGAAGAAGGGCTCAATACCCACCCAGTCATTTCAACTGAGTGAATAAAGAGTCAGGCTCTGATGCCTGCCTGATCAGGACAGGGCAAACGAGAGCGTGGCGAGGAGTACCTGCCAGGTGCTCTGTCAGGTCCTCTCTACCAGGTAAACTCAACTATCTGTCTGTTCATTTCAAACAGCAGAATAGAAGGTCAAAAGTCACCTCGACATCAGCCCAACACGCATCTGTGTAGGGATGTTAGGGAAAAAGAGGTAAGTAAATGAGATAATTTTGAGGGCAGAACCACCTAGGGAACCCTTTCTAGCAACCTGGTAACCACATGGTAGAGGACAAATCGTCGTGGCCATGAGTATCCAAATGCTGTCAGGATCTCCTAAAGAACCCTAACCCTACAAAAAGGGGGGAGAAGACGTCAGAATGACATCCCTCCAGAAGGCTGGAAGAGATATACCCGCTGTAAAGTGTGTAAAGGGGCGATCTCATTCCAAAGGAGTAAAAAGAACTTGAGTAGCGAGGAAGCACCTCAACTACAGAAGGCAGGACTATGCCTGATAAAAACAATTCTCAAAGAGGCAACAATGGTGGACCCATACTAACTGATGGGAACCCTGTAAGAGGTAGGAGTATTATCAAAACATCCAAGGGACCTCTCCGGCAGCTAGGAGTGGGGTCTCAATGGGGAAACAAGTGGTAAAGGTATCTGAAAGAGCTGACTCTCTACTAGAGAATCAAAATCTCAAGGAAAAGGTGATAGTAGCATCTAAGGTGTGATGCCCTATATCACCAGGTAAGAAAAAGAGCCAAAGTAGTGAGGGATCATCATCTCTACCAAGGACAACAACTCTGAGTAAGTAAAATCTCACAGTAGTAACACCCACACAAACTAGTGGGACCCTATGAAAAGTAAAAGTGACCTCGACACATTCATAGGACTGCTCTGTCAACTGAGTCTAGAGTATGAATAGTAACATGGGTCACGAAAAAGTAGTAAAAGAACTGATCTTCTGCTAAAAGATCAAAGTTCTCAAAGTGGTGATGTTAGTATCCTGGGCAAGGTATACTACACAACGAGGAGAAAAGTAGCTCTAGGTAGTGAAGGGGACACACCTACCACCTGAGTACGGTAATCATGTATAGAAGTGAAGTATTATCAGAAGGATCACAGTGGTAGCACCTACCCTGATCGGGCAGGACCCTGTGGGGGGGGGGAAAGCAACAACACAATATCCATAGGGCTACTCTAGCAGCTAGGAGTAGAGTATGAATGTGGAGAGTAGGGGTGCAAAGAAACTCAGGAGCTGATCTTTTACTGGAAAATCAAAGCTCCCAAAGTCGTGGTGCTAACTCCTAAGAATATGTGTACCACACCACAACTAAGAAAACAACTCTAGGTAGTCAGACGACATCCTCACTACCGAGGATAGTAATCAAAATTAATGATTACTAGAAGGGTCACAATGGTAACACCTACCCCTAATTGGGTAGGACCCTGTGAGAAGTGAAAACAATCAAACAAAATCCACGGGGCTACTCTAGCAGCTAAGAGTAGGGAACGAATGCTGAAAGTGAGTGAGTAAAGGAACTAGGGAGCTGATCTTCTACTAGAAAAGCTAAGCTCCTGAGGATGTGATGCTAACACCTGAGAGAGGGTGTACTACATCACAGCTAAGGAAACAACTCTGAGGTGACAAGGGAGCACACCTGACACCTAATCTGATAACCATGAGTGAGATTTATGATTATCATAAGACCACAGTGGTAACACCTACCCTAATCAGGTAGGACCCTGTGCAGAGTGAGGGTAACACTGCCACATTCATATGACTACTCTGGCAGCTCAGAGTAATTCATGAATAGGAGGTAGACTGCCAAAAGAGGGCAGCATGGGGCGATCTCTTCTTAGAAAGACCTAAGCCCAAAAGGTAGTGATGGTTACATCTCAAAACATAATGTATTACATCACTAACGGAGGAATGCATTCAAAATCATTTAAATTGATCGACCAACTAGGTGGGAACTCAACCTTGAAGAGATTGTCAAAGTACTCTTAAGGGAGGAGAAAGAGAAATTTTTGGGGAATTTGAGCTCTTAAAGAGTTTTACCGGGTTCCTCCTGCGACAAGGGCAACCGGGTTTTGTACTCCTAAGAGCTTCCCGTTTTTTTTTTTTTTTAACCCTGATCATATTCGTCACATGAACAGATCTGAGAAATTTGTGCTTTTGGAGAGTTTTACCGGGTTCCTCCTGCAACAAGGGCAACCGGTTTTGCTCTACTAAGAGCTCCCCTCCTTTATCACACATGAATTTTTAAATTGGGGGTAGTTGATGGTTTTGGTAATCCAGATCACACCTGGGACGACAGGTGAAACTGGGGAACACAATCATATTGAAACTAATGTACAACAGAAACCATCATCAGGATAGGGGATCAACACTACCATATTTATCTAGCGCGGGATGGTGTGGACCCAGTACCCTATCTCAAAAAGAGTCTGAACCCATGACTCTAGCATCCTTGATCACATTCAACTCATCTGAATGGACTAGGGGCTACATCTATCAGATCAGGACTGATAGGAAAAAGTAATTCAACTAGAGATAGTGGATCTCCATCACCATACCTGACTGTCATGGAGTGGTGTGGACCCAGTATCACCTCTCAAAAACCTAGACTCAAACTACTGATTTTGATATCCCAGACCACACCTGGGGCGACAGGTGAAACTGGGGGACTAAGCCCTACAAAGGGGAGAACAAACTAAAAATTCTATGCGATAGCACCAACGTGATTGGTGCGCACAGACAAAAGTACAAAACATCCCTACGGCGTATTGGTATATCACCTCTAAGGATAGCTTCATACTCTTCTAAGCGACGTCACGTGGTAGAGGACAAATCGTCGTGGCCACGTAGACCGCTGAAAAGTAAGAGGAGATCCTTTTAGGAGTTACATATACAGATGAATATCCACAGGCGGTAGGGAGGCTCCCCTTTGAAGTACTAGACTCAGGCATAATACTTTTTCAAGTACTGTCCGTTGATGACAGGCATCGGGTGAACGCCATTTGCATCAACAAGTAGGTAGGCACCACCTTCATAAACTTGCTCTACGGCGAAGGGGCCTTCCCAAACAGGCTCAAACTTACCACCTTGCCGACGGTGCGAGATGATAGGTCTACGCAAAACAAGAACTAACTCGCCTACCCGGAAAGCACAGGGTCTAACAAGGCGCTCGTAGTGTCGTATCATTCGAGCCTGACTTAGCTTAAGGTATTGATAAGCTCGTAAGCGAAGCTCATCTAAACCATTTAGCTCTTCCAACCTTAGTCGGGCATTATCTTCCTCAGATAGATTGTAACTAACTGCGACACGCAGTGAGGGGAGCTCGACCTCAAGTGGGAGGATCGCTTCAGTCCCAAAAGCTAAAGCATATGGGGTGGACTGAGTAGGAGTACGGTAGGTAGTCCTATAAGCCCATAATGCTTCAGGTAACTTGTCATGCCATTCTCTTTTATTTGCAACAAGGATTTTCCTTATCAGTTGCACAAGAGTCTTATTAAATGCCTCTGCCAAGCCATTGGCTTTAGGGTAGTAAATTGACGAGTATCGCCAATTAATGTTATGGCGGCGGGCAAATCTGGCAATTTTGGTGCTTCTAAAGGACGGGCCGTTATCTGAGATTATACGGCGCGGAACACCAAAGCGATAAACAACGTTATCACGAAAGAAGCGCATCACATCTTCTGATTTAACTTTCTTAAGCGGGACAGCTTCTGCCCACTTAGAGAAGTAATCAGTGGCGGCTAAAATGAACCTATGACCCTTAGAGGAAGGAGGGTCTATAGGACCCACCACATCCGTGCCCCAGCCCTCAAATGGCCAAGAAGAAACAGTAGGGTGCAACGGACTAGGGGGTTGATGAATCACCGTGCCATGAATCTGGCATTGGTGGCATCTCTTAGCGTGCTCCATACAATCGTGGATCATAGTCGGCCAGTAGTAGCCAAGGCGTTTAATTCTGTCTTTCATTTTAGGTCCAGACTGATGGGCACCGCAACACCCTTCATGTATCTCGCTCATGACTCGACTAGCCTCTTCTTTGTTGAGGCATCTTAACCACATCTGGTCAAATGAGCGTCGATACAAGGTCTCATTTATGTAGATGAATGATAGAGCTCTCTTTCTAATTTGAGCGGCAAGAGATCTATCATCCGGGAGCCTACCATTCTTTAAATATTCTATGAAGGGCTCTCTCCAGTCTGACTCCTCATCAACAGCAAGGACTGTGAGGGTCTGATCAGAGGAGGACAGGTCTGCGGGGCATAGAGCTTGACGATACTGGACAGAAATAGAAACTGGGTTTCTAGTAGGGTCAGCTAATTCTTTTGCTAACTTGGCCAATGCGTCTGCTTTTCCATTTTCAGATCTAGGGACCTTGGCCAAAGTTACTTCTGGTATTAAGCTCAGGAGCTCCATCGCTTTATTATGATATGGAATGAGCTCAGGCTTAAGTACTTTGTAGACTCCAGCTACTTGATTGATTATCAGTTGGGAGTCTCCAAATATCTTCACCCGCGTAAGACTCATCTGAATGGCCAACTCTAGCCCCAAAATCAGAGCTTCGTACTCAGCTTCATTATTGGTACGAGGTTCTGATAAACTATAGGAGTACCGTAGAGTATGACCATCAGGAGACACAAAAATCAGGCCTAATCCTACCCTAATTGTAGGAGTTTCATATGGACTTGAAGCTTTAACGGATGACGCACCGTCAAAGTAGAACTCCCAAGTAGGGGACTCCTGTTCATCCACACTCATGATGAATTCATCAGGTAGCTCATCATTGAGTGGGGAATCTGCAGGGATTGGGTGATCGGCCAGAAAGTCAGCTAGAGCCTGTCCTTTGACGGCCCGCTGGGGAACAAAAGTAATATCAAATTGCAGTAATATCATAGACCATCGTGCTAGTCGACCTGAGAGGGTCGGACGGGTCATCAAGTACTGCAATGGGTTGACTCGAGAGATCAGATTGATCTTATGTGATAGCATATAATGCCTAAGCTTCTGTACCGCGAAGATCAAGGCTAAACATTGCTTTTCTATCGCTGGGTACTTAAGCTCTGCAGGTATCAGTCGCCTGCTGAGGTAGTACAAGGAATTCTCCTTGCCTTCCTCATTCTCTTGAGCCAACAGTGCACCTAAAGACTCATCCAGGGCCGTAGTGTAGAGAATTAACGGCCTACCCGGGATAGGTGCAGCTAAAACTGGGGGGTTTATCAGGTAGCGCTTTATACTCTCAAAGGCCTCCTGACAACTCTCATCCCAATGGAATCGGGCATCCTTCTTCACTAGTGCAGAGAAAGGATGACACCTGCCAGAAAGATTAGAGATAAATCTCCGCAAGAAAGCTAGTTTACCCTGAAAGGACCTTAATTGGGTAAGACTCTTAGGGGGTTTTAAATCTACTATGGCATTGATCATAGAGGGATCTATCTCAATGCCACGGTAACGAACTATAAACCCTAAGAACTTTCCTGCATTGACTCCAAATGCGCATTTTAAAGGATTCATCTTTAAGTCAAATTTGCGCAAGCGTTCAAAAACGATTCGCAGATCTCTGAGGTGATCTTCGCGGACCTTGCTTTTGACGACTAAATCATCCACATAACACTCAACTTGCTCATGTATCATCTCATCAAAGATGACAGTCATGGCCTGTTGATAGGTGGCCCCGGCGTTCTTGAGACCGAAGGGCATCACCTTGTAGCAAAAGACACCAATAGGTGTCCGAAAAGCGGTAAACTTCTCATCCTCAGGGTCCATCTTTATCTGATTGTAACCAGATGAACCATCCATGAATGAGAAGATGCTATGGGATGATGCTATATCCACCATAAGCTCAGGGATTGGGAGAGGAAAATCATCCTTAGGACATGCCTTATTCAAATCACGGAAGTCGATACAGACTCGTATCTGTCCGCTCTTCTTCCGGACTGGAACAATGTTGGCAAGCCAAGTTGGGTACTTCTCTTCCCTAATAAAATCAGCTTCTATAAGCTTCTTGGTTTCAGCGATCACCTGTTGTTCAATTTCTAACCTCATCCTACGAGGTGCTTGTTTAACAGGGACTGCATCAGGCTTAATGGCTAACTTATGGACTGCCACCTCTGGATTCAGACCAGGCATCTCGGTGTAGTTCCAGGCAAAACAGTCTCTAAACTCTGATAGCAACTCGACGTATTCTTGAGCCTCTGACTCAGACAGTAGAGCACTATAAAAAATAGGCCTAGGATCTGACTCAGTGCCTAAGTTTACCTCACACAGTTCGTCCATGGCAGAAGTGACACCATCTTCAAACTCTTGTGGAGCTTCGAGTATCCTATCATCGTCACTATCCTGGTCTTCTTCATTGGCAAGAGAAACAACCGGATAGGCGTGGGAAACGACATGAATATTGGCATCACTGGACTGATTTAACCCCATATAACTTACGCCTCCTAGACCTTGGGGGAAATCGGTCCGCCAAACTCGTGCCTGCTGTAGAGCTTCTTCGTCGAGCCAAGTGGAACGAACGAGACCCCGCTCAACAAAGCTCTCTACAGCAGGTGAAAAGTAACGAGGGGCACTCCTGACCTCTATATCCATAGCGGTCTCCTCTAGATCATGTCTCACAGGACCTAGTGGTGCACCTATACTACGGGGTATAGAGGGACATTCCCTAGGTCGGGCTGGCCCAAATGTATCATACAAGCGAGGTATGGGGTTGTGGCTACCCCAAATTGTGTCAGTGTCATCAACTACAGGAGTGCTAGAAGATCTCTGACTGGAATCCCCAACTCCTATCCCGCGTATCTGATGGGGGGAAGGTTGTCTCGTAGTAGTCTGACGTCGGAAGTCCTCTTCCTCGTCTGAGCTAATATCAATAACCAATCCACCTTCAGGTATTAAATGGCTACAAAGAGTAGGTAGTGAATCATAGCCTGCGGAATAGGGAGGTGGTGAAGTGACAGGACGCTGAAGAATTTCGATCATTTCATCGTCGGAAGAGTCGGACTCTACAGTCAAAGAAGAAGTGTAAAGGTTAGGGGGAGGAGGTGTGCGAGTGTCGTGGTTCCGCGGCTCGCGGATCGCAACTCTGCCTCTCCCTCTACCCCTACCTCTACCTCCCCTGCCTCTAGTAGGGGGAACGTCGTGCCTCACTGCCAACTGAGAGGGATCTCCATCAGAATGGGCAATGGGAACACCTAGCTCGATACCAACCTGTGATGGACCCTGTACTGACGATTGTATAGGACCCTGTGCTGGTGGCTGCGTAGGACCCTGTACAACAGTATCAGACATCACTGGGGACTGAGCAGGTGGAGCTCTACGAGTCTTCCGAGGTACGTAGTACTCGGCATCGTCGTACATAGAGATCTCATGCACGAAAAAGGGCTGGGTATCTCCAGGGATGATATACTCAACATCATTCCTCAGAAACTTCATACATTGGTGCAAGGTAGAGGGCACCATTCCATACTCATGGATCCAAGGCCTTCCTAAGAGAGCCTTGTATGAAATATCAGCCTCAATCACATGAAACCTTGCCTCAGTTAGAAAATTTCCAAATTTTAGAGGCAGGGTAATAGACCCTAGAGTTCGCTGGCCTTGGTCATTGAAGCCTTTCAACATGATCTTGTCGGAAGTGAGCTTCAAATGACCTAGGGAGAGGCTCTTCAAAGTCTCATGGGTTAGTATGTTTACTGAAGCCCCTTGATCTATGAGGACCCTATTCAACTCATAATCATTGACTTCAGCAGTGACATACAAGGGACGATTGTGCTCAGTGGTCCCTAACAGGAGGTCACGACTAGAGAAAGTGATGCATGGCATGTTGTACAAATGCCATGCCCTATCATCAGGGTCGGAAGTAAAGAATGCCTGGTAGGTCTCTGGTTCAAGCAGGGCTTTTACCAGTGTCTCTCTCAAGTCGGGTGACAACATCAAAGCATCATAGACACTAAGAAGGGAAGGAATTTTCCTTAGGTGAGCCAACACATTGTAATCCACTTCCAGCTGAGGGCCTTTCCCTTTCTCCTTAGGCTGCTCCTGGGAGGAAGGGATAGGATCATCCTGCTGGGTAATGATATTCTTATCTTTTGTATTTTTAGCCAACCTGGGTGGAAGAACCTTCCCTGAACGCAAATGAACTTCCTGTATTGAGTCATCCTCAACAGGAGATTCCTTTGGTTCAGGGGTGGTGGCAGGTGTTGGTTCTAAGGCAAGTACTTGGAGTGGGTCCTCGGACTCATCATCTGAATCCATGTAACATCCACCATCTGGAATTGTAAAAACAGGTTCTTCATCAGACTCAAACTCATCATTAGAATCATCCATATTATAAGAAACATGTAGTACTGAGGAAGAGCGAGTGCTGTAAGAAGAAGAACTAGGAGTAACAGTAGAAACATAAGTAGAAGGTACAAGAGACCAAAAGTACTCAGAATCGTCTTCTATTTTTATTTCCTTATCAAATGAAGGGAGAACAAAGTCCTTCAGCGTAAGTGCTGGAAGGAACCCTGTCTTCCCCTCTGCAGTTACAACATACTTTTCTCTTTCATATATCTTTTTATTACATCTAGAAGAAGAAAAATTAGAAGAGGAAATGTGCTTATCTAGCACTACAACAGAAGGAGAAGAAGAGGAAGAAAGTGCTGGAGTGGTAACTACAGCGGCAACTGTCGACTTAGCCTGAGGTGGCCTACTCTCAACTGCCTCTGAGCTCTGAACTGCTCTGTCTATCATCCTCCTGGTCTTCCTGGAAAGTGAGATCTGCCAATCATCCTCAAAACTCGTGGGTAAACTGCTAGTAGTGCCCTGAGCATCACTCTGACAATCACTGGGGCTGGAGACTAGCTGAACTGTCTGAGGGGCCTTGCCCTTGGGCTGCACTAGATCACTGTCCTGAAGGCGTATCTGTCCTGCGATCATCAGTCTCTCTACTCTATCCTTGAAGACATAGCAGTCTTCCAACACATGTCCGACATGTCTGTGGTAAGGAAAGTAAAGGGGGTGCTCAGCCTGACCCTCCTCCTCTGCTCTACTGCTCTCGGGGAATACCAACAGGTTGTTCTTAGTAAGGAATCTAAAAATTTTCTTCACACTCTCCCTCTTAAAGGGATATTCCTTCCTAAGCTTCTCCTGCAGGTACTGCTGACTCTCTGGAGTTCTGCGGGAGGTCCTGGGCTGTCCCCCTGGCTGGTCAACTGAGTAAGACCTGCTGGCTGGGTGTGGCTGACTAGCTGGTCGTGACTGCTGGGGTACTGAAGTGACTAAGGGCTTCTTGCCCTTATCTGATGGTCCCTGAGTACTGTGAACCTCTCCTCTCCTAGGTGGAGGTGCCCCTAAAAACTCCTGCCGCTGAGGTCTGCGCAAAGGCTGACTCTCAACCTTAGGAGGGACTGTAGCGGGTATGCTGTCCTGTAGGCTGGTGACCTTGGTGAGGAGCTTCTGAAAGGTTCTAATGGTGAAACCCTTCAGGTATGGTGCTATCGGACCATCTATGTTCTTCAACAAGATCTCAACTGCATGCTGCTCCTGTAACTGTGGCTCGCACTGCAAACTAAGATTCCTCCACCTGACTATGTAATCTGTGAGACTCTCTCTGGGACGCTGCCTGGTCACCACTAGCTCTCCCACTGTAACTCTGTGCTAACAAACCTCTGCACAAATAGCTGCTCCAACTCTGCAAAGATCCTGACTGAGTCGTTGGGGAGGTCGGCGTACCAAGCAAACGCCACCCCCGCCAAGCTGCTGACGAACAACCTCAACATCAGTGGATCACTCCCTCCTATATTGCAACATATGGCTCGGTACTGAGCCACATGCTGCCTCGGGTTCCCAAACCCGTCAAAAACTCTGAACTTATGAGGGATAAAATTAGGGGGGTAAGGCTCCTGCTCGTACTCTACAAGGTAAGGACGCCCCCTGCTAACTGACTCTCCAGTCTTCCTAGAGGAAATCGCCTGCTCTACCTTCTGGGCTATCAAATCCTGGATCTGACTTGCTGACATCTGAGCTGACTGACTCTGAACTGAAGTAGTGTAAGGAAGTACCGTGGGTGGTGCTGGGACTACTCTCTGGACCCTGTCCACTCCTACGGGGTCTACTGTAGCAGGTGGTACTACTAGCTGCTCTCTGGAGGTACTGGTAGCTGCTACTCCTGTCACCTGAGGCATCGCCCCCAGGGCTGTCAACTGTGCTGTCATGGCTGCCATGGCTCTGGCCATTTCCGCCATCTGTGTCTGCAAGTGTAGAACGGTAGCATCCGTGTCAACTGATCTGGGAGATCCACCCACCTCGGGCTCTCCCTGCTCATCCTGGTCCTCGGGCTCTCTCATCCGAGTGACCTCGTCGGGTAATCACACATACCCGGTGAACAGATACCTCCTCCTCCAACTCATCTGCTAGTGTGTCATCGTTTTCAAAGAAATGTTGTTGGAGGGCTTCTATGTAGGGACTCATAGGGGAACCGATCCTATGAGGGCTACGAGCTAGCTGTGTCTCATCCCGCTCTGGGGATCTATCTGGAGTAGGTACAACCTCCTCATCGCACATCATCGGGACTGCCTCTGCCTCGGAAGTAACTGCTACGTCCATCAAATCATCTACATCGTCAAACTGCTCTGCATCTGACGGTGGTGCTGCCTCTACTGGCTCAACTGGGTCGACAGGGGTGTCTGCCTGCCGACGCCTCCAAACCCACCTCCTACGGTGGGGTGCTGCACGGGCAACTGGCTGCTCTGGGACTGCAACCTCTGAACTGACCTGAGGCTGGGCAGGCCTCCGCTGCTGTCTCCGTCCTCGTCGACGTGGGCGTCGTCCTACTACAGGAGCCACTGCTGGCGGCCTAACCACTGGAACTGCAGGCTGCTGGGGTGTCTGCCCCCTCTGCCAACTGTAGAGTCTCCTCGCAGTCTTTCGTCGTAACTGGAAGGTAGCCCGAGAAATCTGACGGAGTAAGCCCTCCCGACTGATGGGCCCTCTGCCACGAGCTAAGCGGACGATGTTCCGAATCCTCTGGGTGAGGGCTCGGACACCAGCGTCCCCGGGTAACCTAGCTCGGGGTAGAGTAGTGGCGACAGGAGGAGTCGCCGCTATGCGGGCAACGTCCTCCTCATCTCCACTATGCGTCAGCGGAGAAAAGCGTCCTCCCTGAACTGCCTCCAACTCGGGGGCTACCACCACCTCTGGAGTAGGTGCATCAACAACTGGCCGTGGCCTCCGTTGCCTGGGAGCCACTCTCCTCTGCCTCTGAACTATCTCATCGTGAACGATGGCATCGGCCATCCGCTGCCTCTCTGCCTCTGACGCAACTAAACGAAGTCTCCTGTTCCTATTCCTCCTGGCCCTTCTCCCAAGGCCGGAGGTGGAAGAGGAATGAACATCAGACCCGGGAACAGGAACAACGGGAAGTGTCGGGGTCTGCCCAACAACCTCAGGGTGAGAAAGTCGGGCGAAAACAGACCGAGGTGCCTTCGCCTTCCACTGGTCGGGTTTCTCTTTTCGCCCGACTTTCTCACCCTGAGGTTGTTGGGCAGACCCCGACACTTCCCGTTGTTCCTGTTCCTGGGTCTGATGTTCCTTCCTCTTCCACCTCCGGCCTTGGGAGAAGGGCCAGGAGGAATAGGAACAGGAGACTTCGTTTAGCTGCGTCAGAGGCAGAGAGGCAGCGGATGGCCGATGCCATCATTCACGATGAGATAGTTCAGAGGCAGAGGAGAGTGGCTCCCAGGCAGCGGAGGCCACGGCCAGTTGTTGATGCACCTACTCCAGAGGTGGTGGTAGCCCCCGAGTTGGAGGCAGTTCAGGGAGGACGCTTCTCCCTGCTGACGCATAGTGGAGATGAGGAGGACGTTGCCCGCATAGCGGCGACTCCTCCTGTCGCCACTACTCTACCCCGAGCTAGGTTACCCGGGGACGCTGGTGTCCGAGCCCTCACCCAGAGGATTCGGAACATCGTCCGCTTAGCTCGTGGCAGAGGGTCCGTCAGTCGGGAGGGCTTACTCCGTCAGATTTCTCGGGCTACCTTCCAGTTACGACGACAGACTACGAGGAAACTCTACAGTTGGCAGAGGGGGCAAACACCCCAGCAGCCTGCAGTTCCAGTGGTTAGGCCGCCAGCAGTGGCTCCTGTAGTAGGACGACGCCCACGTCGTCGAGGACGGAGACAGCAGCGGAGGCCTGCCCAGCCTCAGGTCAGTTCAGAGGTTGCTGTCCTAGAGCAGCCAGTTGCCCGTGCAGCACCCCACCGTAGGAGGTGGGTTTGGAGGCGTCGACAGGCAGACACCCCTGTCGACCCAGTTGAGCCAGTAGAGGCAGCACCACCGTCAGATGCAGAGCAGTTTGATGATGTAGATGATTTGATGGACGTAGCAGTTACTTCCGAGGCAGAGGCAGTCCCGATGATGTGCGATGAGGAGGTTGTGCCTACTCCAGATAGATCCCCAGAGCGGGATGAGACAGAGTCAGTCTGTAGCCCTCATAGGATTGGTTCCCCTATGAGTCCGTACATAGCAGCCCTCCAACAACATTTCTTGGAAAATAATGACACACTAGCAGATGAGTTGGAGGAGGAGGTACCAGTTCACCGGGTATGTGTGATTACCCGACGAGGTCACTCGGATGATAGAGAGCCCGAGGACTAGGATGAGCAGGGAGAGCCCGAGGTGGGTGGATCTCCCAGATCAGTTGACACGGATGCTACCGTTCTACACTTGCAGACACAGATGGCGGAAATGGCCAGAGCCATGACAGCACAGTTGACAGCTCTGGGGGCGATGTCTCAGGTGACAGGTGTAGCAGCTACCAGTACCTCCAGAGAGCAGCCAGTAGTACCACCTGCTACAGTAGACCCCGTAGAAGTGGACAGGGTCCAGAGAGTAGTCACAGCACCACCCACGGTACTTCCTTACACTACTTCAGTTCAGAGTCAGCCAGCTCAGATGTCAGCAGGTCATATCCAGGATTTGATAGCCCAGAAGGTAGAGCAGGCGATTTCCTCTAGGAAGACTGGAGAGTCAGTTAGCAGGTGGCGTCCTTACCCAGTAGAGTACGAGCATGAGCCTTACCCCCCTGGTTTCATCCCTCATAGGTTCAGAGTTTTTGACGGGTTTGGGAACCCAAGGCAGCATATAGCTCAGTACCGAGCAATATGCTGCAACATAGGAGGGAGTGATCCCCTGATGTTGAGATTGTTCGTCAGCAACTTGACGGGGGTGGCGTTTGCTTGGTACGCCGACCTCCCCAACGACTCAGTCAGGACCTTTGCACAGTTGGAGCAGCTGTTTGTGCAGAGGTTTGTTAGCACAGAGCACAGAGTTACAGTGGGAGAGCTAGTGGTGACCAGGCAGCGTCCTAGAGAGAGTCTCACAGATTACATAGTCAGGTGGATGAATCTCAGTTTGCAGTGCGAGCCACAGTTACAGGAGCAGCATGTAGTTGAGATCTTGTTGAAGAACATAGATGGTCCGATAGCACCATACCTGAAGGGTTTCACCATTAGAACCTTTCAGAAGCTCCTCACCAAGGTCACTAGCCTACAGGACAGCATACCCGCTGCAGTCCCTCCTAAGGTTGAGAGTCAGCCTTTGCGCAGACCTCAGCGGCAGGAGTTTTCAGGGGCACCTCCACCTAGGAGAGGAGAGGTTCACAGTACTCAGGGACCATCAGATAAGGGCAAGAAGCCCTTAGTCACTTCAGTACCCCAGCAGCCACGACCAGCTAGTCAGCCACACTCAGCCAGCAGGTCTTACTCAGTTGACCAGCCAGGGGGACAGCCCAGGACCTCCCGCAGAACTCCAGAGAGTCAGCAGTACCTGCAGGAGAAGCTTAGGAAGGAATATCCCTTTAAGAGGGAGAGTGTGAAGAAAATTTTTAGATTCCTTACTAAGAACAACCTGTTGGTATTCCCCGAGAGCAGTAGAGCAGAGGAGGGTCAGGCTGAGCACCCCCTTTACTGTCCTTACCACAGACATGTCGGACATGTGTTGGAAGACTGCTATGTCTTCAAGGATAGAGTAGAGAGACTGATGATCACATGACAGATACGCCTTCAGGACAGTGATCTAGTGCAGCCCAAGGGCAAGGCCCCTCAGACAGTTCAGCTAGTCTCCAGCCCCAGTGATTGTCAGAGTGATGCTCAGGGCACTACTAGCAGTTTACCCACGAGTTTTGAGGATGATTGGCAGATCTCACTTTCCAGGAAGACCAGGAGGATGATAGATAGAGCAGTTCAGAGCTCAGAGGCAGTTGAGAGTAGGCCACCTCAGGCCAAGTCGACAGTTGCCGCTGTAGTTACCACTCCAGCACTTTCTTCATCTTCTTCTCCTTCTGTTGTAGTGCTAGATAAGCACATTTCCTCTTCTACTTTTCCTTCTTCTGGATGTAATAAAAAAATGTATGAAAGAGAAAAGTATGTTGTAACTGCAGAGGGGAAGACATGGTTCCTTCCAGCGCTTACGCTGAAGGACTTTGTTCTCCCTTCATTTGATGAGGAAATAAAAATAGAAGATGATTCTGAGTACTTTTGGTCTTCTGTACCTTCTACTTATGTTTCTACTGTTACTCCTAGTTCTTCTTCTTCCAGCACTCGCTCTTCCTCAGTACTACATGTTTCTTATAATATGGATGATTCTAATGATGAGTTTGAGTCTGATGAAGAACCTGTTTTTACAATTCCAGAGGTTGGATGTTACATGGATTCAGATGATGAGTTCGAGAACCCACTCCCAGTACTTGCCTTAGAACCAACACCTGCCACCACCCCTGAACCAAAGGAATCTCCTGTTGAGGATGACTCAATACAGGAAGTTCATTTGCGTTCAGGGAAGGTTCTTCCATCCAGGTTGGCTAAAAATACAAAAGATAAGAATATCATTACCCAGCAGGATGATCATATCCCTTCCTCCCAGGAGCAGCCTAAGGAGAAAGGGAAAGGCCCTCAGCTGGAAGTTGATTACAATGTGTTGGCTCACCTAAGGAAAATTCCTTCCCTTCTTAGTGTCTATGATGCTTTGATGTTGTCACCCGACTTGAGAGAGACACTGGTAAAAGCCCTGCTTGAACCAGAGACCTACCAGGCATTCTTTACTTCCGACCCTGACGATGGGGCATGGCATTTGTACAACATGCCATGCATCACTTTCTCTAGTCGTGACCTCCTGTTAGGGACCACTGAGCACAATCGTCCCTTGTATGTCACTGCTGAAGTCAATGATTATGAGTTGAATAGGGTCCTCATAGATCAAGGGGCTTCAGTAAACATACTAACCCATGAGACTTTGAAGAGCCTCTCCCTAGGTCATTTGAAGCTCACTTCCGACAAGATCATGTTGAAAGGCTTCAATGACCAAGGCTAGCGAGCTCTAGGGTCTATTACCCTGCCTCTAAAATTTGGAAATTTTCTAACTGAGGCAAGGTTTCATGTGATTGAGGCTGATACTTCATACAAGACTCTCTTAGGAAGGCTTTGAATCCATGAGTATGGAATAATGCCCTCTACCTTGCACCAATGTATGAAGTTTCTAAGGAATGATGTTGAGTATATCATCCCTGGAGATACCCAGCCCTTTTCCGTGCATGAGATCTCTATGTACGACGATGCCGAGTACTACGTACCTCGGAAGACTCGTAGAGCTCCACCTGCTCAGTCCCCAGTGATGTTTGATACTGTTGTACAGGGTCCTACGCAGCCACCAGCACAGGGTCCTATACAATCGTCAGTACAGGGTCCATCACAGGTTGGTATCGAGCTAGGTGTTCCCACTGCCCATTCTGATGGAGATCCCTCTCAGTTGGCAGTGAGGCACGACGTTCCCCCTAGTAGAGGCAGGGGAGGTAGAGGTAGGGGTAGAGGGAGAGGTAGAGTTGCGATCCGCGAGCCGCGGAACCACGACACTCGCACACCTCCTCCCCCTAACCTTTACACTTCTTCTTTGACTGTAGAGTCCGACTCTTCCGACGATGAAATGATCGATATTCTTCAGCGTCCTGTCACTTCACCACCTCCCTATTCCGTAGGCTATGATTCACTACCTACTCTTTGTAGCCATTTAATACCTGAAGGTGGATTGGTTATTGATATTTGCTCAGACGAGGAAGAAGACTTCCGACGTCAGACTACTACGAGACAACCTTCCCCCCATCAGATACGCGGAATAGGAGTTAGGGATTCCAGTCAAAGATCTTCTGACACTCCCATAGTTGATAACAATGACACAATATGGGGTAGCCACAACCCCATACCTCGCTTGTACGACACATTTGGGCCAGCCCGACCTAGGGAATGTCCCTCTGTACCCCGTAGTATAGGTGCACCACTGGGTCCTGTGAGACATGATCTAGAGGAGACCGCTATGGATATAGAGGTCAGGAGTGCCCCTCGTTACTTTTCACCTGCTGTAGAGAGCTTTGTTGAGCGGGGTCTCGTTCGCTCCACTTGGCCCGACGAAGAAGCTCTACAACAGGCACGAGTTTGGCGGACTGATTTTCCCCAAGGTCTAGGAGGCGTAGGTTATATGGGGTTAAATCAGTCCAGTGATGCCAATATTCATGTCGTTTCCCACGCCTATCCGGTTGTTTCTCTTGCCGACGGAGAAGACCCGGATAGTGACGATGATAGAATACTCGAGGCTCCACAAGAGTTTGAAGATGGTGTCACTTCTGCCATGGACGAACTGTGTGAGGTAAACTTAGGCACTGAGTCAGATCCTAGGCCTATTTTTCATAGTGCTCTATTGTCTGAGTCAGAGGCTCAAGAATACGTCGAGTTGCTATCAGAGTTTAGAGACTATTTTGCCTGGAACTACACCGAGATGCCTGGTCTGAATCCAGAGGTAGCAGTCCATAAGTTAGCCATTAAGCTTGATGCAGTCCCTGTTAAACAAGCACCTCGTAGGATGAGGTTAGAAATTGAACAACAGGTGATCGCTGAAACCAAGAAGCTTATAAAAGCTGGTTTTATCAGGGAAGAGAAGTACCCAACTTGGCTTGCCAACATTGTTCCAGTTCGGAAGAAGAGCGGACAGATACGAGTTTGTATCGACTTCCGTGATTTGAACAAGGCATGTCCTAAGGATGATTTTCCTCTCCCAATCCCTGAGCTTATGGTAGATATAGCATCATCCCATAGCATCTTTTCATTCATGGATGGTTCATCTGGTTACAATCAGATAAAGATGGACCCTGAGGATGAGAAGTTTACCGCTTTTCGAACACCTATTGGTGTCTTTTGTTACAAGGTGATGCCCTTCGGTCTCAAGAACGCCGGGGCCACCTATCAACGGGCCATGACTGTCATCTTTGATGAGATGATACATGAGCAAGTTGAGTGCTATGTGGATGATTTAGTCGTCAAAAGCAAGGTCCGCGAAGATCACCTCAGAGATCTGCGAATCGTTTTTGAACGCTTGCGCAAATTTGACTTAAAGATGAATCCTTTAAAATGCGCATTTGGAGTCAATGCAGGAAAGTTCTTAGGATTTATAGTTCGCTACCGTGGCATTGAGATAGATCCCTCTATGATCAAGGCCATAGTAGATTTAAAACCCCCAAAGAGTCTTACCCAGTTGAGGTCCTTTCAGGGTAAACTAGCTTTCTTGCGGAGATTTATCTCCAATCTTTCTGGTAGGTGTCATCCTTTCTCTGCACTAGTGAAGAAGGATGCCCGATTCCATTGGGATGAGAGTTGTCAGGAGGCCTTTGAGAGTATAAAGCGCTACCTGATAAACCCCCCAGTTTTAGCTGCACCTATCCCGGGCAGGCCGTTAATTCTCTACACTACGGCCCTTGATGAGTCTTTAGGTGCACTGTTGGCTCAAGAGAATGAGGAAGGCAAGGAGAATGCCTTGTACTACCTCAGCAGGCGACTGATACCTGCAGAGCTTAAGTACCCAGCGATAGAAAAGCAATGTTTAGCCTTGATCTTCGCGGTACAGAAGCTTAGGCATTATATGCTATCATATAAAATCAATCTGATCTCTCGAGTCAACCCATTGCAGTACTTGATGACCCGTCCGACCCTCTCAGGTCGACTAGCACGATGGTCTATGATATTACTGCAATTTGATATTACTTTTGTTCCCCAGCGGGCCATCAAAGGACAGGGTCTAGCTGACTTTTTGGCCGATCACCCGATCCCTGCTGATTCCCCACTCAACGATGAGCTACCTGATGATTTCATCATGAGTTTGGATGAACATGAGTCCCCTACTTGGGAGTTTTACTTTGACGGTGCGTCATCCGTTAAAGTTTTAAATCCAAATGAAACTCCTACAGTTAGGGTAGGATTAGGCCTGATTTGTGTGTCTCCTGAGGGTCAGACTCTACAGTACTCCTATAGTTTATCAGAACCTCGTACTAATAATGAAGCTGAGTACGAAGCTCTGATTTTGGGGTTAGAGTTGGCCATTCAGATGAGTCTTACGCGGGTGAAGATTTTTGGAGACTCCCAACTGATAATCAATCAAGTAGCTGGAGTCTATAAAGTACTTAAGCCTGAGCTCATTCCATATCATAATAAAGCAATGGAGCTCCTGAGCTTAATACCAGAGGTAACTTTGGCCAAAATACCTAGATCTGAAAATGAAAAAGCAGATGCATTGGCCAAGTTAGCAAAAGAACTAGCTGACCCTACTGGAAACCCAGTTTCTATTTCTGTCCAGTATCGTCAAGCTCTATGCCCCGCAGACCTGTCCTCCTCTGATCAGACCCTCACAGTCTTTGCTGTTGATGAGGAGTCAGACTGGAGAGAGCCCTTCATAGAATATTTAAAGAATGGTAGGCTCCCGGATGATAGATCTCTTGCCGCTCAAATTAGAAAGAGAGCTCTATCATTCACCTACATAAATGAGACCTTGTATCGACGCTCATTTGACCAGATGTGGTTAAGATGCCTCAACAAAGAAGAGGCTAGTCGAGTCATGAGCGAGATACATGAATGGCTTTGCGGTGCCCATCAGTCTGGACCTAAAATGAAAGGCAGAATTAAATGCCTTGGCTACTACTGGCCGACTATGATCCACGATTGTATGGAGCACGCTAAGAGATGCCACCAATGCCAGATTCATGGCACGGTGATTCATCAACCCCCTAGTCCGTTGCACCCTACTGTTTCTTCTTGGCCATTTGAGGGCTGGGGCACGGATGTGGTGGGTCCTATAGACCCTCCTTCCTCTAAGGGTCATAGGTTCATTTTAGCCGCCACTGATTACTTCTCTAAGTGGGCAGAAGCTGTCCCGCTTAAGGAAGTTAAATCAGAAGATGTGATGCGCTTCTTTCGTGATAACGTTGTTTATCGCTTTGGTGTTCCGCGCCGTATAATCTCAGATAACGGCCCGTCCTTTAGAAGCACCAAAATTGCCAGATTTGCCCGCCGCCATAACATTAATTGGCGATACTCGTCAATTTACTACCCTAAAGCCAATGGCTTGGCAGAGGCATTTAATAAGACTCTTGTGCAACTGATAAGGAAAATCCTTGTTGCAAATAAAAGAGAATGGCATGATAAGTTACATGAAGCATTATGGGCTTATAGGACTACCTACCGTACTCCTACTCAGTCTATCCCATATGCTTTAGCTTTTGGGGCTGAAGCGATCCTCCCACTTGAGGTCGAGCTCCCCTCACTGCGTGTCGCAGTTAGTTACAATCTATCTGAGGAAGATAATGCCCGACTAAGGTTGGAAGAGCTAGATGGTTTAGATGAGCTTCGCTTACGAGCTTATCAATACCTTAAGCTAAGTCAGGCTCGAATGATACGACACTACGAGCGCCTTGTTAGACCCCGTGCTTTCCGGGTAGGCGAGTTAGTTCTTGTTTTGCGTAGACCTATCATCTCGCACCGTCGGCGAGGTGGTAAGTTTGAGCCTGTTTGGGAAGGCCCCTTCGCCGTAGAACAAGTTTATGAAGGTGGTGCCTACCTACTTGTTGATGCAAATGGCGTTCACCCGATGCCTGTCATCAATGGACAGTACTTGAAAAAGTACTATGCCTGAGTCTAGTACTTCACAGGGGAACCTCCCTACCGCCTGTAGATATTCCTCTGTATATGTAACTCTTAAAAGGATATCCTCTTACTTTTCAGCAGTCTACGTGGCCACGACAATTTGTCCTCTACCACGTAACGTCGCTTAGAAGAGTATGAAGCTATCCTTAGAGGTGATATACCAATACGCCGTAGGGATGTTTTGTACTTTTGTCTGTGCGCACCAATCACGTTGGTGCTATCGCATAGAATTTTTAGTTTGTTCTCCTCTTTGTAGGGCTTAGTCCCCCAGTTTCACCTGTCGCCCCAGGTGTGGTCTGGGATATCAAAACCAGTAGTTTGAGTCTAATTTTTTTTTAGAGGTGATACTGGGTCCACATCACCCCATGACAATCAGGTATGGTGATGGAGATCCACTATCCCAAATTGAGTTTCTCTTTTTCCTATCAGTCTTGATCTGATAGATGTAGCCCCTAATCCATTCATATGAGTTGAATGTGATAAAGGATGTTAGAGTCATTGGCTTAGATTCTTTTGAGACAGGATACTGGGTCCACACCATCCCACGCTAGATAAATATGGTAGTGTTGATCTTTTGTCCTGATGATAATTTCAGTTGTACATCAATCTCTATACGATTGTGCTCCCCAGTTCATTCACAGGAGATGAATGTGGTCTGGGTTATCAAAATCATCCAATACCCCCAATTTAAAAATTCATGTGTGATAAAGGAGGGGAGCTCTTAGTAGAGCAAAACCGGTTGCCCCTGTTGCAGGAGGAACCCGGTAAAACTCTCCAAAAGCACAAATTTCCCAGTTCTGTTCATGTGGCGAATATGATCAGGGTTAAAAAAAAAAAAAACCCGGTTGCCCTTGTCGCAGGAGGAACCCGGTAAAACTCTTTAAGAGCTCAAATTCCCCAAAAATTTCTCTTTCTCCTCCCTTAAGAGTACTTTGACAATCTCTTCAAGGTTGAGTTCCCACCTAGTTGGTCGATCAATTTAAATGATTTTGAATGCATTCCTCCGTTAGTGATGTAATACATTATGTTTTGAGATATAACCATCACTATCTTTTGGGCTTAGGTCTTTCTGAGAAGAGATCGCCACATGCTGCCTTCTTTTGGCAGTTTACCTCCCATTCATGAATTACTCTGAGCTGCCAGAGTAATCATATGAATGTGGCAGTGTTACCCTCACTTCGCACAGGGTCCTACCTGATTAGGGTAGGTGTTACCACTGTGGTCTTATGATAATCATAAATCTCACTCATGATTATCAGATTAGGTGTCAGGTGTGCTCCCTTGTCACCTCAGAGTTGTTTTCTTAGCTGTGATGTAGTATACCCTCTCTCAGGTGTTAGCATCACATCCTCAGGAGCTCAGGTTTTCTAGTAGAAGATCAGCTCCCTAGTTCCTTTACTCACTCACTTTCAGCATTCGTTCCCTACTCTTAGCTGCTAGAGTAGCCATACGGATGTTGTTTGGTTGTTTTTCCACTTCTCACAGGGTCCTACCCAGTTAGGGTAGGTGTTACCACTGTGACCTTCTGATGGTTGTGGATTTCACTCATGATTATTGTACTAGGTGTCAGGTGTGCTCCCCTGACACTTCAGAGTTGTTTTTTCTTAGCTGTGGTGTAGTACACCTGTTCTCAGGTGTTAGCACCAAAGTTTTAGGAGCTCTGATTTTCCATTTGAAAGATCGACTCCTTAGTTTCTTTACTCACTTACTTTCTACATTTGTACCCTACTCTGAGCTTCTAGAGTAGCCCTATGAATGTTGTGTTGTGTTACTTTCACTTCTCACAGGGTCCTACCTGATTGAGGTAGTTGTTACCACTGTGACCCACCGATGATCATAGATCTCACTCATGATTATCGTGCTAGGTGTCAGGAGTGCTCCCTTATCACCTTAGAGTTATGCTGTGATGTAGTACATCTGTTCTCAGGTGTTAGCACCACGACTTTAGGAGCTTTGATTTTCCAGTAAAAGATCAGTTCCTGAGTTTCTTTGCACCCCTACTCTCCGCATTCATACTCTACTCCTAGCTGCTAGAGTAGCCCTATGGATGTTGTGTTGTTGCTTTTTCTCCCCACAGGGTCCTGCCCGATCAGGGTAGGTGCTACCACTGTGATCCTTCTGATAATACCTCACTTCTATACATGATTACCGTACTCAGGTGGTAGGTGTGTCCCCTTCACTACCTAGAGCTACTTTTCTCCTCGTGGTGTAGTATACCTTGCCCAGGATACTAACATCACCACTTTGAGAACTTTGATCTTTTAGCAAAAGATCAGTTCTTTTACTACTTTTTCGTGACCCATGTTATCATTCATACGCTAGACTCAGTTGCCAGATCAGTCCTATGAATGTGTCGAGGTCACTTTCACTTTTCACAGAGTCCCACTAGTTTGTGTGGGTGTTACTACTGTGAGATTTTAATTACTCAGAGTTTTTGTCCTTGGTAGAGAGGATGATCCCTTGCTACTTTGGCTCTTTTTCTTACCTGGTGATATAGGGCATCACACCTTAGATGCTGCCACCACCTTTTCCTTGAGTTTTGATCCTCTAGTAGAGAGTCGGCTCTTTCAGATGCTTTTACCACTTGTTTTCCCATCGAGACCCGACCCCTAGCTGCCGGAGAGGTCCTTTGGATGTTTTGATCTTGTTTCTACCTCTTATAGGGTTCCCATCAGTTAGTATGGGTTCACTACTGTAGCCTCTTTGAGGATTAGTTTTACCAGGCGTAGTCCTGCCTTCTGTAGTTGAGGTGCCCCCTCGCTACTCGAGTTCTTTTTACTCCTTTGGAATGAGATCGCCCCTTTACACACTTTACAGCGGGTATATCTCTTCCAGCCTTCTGGAGGGATGTCATTCTGATGTCTTCTCCCCCCTTTGTTTAGGGTTAGGGTTCTCTAGGAGATCCTGACAGCATTTGGATACTCATGGCCACGACGATTTGTCCTCTACCATGTGGTTACCAGGTTGCTAGAAAGGGTTCCCTAGGTGGTTCTGCCATCAAAATTGTCCCATTTACTTATCTCTTTTTCCCTCACATCCCTACACAGATGCGTGTTGGGCTGATGTCGAGGTGACTTTTGACCTTCTATTCTGCTGTTTGAAATGAACAGACAGATAGTTGAGTTTACCTGGTAGAGAGGACCTGACAGAGCACCTGGCAGGTACTCCTCGCCACGCTCTCGTTTGCACTGTCCTGATCAGGAAGGCATAAGAGCCCGACTTTTTATTCACTCAGTTGAAATGACTGGGTGGGTATTGAGCCCTTCTTCATCTGCAAGACCGCACTGGCTACAGCAGATGTTGAAGCTTACCCGTTGAGTGAGCCCGACAGAGTCCCTGGGAGGCGTGATTCCTCAACGTTTCTTTCCTTTACTTCGGATGTCCTGTAAAAGACTAAGCAGGCTTCCATTTCGTGGTTCATGAGCTTCTTGCTGAGGTCAGGCAGAAGTAGTGGCCACCCAATCCACTGTTCCGAAAGGAGCAGGAGGGGCGGGATCCTTTTACCCTCTACCCGCTGTCCATATGCGGTCAGCCTGGTAGTTGGTTTTACTTTACCGTTGAGTGAGCCCGACAGAGTCCCTGGGAGGCGCAATTCCTCAACAACCCTTTACTTCGGATGTCCTGTAAAAGACTAAGCAGGCTTCCATTTCGTGGTTCATGAGCTTCTTGCTGAGGTCAGGCAGAAGTAGTGGCCACCCCAATCCACTGTTCCGAAAGGAGCAGGAGGGGCGGGATCCTTTCACCCTCTACCCGCTGTCCAGATGCGGTCAGCCTGATAGTTGGTTTTACTTTACCGTTGAGTGAGCCCGACAGAGTCCCTGGGAGGCGCAATTCCTCAACAACCCTTTACTTCGGATGTCCTGTAAAAGACTAAGCAGGCTTCCATTTCGTGGTTCATGAGCTTCTTGCTGAGGTCAGGCAGAAGTAGTGGCCACCCCAATCCACTGTTCCGAAAGGAGCAGGAGGGGCGGGATCCTTTCACCCTCTACCCGCTGTCCGGATGCGGACAGCCTGGTAGTTGGTTTTACTTTACCGTTGAGTGAGCCCGACAGAGTCCCTGGGAGGCGCAATTCCTCAACACCCCTTTACTCGGATGTCCTTTAAAAGACTACGCAGGCTTCCATTTCGTGTCTTCTTTACTTTTGCTGAGGTCAGGCAGAGGTATCGAGTCACCCCAATCCACTGTTCCGAAAGGATTAGGAGGGGCGGGATCCTTTTCACTTTCCACCCCGCTGTCTAGATACAGTCAAGCGGGTAGCTGGTTTTACTTGGTAGAGAGGGCCTGACAGAGCACCTGGCAGGAACTCCTCGCCTCTTTCCCTGAGTGTCCTATTCTGATCAAATAGGCACCAGATTTTGTGACTCTTTTGTTTGTTGTCTTGAGTTGATCAGACAGATACTGAGTCACCCTGATCCACTGTCCTGAAATAGGCAGGAGGAGATGGGATCTTTTCACCTTCTATCCTGCTGTTTGAAATGAACAGACAGGAAGTTGGTTTGACTTACTTGGTAGAGAGAGCCTGACAGAGCACCTGGCAGGAACTCCTCGCCACCCATTTCCCTGAGTGTCTTGTTCCGATTAGGAAAACACCAGGCTTTGTGATTCCTTTGTTTGCTAACCCGATTTGGTTAGGCAGATACTGAGTCACCCCAATCCACTGTCCCGAAATAGGCAGGAGGAGATGGGACCCCTTCACCTTCTACTCTTCTGATTCGATATAGTCAGGCAGATAGTTTGTGCGCTTTTACTACTCTACTTTTGGTTCTCTCTTTAGCTCTACCCACTCCATAGGACAAGGCAAGGAGAGATACCACCTTACTTTTTCACCCTTGAGGTGATCTTTACCTTTTTCACCCTAGCGGTGATCTTTACTGTTGATTCTCCTTTCCGCTCTGCCCTCGCTATAGGGTAAGGCTATAGGAGAATCCCCTTACCTCGTTTTCACCTTTTTAGGTGATCTTTACCTTTATTCCTTCTCTTGGCTCTGCCCCTACCACAGGGTAAGGCCATGAGAAGACCCTACTACCAGTTCACCATTTTGGTGATTCTGGACTTGTGCACTGCTGCTCTTTCTCCTTTCCTAGGCTCTGCCCTCGCTGTAGGATAAGGCCAGGAGAAGAGTTTTCTACCTTTCTTTCACCTTTTTGGTACCCTTACACTTTTGTACTCTTTACTCTCCTTTCGGTGGCATAGTCGGTCAACGCCAACACGAGCGATTCACTAGTTGTTCGCCACTCCTGTTGGGGGTCCGTTTGATGACCTCAATTTTCGTTTTAGTGTCATTGAGGGGCTTTGATTGATTTAATCAAGCCCATAAGGCTCAATTCGAGCACAAATCAGCTCGAGTTGAGTCGAATTGGGCTCGATCGGGATCGATTAGTTCTCCTTGGCCACATCGAGTTTGTTATGATTTGAGTCGTCATTTTATTTAAATTTAATTAGGTTAATTTGACCAAATTAAATTAAATTTTGAATTGACTCGAATCTAATTTTGAGCTTAAATTTATTATTAAATTAAGCAATTAAATCGATGGCTAAATCACATCAATTCCCTCTTAATTAGCCTTAAGATGAATCCTAGCCGTAGATCTAAGGGTTTGATCATTTAAATACTCTTTTAGGGCTTCATGAGAGGGGGGGCTTCTATTCTCTCCCTATCCACTCTCAACCCTCACTTCTTGGTGTGAGAGCTCTTCCAACTTCTCTCACCTTCTTTCACTCAAATCCACCGGTCAAACTCCGTCGGCGGCGATCCTCCGACGAGATCAAGGCTAGATCCATCCAAGGCCTCGATTCGGTTGATCCAGAGCTTGTTTGATCGTGATTTCAACTAGAGAAATATACGAGGACAATCTACAAGCTCAACCGTATAAAGAACTTGAAGATCCAACGGTGAGATTCCTCAAAACTTTAGATCTAGATCACTACACTTAGATCTATATAATTTTTTTTTTATAAGTGCTTTTTTAGATCTTTCAAATATCACCCCATGCTTTTTCTCTTCATGATACTAATTTATGTTTAAAATTTCATTAAATTTAGATGTCTCGATCGAGAGAATGAAGTTTTTTTTTTTTCTCTTTTCTTTTCTTCATTTAAATTTTTTTTTTTTTATTATTCTTATCATTATTTATTTAAAAATTATATTAATTATGTTTAATATTATTGTTATTTTAAGTAATTCCTAATTTTAGATTATCATAATTTAGTTTGTTTTCGAATTCAAATTTCTTCAAATTTAAAATTCAAATTCTTTCATAAATTATAAAATCTATTTTTATGAAAGTTTTTAAATTTTCCCTTCATTGGATTTAGAATGAATTAAGTAATCCTAATTAATTAGGATGAGTTAATTCATTCTAAATCCAACCTCCAAAATTAAGGAAGTATTAAAGCCTCCTTAATTCCCTCAATGAATTTTGAATTTGAAATTCTTAATTCCCTCCATGAATTTTGAATTTCAAAATTCAAACATCCCTTAATTACTTTCATAAAATATTATTTTATTCTATTTTAATAATTATTTTTAAATTCTTGCTATTTTAAATTATTTTTAAATCTCTTTATTATTTTAATTTTTAAAAATTCATACCTTTCTCGTTTTAAATCCATTTTCGACTCACAACACCTTGATTTGAACGTATTTGAATTCTGCACGATTTAGGATCATATTTATTTCAAAATATTAGGTATACCTGTAGTTATTTTTAAAACAGCAAAAGAGCACTATTTTAAAAATATTCTATTATCGTATTTAAACTTCGAAAATGCGTAACTTTTCCGTTTCAAATCGGATTTTTGTGCACAACACCTCGATTTGAACGTATTTGAATTCTGCACGATTTAGGATCATATTTATTTCAAAATATTAGGTATACCTGTAGTTATTTTTAAAACAGCAAAAGAGCACTATTTTAAAAATATTCTATTATCGTATTTAAACTTCGAAAATGCGTAGCTTTTCCGTTTCAAGTCGGATTTTTGCGCACAACGTCTTGTTTTGAACGTATTTTGATTCTGCACATCCTGGAGTTTGCATTACACAAATATTTTTAGTATTTCTGTACTTATTTTGAAAAAACAGCAAACTGGATTATTTTCAAATATTATTTTTATTATACTTAAACTTCGAAATTACATAACTTTGTCATTTTAAGTCCGCTGTCGACGCACAGCACCTTGTTTTGAATGTACTGTGAATTCTGCATAGTTTGAAATTATTTTCAGATAAAAACGTATGTCTGTATTTTCTGTTATTTCAAAACCAGTGAAATAGGGTTATTTTAAAATGTTATTTTATTATGTTTTAACTTCGGAAATTCATATCTTCGCCGTTTTAAGTCGGATTTCGATGTGCGACCCCTCGTTCTTTTCAGCAAGACGAGCTTTATGTTTTGGAACCATTTCCAGCCTCTGATTTTGGCTGTCTTAACAGTTTTTCTGTTTTATCCTATGATTTGGATATTTTAATATTATTTGAATTAGCTATTATACTAATTATTTTTAAACTAAAAATTATTTTTAAAGTATTTCGAAGCCTCGATTGAATGGTCAGCGAGTCTCCCCTATACCTATTTATTATAATTTGACTTATTTTTAATTATCTTAATTTCCAAAATTTATATATATGCATTTAAGTACTTTAAAACTATTTATATATTAAATCTCTTAATTATGGGAGATCCGCTATCGTATGAAATTTTAGACATAGGTTCTATGAATGAAGAGCAATTATGGGGGAGTGGATTAGTGGGTGATTGAGTTCCAATCATTCACTAATCCCTTCATTAGGTGTCTGTCATTTAATTTTTTGTAGATTGCATGTGTAGGTCGCACCACGAACACTTAGTTTAGGCTCTCCTAGATCTAAGGACATGGTGTGTTTATTTCATTTTTGTACTCCCATGCATTTATTACCTTGAAGGTCAGCTAAAACTTCGATTCAAACCCATATAACGTAATGACACCCTAAGGACAATAATTAAGGACTCGTCTAGCGAACTTAGAAGTTTTCTAGGAGCTAGGATAGATCACTGATTGACACCAAAACCTCAACATTTAAACTTAGTGACATCATAAACCCCTCAGAATTTTCTAGGAATTTTTAGGGCTTGTTAGACCCCTTAATTAACCAACCCTAATTAATCTGTTAAATAAGGCCCCGAGACCTTCCGAAAAATGCAATAATTACATATTAGGTCAGAAAATTACCCATAATAGCTTGAATTGTTTAGAATCTGATCTTTGACCTTAGATAAATAGGGCTCCCTAGTTTGACTTTAGGTTGACTCCTAATTTGACCATAGGTGGAAATTACCTTTTTGCCTCTAATAAATTATAAAAAATTATTAAAAATCCCAAATTTTCTCCAAACACTTGAGATCCCTTTCTCAGGTCATCCCTGACTTTTGGGAGTGATTCCAATCAGTTTGGAGCTCATTTGGATCAAAATAATAAAAAAGGCCATTTGTTAGGAAATTTAGAAAATTCCAATAAATACCCGATCTTTAGAAATCCATAACTAATTGTAGAAAACTCCAAATTAGGCAAATTCATTTGCATTAGACTCCAATTAGGGCCTAGTATTGATTAAAAATCTTAGGTTTCCAGAAATAGGCTTAGATCAGAAAGTCAACTTTTTGGTCAACCCCAACCTATAGTTTAGGGCCCGAAACTTAGAAAATTCGTAACTTTGCCTAGAGAACTCGGATTTCAGCCTACTACCTGTCTAATTACTCGTATTAAGGTCTAGTATTTTCCTAAGGTGATAGGAGACCCAGAACTTAGCCTCTTTCCCATAATGACTTTTTGGACCCTTAGTCTAGTTCCTAGGAGGACCTAGAACTTTCCAAAATTGGCTGATATAACTTTAACTTCAAATATCATCACCCTAAGTTTCTAAAACTGATCAACAAATTGAAATAATTAAAATGCACCTTAATCCACTAATATTTTAATTTCAAATAAAATATTCTTTTCTGGCCTACAACAAACCTGAACTTTAGACAATTTTAACTAACTATCATGCTTAAGACCTATCCAAACTACACAAGCCTTACACACACATAGAATGGTTTGCTAGGGCACCACTTCTAGATCTAGGTTAGGCCGCTGGGTTTTACTTTTTTGTTGTGTGCCGGAGCTTTCCGTGGTTTTCACTGCATGCTGTTTGAAAATTGATCGGTGTGTTTGCTTACATTTAGTGCACTCTGTGATGTGATGAGCGATAGACTTACCCATAGGTTAGGAGCGCTATATATATACTGTTCTTCCGTGCAGGTGGTCATGCTCATGCTAATGAAAGGGGGGGAGAAATATCATTATTTCTAAAAAAAAATGTATTTTATGCAGGTGCTTGCTCAGCTCCCCCTAAATAAAAATGAGGGCTAAAATTAATAATTATAACTGCACAGATGGAGCTGCTCAGCCCTCATAATTAAGAGCATGGCTTGGCACAGGGTCAATGGTGTTAGCATTTTTTTATATATATGAACTGCTTGGGATTTTTATTAGGATAACCATGCAGGTCCTTTTAGATTTTTCTGCTTTTCAATTAATGTAATATTTGTAATAATTGTTAAGAGTTGTGAAAACAACTTCGAGTTGGGATATTCTTATCCAACTCGGATTCCAAAAGAAGAAGGCATCCCTAAGGGGTGAGTCTTCTTCCATTTGGAAGATCGAGTTGGATGGCTTTAGATATCTAAAGAGAAAAGGCAATACCCCCATATTGGGAGAATTGCCTCTTCGTTTGGATATTCAAGTCACGACGGATTCAAGGAGTCCAAGGAGGAGATTTCCAAGGAGTCCAAGGAGGAGTGATCCAAGTAGTCCAGGAGACTGAAGATATTGAAGATTTGAAGACCCAATATCCCACTCAAAGTTGTTGGCGTCTGTCATAGGCTTAGAAATCCGGGTTGTTGGCAGTGGTGCCCGGCCACTTTACTTTTCTGCATACCCTGGGTTGTAATTAAAGGGCAGTTGGTCTATGGACATTTACTTGATTAGTTTGATTTATATTGATGTGTTTACCTGATTGCGCTTAGAAATATCTGCTTTTTCTAGGTTTCTTTCTTGCATGCCGTCTTTGTTTTCGCCTGGATCGTATTAGGCTATTTAAGGACTCCAAAATCTTTTATACTCATAACCAAAATTTAAAATTTAAGTTTTAAATAACATAGAAACTTAACGCACCTAGGGAATTGCCGGAATCGTCCGGGGTCGCATGCATATTACTGCATCTTTCTTTCCTTGTTATAAGACATCTCCCTGCCTGCGGGTAGAGTCCGGATAATCTGGCCTATGAGGATGAAGTGCCGGACCTAGGGAGACTCAGTCTTTTCTAAAAATTATTTTATATTAAGCCTGTTTTTAAAGTTCTATAACATTCATGAGCTGACGATTCAACTAGCATGCATTGCATTAGAAATCAATTTAATTAAAATTTAATTGCATTAGTTAGGGGCATTCACCCAACATAAGTCCAGGACCACTTAGGAAATTCTCTAGATGTCGGTCCTCTTTCCGATAAACTGTACCTCCCACCCATCTTTCATAATTGACCTGATAGCATGGTTTTGAAGCGATTAGGTGGTTAGCTGGCTCCCCCAATCCAGGTCGGGATAAGTTCAGATCTTTGCATTGCATTAGATAGGACACTGGTCTTAGTGTGTGTCGAACACTAAGTCCAAACTAGATTTTGGATTTGAGGCTACTACATTCGGTCTCGTAGTAAGTCTTAAATGGTAGGTAGGTCCCTTCTTCTCAGGGACCCTAAATCCTACTTATCCGCGTCACAGGATAACGCCACCTCCATCCTTCTCTCACGCATGTGATTGAATGCTTGATTTTATTTTCTCCAGTTTCTGTTTAGTACCCTAGAGCCTCCGAATGCTGGTATGAGCCACGCATGTTGATTCAGCCCCTTCGGACCTTTCTTCCCTTTGAGTAGGATTTCCTAGTCTATACCCTTGTGCCGATCCCACTTTAGGAGAGGATAATATATAATCCTTAATCAAGAGTTTTCTCAGGCTCCGGCCTGGGACGTAATTAACCACGGGGGCTTGCGCCCGTGGGAAACTTGGTCCCCACAATCTACTAAACCCCATTCGAGCTCTTGCATCGGGTGGGAGAAACCCGTGACTAGGTCGTGTATATTACTATCCATCGAGGTGTGTTGGCGTCAGCCTCTATCCTCAATGGTTAGTCGTATGCACGATCCAATCTGCCCTTCCAATCGACCAGTTTGCGCGGTGCTCTTTTTCTCCTTTCCTAGGCTCTGCCCCCACTACGGGGCAAGGCCAGGAGAAGAGTCTCCTTCTTTTTCCATAATCTTTCAGACATTCTTTCACTCGTGATTTTCACTCTACTTTATGTGGCTTAGTCGGTCAACGCCAACACGAGCGGTTCACTAGTTGTTCGCCACTCCTGTTGGGGGTCCGTTTGTTGACCTCGATTTTGTCCAGAATTGGGCTTGGAGAGTTGACTTGGTCAAATTGACCAAGCCAGACCTCAAGACCCTCTCCAATAGGTTCAGTGGGATGACCTGAGTCTGTTGAGCCCAGACCTAGGCTTTGAGTCAACCTGGTTGACCAAGTCAACCAGGGTTGACCCAAATTGACCAAAACACCTCCTATTGAGCCAAAATTAATTTCAGAGCTCTTCGAGCTCATTTCTCTCCTCCACTAGACTCAGTAGGTCAGACCCAACCTATTGGAAGGGCAGATTGGATCGTGCATACGACTAACCATTGAGGATGGAGGCTGACGCCAACATACCTCAATGGATAGTAATATACCCGACCTAGTCACGGGTTTCCCCCACCCGATGCAAGAGCTCGAATGGGGTTTAGTAGATTGTGGGGACCAAGTTTCCCACGGGCGCAAGCCCCCGTGGTTAATTACATCCCAGGCCGGAGCCTGAGAACACTCTCGATTAAGGATCATATATTATCCTCTCCTAAATTGGGATCGGCACAAGGGTATAGACTAGGAAATCTTACTCAAAGGGAAGAAAGGTTCGAAGGGGCTGAATCAACATGCGTGGCTCATACCAGCATTCGGAGGCTCTAGGGTACTAAAGAGAAACTGGAGAAAATCAAAGTCAAACATCCGATCACATGCGTGAGAAAAGGATGGAGGTGGCGTCATCCTGTGACGCGGATAATTAGGATTTAGGATCCCTGAAAAGAAGGGACCTACCTACCATTTAAGGCATACTACGAGACCGAATGTAGTAGCCTCGAATCATAAATCTAGTTTGGATTTAGTGTTCGACACACACTAAGACCAGTATCCTAGCTAATGCGATGCAAAGATCTGTACTTATCCCAGCCTGGATGGGGGAGCCAGCTAACCACCTAATCGGTTCAAAACCATGATATCAAGCCATTTATGATAGATGGGTGGGAGGTACAGTTCTTTGAAAATAGGACCGACATCTAGAGAATTTCCTAAGTGGTCCTGGACTTATGTGGGTTAGATGCTCCTAACTAATGCAATTAAATTTTAATTAGATTGATTTCTAATGCAATGCATGCTAGTTGAATCGTCAGCTCATGAATGCTATAGAACTTTAAAAACAGGCTTATAGAAAATAATTTTTTGAAAAGAATGAGTCTCCCTAGGTCCGGCACTTCATCCTCATAGGCGAGATTATCCGGACTCTACCCGCAGGCAGGGAGATGTCTTATAGCAAGGAAAGAAAGATGCAGTAATATGCATGCGACCCCGGACGATTCCGGCAATTCCCTAGGTTCGTTAAGTTTCTATATTATTTAAAACTTAAATGTTAAATTTTGGTTATGAGTATAAAAGATTTTGAAGTCCTTAAAGAGCCTAACGAAATCCAGGCGAAATCAAAAGCGACATGCAAGAAAGAAACCTAGAAAAAGCATATATTTCTACTGCACAACCAGGAAAGCACATCAATAAATCCCAAAATAAATCATCTAAATGTCCATAGGCAAACTGCCCTTATTACAACCCAGGGTATGCAGAAAATAAAGTGGCCGGGCACCACTGCCAACAACCCGGGTTTCTAAGCCTATGACAGACGCCAACAACTTTGAGTGGGATATTGGGTCTTCAAATCTCTAGTCTTCTGGACATCTTCTCCTTTGACTTCTTGGGTCTCTCCTCCTTGGAGTCCTTGGAAATCTCCTCCTTGGACTCCTTGGATCCGTCATGGCTTGAATATCCAAACGAAGAGACAATTCCCCCCCAATATGGGGGTATTGCCTTTTCTCTTTGGATATCTAAAGCCATCCAGCTCGATCTTCCAAATGGAAGAAGTCTCTCCCCTTAGGGATGCCTTCTTCTTTTAGAGTCCGAGCTGGATAAGAATATCCCAACTCAAAAGTTGTTTTCACAACTCTTAACAATTATTACAAATAAATTACATTTATTGAAAAGCAGTAAATTCTAAGAGGACCTGCATGGTTATCCTAATAAAAATCACAAGCAGTTCATATAAAAAAAAATGCTAACACCATTGACCCTGTGCCAAGCCATGCTCTTAATTTTGAGGGCTAAGCAGCTCCATCTGTGCAGTTATAATTATTAATTTTAGCCCTCATTTTTATTTAGGGGAAGCTGAGCAAGCACCTGCATAAAATATTATTAGAAATAATCATAATGCTCCCCCCTTTTTATTAGCTTGAGCATGGCACCTGCACGGAAGAACAGTATATATATGGCGCTCCTAACCTAGGGGTAAATCTAACGCTCACATCCAGAGTGCAGAGAAAGTAAGGCTAGTGTGGTTTGGATAGATCCTAAGTGGGGTAATTAGTTAAACTTGTCTAAAGTTCAGGTCTGTTGTAGGCAAGAAAGGGAATTTTAGTTGGAATTCAAACATTAATGGATTAGGGTCCATTTTAGTTAGTTTAGTTTGTTGGTCTGTTTCAAGAGCTTAAGGAAATAATATTTGAAGTTAAAGTTACATTAGCCAATTTTGGAAAGTTCCGGGTCTTCCTAGGAACTAGACTAAGGGTCAAAAAAGTCACTATAAGAAAAAGGCTAAGTTTGAGTCTCCTATCACCCTAGGAAAATACTAGACCTTAATACGAGTAGTTAGACAGGTAGTAGGCTGAAATCGGAGTTTCCTATCCAAAGTTATGAATTTTCTAAGTTTCGGGCCCTAAACTATAGGCTGGGGTTGACCAAAAAGTTGACTTTCTAATCTAAGTCAATTTCTGGAATCCTAAGATTTTTAATGAATACTAGGCCCTAAATGGAGTCTAATGCAAGTGAGTTTGTCTAATTTGGAATTTTCTACAATTAGTTATGGATTTCTAAAGATCGGGTATTTATTGGAATTTTCTAAATTTCCTAACAAAGGGCAATTTTTATTGTTTTGCTCCAAATCAGCTCCAAACTGATTGGAATCATTCCCAAAGGTCAGGAATAACCTGAGAATGTGATCCCAAGTGTTTGGAGAAAATTTGGGATTTTTAATAATTATTAATGATTTATTAGAGGCAAAATGGTAATTTCCACCTATGGTCAAATTAGGGGTCAACCTGAAGTCAAACTAGGGAGCCCTATTTATCTAAGGTCAAGGATCAAATTCTGGTCAGTTTGAGGTATTATGGGTAATTTTCTGACCTAATATGTAATTATTGCATTTTCCGGAAGGTCTCGGGGCCTTAATTAGCAGGTTAATTATGGTTGGTTAGCTAAGGGCTCTAAAAGCTCCTAAAAATTTCCAGAAATTTATGAAAGGCTTATGATATCACTAAATTTAAGTGTTGAAGTTTTCATATCAATCAGGGATCTATCCTAGCTCCTAGAAAACTTCTAAGTTTGCTAGACAGGTCCTTAATTTTTGTCCTTAAGGTGTCACTACGTTATAGGAGTTTAAAGTAATGTTTACACTAACCCTCGGGATAATAAATGCAGGGGAGTACATAAACAAAATAAACACGCCATGTCCTTAGATCTAGGAGAACCTAAACTAAGTGGTGGTAGTGCGACCTACACATGCAATCTACGAAAAATTAAAGGACATACACCTAATGAAGGGATTAGTGAATGATTGGAACTCAATCACCCACTAATCCACTCCCCCATAATTGCTCTTCATTCATAAGATCCATGTCTAAAATTTCATACGATAGCGGGTCTCCCAAAGTTAGAATTTAGGTATAAGTAGTTTTAAAATAATTTAAAAGTACTTATAGATATAAATATATTTTTGGAAAATAAAATAATTGAAAATAATTCAATTTATAATGCATAAGTATAGGGAAACCCGCTGACCACTCTCACCAGTCTCAAAACGATTTAAAAATAATTTGTATCATGAAAATAATTATTATAATTAATATTTAATATAAAAAATACTCGAATAATCGAATCCAAATAATGATCTGTCAAAGCAGCCAAAATCAAGGGCTGGAAATGATCCCAAAGTAAAATACGCATTTTTCTGAAAAAATCAAGGGGTTACACGTCAAAATCCGACTTAAAACGGCGAAGATATGAATTTCCGAAGTTAAAACATAATAAAATAACATTTTAAAATAGCCCTATTTCACTGGTTTTGAAATAACAGAAAATACAGACATACTTTTTTATCTAAAAATAATTTCAAACTATGCAGAATTCACAGTACATCCAAAACAAAGTGCTGTGCGTCGACAGCGGACTTAAAATGACAAATTTATGTAATTTCGAAGTTTAAGTATAATAAAAATAATATTTGAAAATAATCCAGTTTGCTGTTTTTTCAAAATAAGTACAGAAATACTAAAAATATTTGTGTAATGCAAACTCCAGGATGTGCAGAATCAAAATACGTTCAAAACAAGACGTTGTGCACAAAAATCCGACTTAAAACGGAAAAGTTACGCATTTTCGAAGTTTAAATACGATAATAGAATATTTTTAAAATAGTGCTCTTTTGCTGTTTTAAAAATAACTACAGGTATACCTAATATTTTGAAATAAATATGATCCTAAATCGTGCAGAATTCAAATACGTTCAAATCAAGGTGTTGTGCGTTAAAATCGGGTTAAAAACGGGAAAGTTATTAATTTTCAAAGTTTAAATATAATAAAAGGATTTAAAAATAATTTAAAATAAACAATGTCTAAAGATAATTATTCAAAATAGTCTAAAATAATATTTTAATAATTCTGAAAGTTAAAGTAATTGGAAAATGCATAATAACAGTAATATTTTTAATAATTAATAAGATCTTAAGTAAATTCAACTAATTAAAATAATTAAAAAAATAATATTTGATTATTAAGAATACAATTTTAGTATTTAAATAAATATAACAACATAGTAATAAAATAATAATGATACATGACATAGATAAGTTAAAATAAAATATATTTATTAATATTATAATTTAAAACAATAATATGATAAAATAATAACAACAAAATAATTAAAATAATATATTTAAAATAATATTATATGTGTATGTTGACTGTTTTTAAAATAAATTAAAATCCATAGGTTATTTTTATAAAAAAAAATTTTTATCAGGTAGAGGACGTCAATACGATCAATTCGAGGTATTGTGCGTCGAAAACGGACAAAAAACGGATTTTCTGTGATTTTTCTAAGTTAAAATAGGTTTTAAAATAATTTTTTAATATTTATTAATTAAAAATTGGACGGCGGCTCGGTGCGGGACGCGTGGCAGCAGCGGGTAGGCTACGCGGTCGCGGGCCAATGATTGGCGGCGGCGCGATGATTGCGCCGCCAATCAATGATTGCGGCAATCATGCCGCAATCAGTAACTGCGGGCCGCGGTTACTTATCCACGTCAGCCGCCATCGCCCGCCGTCGGATCCGCACGGTTCTGGATGGACGGTCCAGATCGGATCCGGCGGCTGCCTTGACCGCGCGGTCAAGCCCGCTGTCCAGCGGTCACCGTGGAACGAAGAATCCGGACCGTCGATCGCGGATCAGACGGTCCAGGCACATCCAGGGCATGCAGGCGTGCGACCGAGAGCCCTAGGGTTATTCTTGCTTCGTTCTCCCAAACGGCTAAACGAAACGCGACGAAACTTTAGATCTAGCTTCTACAAGTGAAGAGCATCCGTGGGGGGTATTTTGTTCGAATTAAAACGCGCTAATAACGATGCTAATTAACCCTAAGTGTTCTAACTAGGGTTTAGGTTTTACCTCAATCCACACGGTGGATTCGGGAGATCTTGGGCTCGTTGGACTCGTGGACTCTCCAGGAACAACTTCCTAGTTGACGTCGAGATCCAACGCACGCTCGATCGACAGGATGAAGCCTTGGAAGAAATTTCGTCTCGGGTTCGCCGGAGGATCGCCGCCGGCGGGGTCTAAGCGTCGGGATTTGGTCGAGGGAGGTGAGGGGAAGTCCAAGGAACTCTCACACGAAAGTTCTCGGGCTTTGGGAGGCTAGGGCTCAGGAATTTCGAAAAAAGGTCTCTAAGCACTCTAATTTTTTGTATTTAAGGGGCCTAATCTCATTATCAACGGCTTAGATCCGATTTTACATCCATCATGAGGCTCTATCAAGTAAATTAGGCGGGATTTGGGTTTCAAAATGAAGGGGATTCAATTGGCATTGATTATAGTAATGAATGGGCTCTAATTGGGCTTTAATAGGTTAATTTAGCCTATTAATGGCTAGATTTGACCAAGTCAAATCTTGACTTGGTCAAACCAGTCAAGTAGACCAAGGAATATGAGGGTTCGAGCCATGAGTGAGTTTGGAAAAGTTTGATTTTGATTTGAAGCTCAAAAGGGGCTAAGTGGTCAACCCTAGTTGACTTGGTCAACTGGGTTGACCCAGAGCCCAAGTTCAGGCTCGACGGACTCGACTCGACCCCACGAACCTATTGGAGAGGGTCTTGGGGTCTGACTTGGTCAATTTGACCAAGTCAACTCTCCAAGCCCAATTCTGGGCAAAATCGAGGTCAACATCCACCAAAAATAAAAACATTATCTACAATAACAAACTAGATAAATTTAAAATAAAAGATAATTTCAAGATAAATTGTCTTAATCATGAATTATAAATTAAAAAATAAACTTTTCTAAAATAATTCAAAATTCATTGTTATCTTAATATAATCTAGAATATTTTCTTATAAGAAAAATAAATCATTTAGATTACAAAGATTGTAAAGTTATTATGAGTGAAAGTTTACGTATCCAGCATTGCTTATTAGTTTTAAACTTTAAGATGAAAATGCGAAATTTTCCTAAATTATGTTTATACTGTTTAGAAAGTATTTAATTGTTTAGGAATGTTTTCTAAATTATGTTTGCTTGTTTATGAAGGTTATATTTGTGTTATGATGGCTAGGACTATTTATGGAGTTGTCTTGGTTTAGAGCATATTATGAGTTTTTGTTGTTGTAGTTTTTTTCTTTGAGGGCTTCCTAGCGGCGTCTAAGTTGATTGGGAGAGCTGATCTACCTCTCAAATTGTAGATGACATGTATCTTGTTTTCTCTTATTGAAGTATTAATACAAAATCAGTCATCATTTTGATTTTACTGCAATTTTTCTATTGTTTGTTATTTTTACTTCCAAGGCGTTATAACTTAACATCACATAAGACTATAAGAGAGCAAATAGAAAATTGCATCTATCTTTATCTTTGGGTTATTGACTATCTCACGTTTTTATGGGTTATTAATTGTGGTTACATTGAGATGGTTGATTTTTAAATCACCATGGTAAGGCCAAGAATAAATGCACTAAGGTCGTTTAAACATATCATTTTGTAGTAGTCGAGCAGAGTTTAGTGGGGAGATAGGGTCTTTCATAGGTGATATATCTAGAGGCATTTGGGTGTTCACATCTTTAGTGATGTATAAGTTGAACCATATGCTATATATATATATATATATATATATATATATATATATATATATATATATATATATATATATATATATATATATATAGCTAATAATTTTGTCAAATCATGGAATTTGTTGAGTTTTGAGTCAATTTGAAATATTTTGAGTTAAGTTACCGGTCAAATTCTAAACTCAACTTAATTTCAAGTCATTTTTTAGCACAGGGAAACTCACTCCAAAATGATTCGAGTCAACATGAAGAAGTGTGTGTGTGCGTGTGCGTGTATATATATATATAAGCTTTATTTGTAGCATACAAATTGTTTGGTATAGTGGTTTTTGGTCTTGATTTTAATTGAAACGGTCAAGTTTGAACCTCTCAAACTTAAGGGAAAATTCTATAAGATGGTAGTGAGGCCTGCAATGCTTTATGGTGCCGAATGTTGGCCATTAAAAGAGAAGCATAATACTAAGTTAAGTGTGGCAGAGATGAGGATGCTCAGGTGGATGAGTGGCTTTACCCTTAGAGATAAGATACGAAATGAGCATATACGTGAAAAGGTTGGAGTAGCTCCAGTAGAAGATAAGATTAGAGAGAGTCGCCTTAGATGGTTTGGTCACATAAAACGACGGCCTTCCGATGACCCGGTTAGGAGAGTAGAGGTATTAGATTTGACTTATGTTAAGAAAGGTAGGGGTAGACCTAAAAAGTCTTGGTTAGAAAACATTAGGAATGACCTTTCTTTATTAGATTTAAACGAGAATTTGACTTTTAATAGGACACAATGGAGAAAAAGGATTCATGTAGCCGACCCCACGTAGTGGGATAAAGGATTGATGTTGTTGGTCAAGTTTGAACCTGTTGATCAATATCTTTTCCATTGTTTGAAATTTTTTGAATTTCGAGCTGGATACGAAAAATGTATTTAGCAACCCTTATTCATGCTACTAACAATGGTTTTTACTTTTTTTTTTTCTGTTTAATATTTTCTTATAATTAAAAGTAATATGTGATGAAATTATCCTGATGTTAGATTGTCATTCTTCTTTGGATGATTATTTTGAATCTCAGCTTTTTATCCTATTATGATGACTGTGCATCTTCGATTATAAGAGCAGTAATTCTGAAAAAATTGAAAATGTTTTCTCTGAGATCGTGGAGTCTGTGAAGATTTCCTATACCTTTGTTGTATTCATCTATATGATATTTTACATATAAAATATTAAAAAGGTTATCTCTATGATCAAGAGCTTTTGAAGATGTCCTATGCCAGTGTTGATGTGAGTAGTAAATGAGCATTTGTAGATTTTAGCAATGCGTTGATATTGATCATGAGTAAAATGCCAACCAGAAAGCTAGAGTGAACCTAAAGTGATCAACAACTGATTGATGAATAATTGTACTGGATTAATTTGGGACGGCTTTCACATTCATTTCTGACCTAAGTGATTCAGTTGATGTTGCTGTCCCAGCTGCTTCCCATCTTTACAAGTTGGTCTTGATATTGGCCCTAAACATACTCATAATATTTCCAGGTTAAAAAAAGAGAAATGAATGTTTAAAAAATTATGTTTGAAAAAGAAATTGGGTGAAGGACCAAAATTTGATCAGAATAAAATTTAAAGATATTGAATTTACTTTGAAAAGAATATAATATATGATTAATCAATTAAATTTTATGTTGCACTTATCTGAGAGTAAATCTAATAAATTTAAAATTCATTCAGTTTATCCTTACCTAAATTCTCTTCATTATACTGGGGCATGAAATAGTGAAAACCAATGATAGCTGTCTGAATATATCCATACATTTATACTCTTAATAGTTATTTGAAAAAATATCTTCATGTTTATTGCAAATGTTTGTAACGTGTGAATGACCATATATCATTTAAGTAACTTTTGTTACATACGCATGCAGGCCGTTCTCCATTGAATTTCAGGTGTCTATTGTAATTAGTTTTAAGTCCGAGCTGTCCAAGTTGTACCCAAAATTTGATCTCCAAACTCCAAGGCCATGGGTGCGTATATACATTTTACTTTGGTTGCTAGAGATTCCTTTTATATTTGTTTTTCTTCTTAATTTACATTCTCTTTATTTAGTTGGCTTCGCTGACGTTGCCACTAAGAGTTTTCAGAACGATATGAGCTAGTTACAGTACTCGCACACTATCAACTGAAACCTCGGCGCACGAAGTTATCACTGATTTCTTTCATGCTTCAACATCATTTTATGAAAAGCTATAGAATAAAGTTCTATAATCAATTTATGCTGGATTTTCTTGTTAGTTTTATCCACGGTATCTGTATGCGATTCAAATACCATGCGTTAAAGAAAAAAAATTTCCAAATTTTCGTAAAAGATATTATTCTTTGTTCTAGAAGCTTGAGTTTTGTGGCATGTGGTTTTGTTTAGGGAAAGTGGTGTGATAACCTGTACTAAACAATATCCAGATTCTTGAAAGCAAGAAGAATGAGCAGAAAAGCAAAAATGAAAGAGAGGAAATAGTGAAGTTTGCATATTTCTTTCTATCTTCCTATCTTATTTTCTGTGTATTTATATCAGGAGAGATTATTATGTGCGGACACCGGACGGGAAGAATCATTCGGTTATATCTCTGTAAAAAGTAAATACGTAGCATGAACAGTTTGCTTTTACTGTTCACAGATATAAACCGAACGATTCTTCCCATTCGGTATCCGCACAGTATAATTCATCCTATATCAGTCCTCCTTTTCATATTCGCTTAATACGATAAAAAGTTAATAGGTACAATTTTAGCTAAAAGAGTCAAAAGCAGTTACTAAGTAGTGGTAAATAAAGACAGAAAATGGATGGTGGAGTGTGGCGTGTATACGCTGAACCCGGCTCCTTATGATGCACTGCATCAGAATATTTAAGTGCCGATGCATTGATGCAGGAGGCATTTGATTTTAAAATTTTGACAACATTCAAAATTTTGACCAATTATACTATTTGAGACTCACCCTTATGGGGTTTAAAGATAAGTCTTGCTGGCATAAATAATATCTATTTTGTTCAAATAAGTGTTGACATGCGATTTGTTATTCCCTGATGATTCACTCATATCCAATCCCTAATATTTCATCTTTTCAATTACCGTCTATTCAAAATGGTGTGATAAGCTATACAGAATGCAATTTCGCTGTGAGAAGAAGTGCAGACTTTTTGTGAATTGATATTCCTGGTGATTCACTCATATCCAGCACCTCATCTTTCGTTTCTTCTGGCACCTCCCAGTTAAAATGGTGCAACAAGTTTGCAAGCGTGCATTCTATAACAGCAATGGCGAAGCCTATCCCTGGGCAAGCTCTTCGCCCAGCTCCAAATGGTGTAAGGTGGAAGTGTTGTCCTCTAAAATCAATGTTGTTATTCATGAATCTCTCAGGCCAAAATTCATCTGGCTTATCCCAGTTTTTGGGATCTCTTGCAATTGCCCATGCATTGATCAAGATTCTTGTTCCAGCTGGAATGTCATAGCCTTGCAATTGAGTATCTTCCATCGCAACTCTGGGAACTAGTAAAGCAATTGGAACGTGCAATCGTAGTGTCTCTTTGATAGTTGCTTTAAGGTAAGTCAATCTGTCAATGTCTTCCTCTTCAATAACTTCTTTAGATCCAACAACTTCTCTTATCTCCCTCTGAACCTCTTGCATCAATGTTGGATGCTTGATGAGCTCTGCCATGGCCCATTCTAAAGCGGTTACAGTTGTGTCTGTGCCAGCAGCAAACATGTCCTGCCATAATTGATGAAAAGAAAAATAAGTTAAGGGCATTCTGTCAGGTTCTCAGATTTAAAGCATGATTCTAATATTTATACTGTAAATTTTTTTTAGAGGGAGTTTCCAGAGTTTTGCTATACTGAGGCCAATATCATAAGAAGTTTTGAAGTTTTATCCATCATTATCAAGTTAGTAAATGTTATTAGTATGTTAATGAAATTTGTGATTGTATTAATGATCAATATGTTAATGAAGATTGCCATATCATCTGCAGATGTTAACATCAAGCAATTTTGTTTTTTATTATTATGTCTTACAAAATAGTGTTTTTTATGAGCAATGAGATTTGTGCTTTACATCGTGAATGTGATTGAGTTACAGTCGATAGAGTTTTTTGTTGTTGGGCGAAGGAGATAACCACTCTCTTAATATTGGTATTGTAGTAGTTTTCTTTGCGATATAAATTTAGTTGATGCAATTGGGGGTGTTAAAAATTGACATAATCCGAAACCCGACCGGGAAAAATTCGGGTTTGGGTCGACCCGTTTGTGAAATAGGTTGCGTCCGGGTTTGGATTTCCGGCCCGTTTAAAAAATGGGTCGGGTTTGGTTGACCTGGAAACCCGTGGGTCGACCTAAATTGATCCGTTTGTAATCACATCGCTTAGGCATTAGGGTCGCATCAATCGCGTCGCTCGATCGTGTCACTTAGCTGCTCAGGGTCGCATCAATCGCGTCGCTCAGGCATCAGGGTCGGGTCGTGTCGCTCAAGCCTCAGGGTCTTGCTGCCGTCCCAACTCCCAAACCTGCATGATATGCTGTTGCTAGCCTACCAGACGCTGGATTTCTGCCGCCGTCCCGAACCAGCCTGAGATGTCATCGTCCCACCTGAGAGCCATCGAGCCGAAGACTGCCATCGTCCCTCCCTTGCGGGTCGGGTTGGTTCAATCCGATAACCCGCATGGGTGGGATCCGGGTTGACTATCCTGACCCATTTGCAAAACTGAGTCGGGTTAGTGTCGAACCGTTTAAGACCGGGTCAAGTCGGATTGACCCGAACCTGACCCGTTGACTTGCATTGACACCCCTAGATGCAATTATCATCTACATTGTAGAAAAGATTGAAAGTGTGAATTTAGAAATAAAATAATGGTTCAACTTTCATGTTCCACTTAAAAAAAAAATTGTTTTGGTTGGGATGCAATGTTTATTTAGAGGTACAATGACAAGAAATACGGCTAGATTTGGTTTATCGTAAGCCTACAGTTGAAAGCGATGAGCAAGTACCAGAATAAGAGCTTTGATATGCTCTTTGTCTAGGCCATCATGTTCTTCTTTGACGGATAACAGCACGTCCACGAAGTCTGCACAATCCTCATCTGTCTCAATAGCAATAGAATTTGAACTCTCTCGTCTACTGAGATGCTCCTCCAGAACACGCTCCAAAAACTCATCCACCTGCTTAGAAGTTCTCCTCGCTCTCCCATCCAACCCAGTCAGCACATCAATCCAACCCAGCCAAGGAACAAAATCTGCCACTGGAAAGCACCCCAACAATCTGACAAACTCATTCAACATCTCTCGAAATCTCGTCTCCCCTGAATACTTCCTCCCCAACGCCGCCCTGCATATGATATCATTAGTGAGAGTAACCAACCTCTTGCTCAAGTTCACCGGCTCCGCCGCCACTGAAGCTGCTCGAATGTCTGCAATTAGAAGAGCCACCTCCTCCTCTCGCACACGCTTGTATGATTGCACGCGCCTGCTACTCAGCAGGTGGACGATGCATATCTTCTTCATCTTCCTCCAATAGTCATTGTAGGGCGAGAAGGCGATATCCGTGCTATTGTAGATGAGATGGTTGGCCAGGGATGATGGCGGACGGCTTGCAAAGATGAGGTCCTGCGTCTTCATGACTTGCTCGGCAATTTCTGCGGAAGAGACGACGACGGTGGGGGCGACGACGCCTAATTGGAGAAGGATGAGAGGGCCATACCTTTTAGAAAGGGAGTTGAGGGATTGGTGAGGAAGTGAGCCGAGTTGGTGGAGGTTTCCCAGTAGTGGGAGGCCTGGTGGGCGTGGCGGGAGCTTTGTAGCGGCAACGGTTTTGCGCTTGTGGAGGAAGAAGAAGAGGATTGTTAGCAAGGTTATGAGGATGATTACGGTTGCCATGTTTTGGGGGCACTTGGATTGTATACGCTGTTTGCTTTTATGCATTCTTTTAGTGGGGATCTAAAGATGCCTCTGTTGAAGGAGAAGTGTGAAAAGTGATTATTAAAAAGTCCGGTGGGTGTTAATTTTTCCATCGCAGTAAGTTGTTTCGTGTCTGATTTCCCCTCGAGAGGGGAAATTAAATTTAATCTCCTGCAAGTGGCAGGAGAGCCTGGGGATAGAGAAATTTTTTACGTGCGGAATTTAGATGTTCAGACTCTATTTAAAATATATTATATTACCTATATATACATAATATATGTACAACTTATGTAACCCTTTTTTATTGGAGTTCAAACATGTAATAATTTATAAAATATAATATTATATCAATGACACGTTATGTCATAATTTTTATAATTATATTGGGTCGTGGTATCCATATCGTGGTTAAGGTATCATGTGGGTGATCCTATCTCTTTATATGTAGGCTGTAGCATATATGAGCCACACAAGCCCTTGAGCCAATCGTCCCAATCTTGATAAATGAAAATGACCACCCGGCTGTGAACAACTATTGAAAATTGAAAATTCTCTCTCTCTCTCTCTCTCTCTCTCTCTCTCTCTCTCTCTATATATATATATATATATATATATATATATATATATATATATATATATATATATATATATATATATATATATATATATATATATATATATATATATATTGCCCTCAAATGGAGACCACCCGATAATGAGTCGACTAACAAAATTATTTTAATTTAGACCCCACATGAATAAATTTTTTGGCTCAGCCACTGGTTTTATAATTGTTTGTGTTTCAAATAGCAACTACAATATCGTTTGACTATTTTCTTATTATATTTTTACTACATTACAGAAATTTTTGTTATGGAAAGCGGTTTTCTACAATCATAGTGGTGAAGTTGCTTTCTACACAATAGTTTTGTAGTCAACTTTATAAAATACTGCGATTGTCTCAAACAAACTGTTTCTTGAGCACGAGGTTATATTAATCGGATTGGAACACAAAAGGATCCTATAACTTGGAATCAAACTTATGAGTTACATAATACAACTATTAAAAAAAATGATTGAATGTAGGTTATACAACTCGAGCATGAGGTTTTTTCGAACCTCCATCGCCAGATAATGGCCCTTTTGAGCTCCTTTGCTTGCCGACTACGGTCTTTTCAACTTTAGTCATCTGCCAACTACAATCCTTTGGACCTCCGTCCTCCATCGACTATGGTCCTTCCAACCACCGCCGTCTACCGACTACAGTCCTTCTGACCATCATCTGACTGCGTTCGTTTTGACCTTTGTTGCCTGACTACTATCCTTCTAACAACAATTATCCAACTACGGTCCTTCCAATCTACATTACTTGCCAATTTTGGTCATGTCGATCAAACGAACATATCAACATTGATTCTTCCAACTCCCACCATATAATGCACTCTATATGATGTATATTTGTTACATCGAGCCAAAACCTTCCTCCTAAGGGCTTTATTTGTAATCAACTGCAAACACTAGTGGATTCATTCAAACTGGGCCAGGCCTCGTTATATTTCCCCCTTTTAGGAGTTTCCACATTAAAATTATAGTGTCTTTTATGAACACTACATACATACTTTCTTATCTGTTTGTGTATTGGATCTTCATACAAAATTAAGATGTTAAACTTTATATTTATCTATCTCCACGAATATTCCAGGACACAACATATTTAAATATTTTGTATATGTTATCCCTAAGAGTAATTGGATGAATAGTGATTTGGAATAATCGGCTAATGTGCTCCTTAAAGTTAAGTTCATTTTCTGTGGAGAGTTAAGAATCCAACGGCTTTGAAAGAAATTTATTGCTTTAATGCTGTCATCTCCTCAAGTCCTATAGGATTTAGTGCTCCGAATTCTTATGATTGGATTGAAGAGAACAATTTTGAAAAAGTTCATTGATTAAATTTAATTTCTCCAAAATTTTTATTATGAGGATTCACATTTAACATGAGGGACAAGTCAGAAGTGAAGAACTTTGACACTATTATTGAACAACATAGATAAGGTTGTGAATTTTGAACTGGACAATGAACCAGAATGAAATGTTTACAGTTCGATTGATTCAACCGGTTTTCCCACTAAATAAAAATATTATTAAAATATAATAAAATTTACATAATATTATAACAATATAATATTAAGTTAAAGCATAATATACAAGACCGTTTGGTTTTTTTTTTTTTTTTTTTTTTTTTTTTTTTTTTTTGAAAAATAAGAAATAAATTTTTTTTTGAAAGAAATAGTATAGCAAAATTAATAACAAATCATGACTAAATAAAGCCTTATTAATTAGACTAGAAAAATTTTTAATGGGAAGGAAGACTTAAGATTTTGTTTTTGAGAGCTTTCTTACTGTTTTATTTTTTTATGCTACAACCACAATTTCTATCTGCTCGTTATTTTTTTGTTACTTAAAAAAAAATACTTTCTCTATAACAAATTTACAACTATTTTATAAAAAATTATAACAATCTCAAATGAATTCTAAAATATGATGATATAATAGTATGATGAGAAGAATGGTTAATTTGGTGAGTAGTAATATTTGAATATATGTTTCATGTGAGAAGATTCAATAATATGTTATGATGGGGAACATCTTAGCTATAACAGAGCTTAGGTCTAGCATAGCTTTAATTTCTAGAATATTCTATTTGCTTTATAAATAGCTAAGTTTAGATGTAATGATGAACATGAATAATATGATATATCCTTTTGAGTTTTGAGCTTGTGTTTATTCCCCGAATTTATATGTTCCTGCTCGCATATCCTTTCTTCCATCGATCCATTACATCATATTCATACTGCTCGATATGATCACTCTATACTGTTTAATAAATAACTATAATATAGGGAAAACAGATTAATATAGCTTGAGCTTAGCAGACCTCGCAAGGGACAATTTCTCATAGCTTCATAATCATTTCGCTCACAGATAGATATGAAACAACATTTTCTGAAACCCAATTATTCTTTTTTATTTTTTATTAAAATAAAATAAAAACAATTAATTACATTTATCATTTTATTTATTTCCTGTTAACACTAATTTTTATATAAAATAAATTATGTTAGAATATTATAATCAAATATTTATCATGATTAAGAAAAAATTTAAGAGTTTATTTGAAGATAAATATAACATAAGTTGAAAGAATTTCTTCTATTATGACTATTAAAAAAAAAAGACTACAAAACATAATTAGAGATCAGTGGATAAATGATATTTTAATTATTTATATTAAAAATTAATATTTAATTGTATTGATAATTAAGTAATCATTTTACTCTTTTAGAATATAAAGAGCAGATATCATACATTTTAAGTTTTTTTTAATCTTTTTAAAATAACAAATATCTGAAAAAAAAAAATTTAAGGGAGTGCGAAGGAGAGCTTGAGGCAGCTGAGTTGTTATTCAACTCGGCTCGTCTCATGGAGTTGAACATGAGCTATTCTCCAATATTAATCCTATTTTGGAGCTTTATATAGTTTATTAAATATCCATAAACTTAAATAGAGAGAGAGAGAGAGAGAGAGAGAGAGAGAGAGAGAGAGAGAGAGAGAGAGAGAGAGAGAGAGAGAGAGAGAGAGAGAGAGAGAGATTATTGAGCTACTGTCCAGTTAAATACAGTTAAGCACAACAATCAATCGAAATGGCTAAGCAAGTTCTACATAATGCAACTTTGCTGTAAGAAGAAGTGGCGACTTCTTGTGAATTGTTATCCCTCGCAATTCACTCATATCCAAAGCTTCATCTCTCATTTCCTTTGGAACCTCCC
>CM028345.1:63267667-63303667 GCA_016618105.1 Dendrobium huoshanense
GCTCTCTCAACCAGAAAAGGGAGTTCAACATTCGCCTGACCAGATCGAAACAGCGAATGAGAATGGCTCAAAATCCACCTGACCATATTCGCAACAGCGAATAATGAGCCCTCCCGAAAGTCTAATGTCCACCTGACCAAAATCGCAACGGTGGGACAAAAGAGGAAAGTAGTGAGGAATGCCTCCCAGGGACTCTGTCGGGCTCTCTCAACCAAGAAAGGGGAGTTCACATTCGCCTGACCAGATCGCAACAGCGAATGAGAATGGCTCAAAATCCACCTGACCATATTCGCAACAGCGAATAATGAGCCCTCCCGAAAGTCTAATGTCCACCTGACCAAAATCGCAACGGTGGGACAAAAGACAAAGTCCAATCATTCACCTGACCAGATCGAAACAGTGAATGAGGACAACCCAATGTTCGCTTGACCAGATCGAAACAGCGAGACAAAGGGAGAAAGAGAAAGGAAGTTCAACATTCGCCTGACCATATTCGCAACGGCGAATGAGAACAGCTCAATATCCACCTGACCAGATTCGAAACAGTGAATAAAGAGCTTCCCAAAGAGGTCTAATGTCTGCCTGACCATATTCGCAACGGCAGGGACAAAAGAGAGAAAAAGAATCCAACATCCACCTAACCACATTCGCAACGGTGAATGAGGATTACTCAATGTTCGCCTGACCATATTCGAAACGGCGGAACAAAGAGTGAAAAAGAAGTGAAGTGGCGAAAGGGGATCTCTTGAACAAAGAAATCCACCAGAAATCGACTGAGAAATCTCTCCTACGGGTCTGTCCGTAGAGGAAGAACGACATGTAATGAAGATGAATACTCTTATGCAAATCAAGGTAAAATCATCAAGATATCAATATGAGGAAGAATATGACAGAATAATCACAAGTAGAAAGATCCAAGAGGATGAACCCGACTAAGAAATGAAATCAGAACATGAATGGGAGAGTGGCTCCCAAACAAGTGAACAAAGCAACAACTTGAATGGGAAAGTGGCTCCCAAGCAAGTGAACAAAGACTACAACTTGAATGGGATAGTGGTTCCCAAACAAGTGAGCAAAACAACAACTTGAATGGGAGAGTGGTTCCCAAACAAGTGAACAGAAACGACACCCTACATGGGATAGTGGCTCCCAAGAAGGTGGACAAAATCAGTAGCTTAAATGGGAGAGTGGCTCCCAAGCAAGCAAGCACAAAAACAACGACCTGAATGGGAGAGTGGCTCCCGAGCAGGTGAACAAAACCAGAACTTTGAATGGGAGAGTGGCTCCAAACAAGTGAACAAAACAAACTACTTGAATAGGAGAGTGGCTCCCAAACAAGTGAACAAAACAAACTACTTGAATAGGAGAGTGGCTCCCAAACAAGTGAACAAAACAAACTACTTGAATAGGAGAGTGGCTCCCAAACAAGTGAACAAAACAAACTACTTGAATAGGAGAGTGGCTCCCAAACAAGTGAACAAAACAAACTACTTGAATAGGAGAAGTGGCTCCCAAACAAGTGAACAAAACAAACTACTTGGATGGAGAGTGGCTCCCAAACAAGTGATGGCGGCATAAAGATATCAAAAGAGAAATAATGCACGCCAAACGGTTACTTTCTAAGCAAAGACAACAATAGCTCAAAACAACCAAGATTCCAAGAGAAAAATGAGAGTGCAATCAAAGGAAGAATCATATCAGTCCATCAAGAGTGATTTATAATCCAATGTTAGGGGTCCGAAAATTTTCATGCATGAATTTTTTAAGAGAAGAAGATAAGGTGAGTATTTAACATGTACTCGATAGTGGAGCCACTAAGAAAAAAGTCAAACACTCACCAATTAATTTGAGATAAAGTTTGATTCACATAATTTTTTTTTTTCAAAGAGGGAAAATGTTATCAAAGAATAAGAGTATTATTTTTTCCAAAATGAAAGAATTTACCTCTTGATTATTTTGGCCCAATCTAAATAACAAATGGAACCAAATTTGAAAACTTCAGTAAAGAGATGGGTTGACTCCATCTAAACCCAAAAAGGTTAGGGATTTAAAACTTGCTAACCCAAGTCAAGCTCCCTACAAGCTAAACTGGGTTCTCTCCCTTAGATTAGCATTGTTTGAATTAAAATCTAATTCAAAAGATATAAATTAGAAGAAGAAATTGAATCTTCTCAATTTTCTTGCACGGAAAATATTTTATATCTAATAGATTATCAATGCATAATAATGAATTCAAAGTCATCATTTTCAAACTTCAAGTATCAAAAATATCAAAGGACACATGAGTTTTCTGAGATTTAGAGATTTCCAAGAAAGGAAAAGCCATTTACACTTTCACTTTAGGCTTATTTTATGCCTGCTTTGCAATTTTTGGCACTTTGTGCATCTTTTCACTTTTGATACACTTTGTGTATCTTTAACTTTTGGCGCTTTGCGCATCTTTTCACTTTTAATGCACTTTGTGCATCTTTCATTTTTGGCGCTTTGCGCATCTTTTCACTTTTGTATTTGGCTTCCTTTCTAAATCTCTAAAAGAATACATTCTCAGTTGTGAAATTATCTTCCAAACATAAGAGAAGAAAACTCACTCTCTTATGTAAGGAAGAACAATTCACAAAACAAACTCGATCCTATGATAAGAATGAACAACTTGATTGAGAAAATTTTGAATTAAATTCATAAGCATGCAAATGACACCTATGAGATAGAAAATTGCAAGCTAACGGAGAAAATTTTTATTTCTAAATTTAATTTCATTTTGATATAGATTTAAGTTCAAAAATGAAATCAACCTCCACAAGGAATGGGAGGGAGAGACATGCTCTTTTTTATGAATCATTAAAAGAAATTCTCTTTAAGTGTTTAAAGGAGTCACCCAACACTTACTTCATTTTTTAAATAAAACAAGTAGGTAAATTTTTATTAAGAAAGATAATTCGCTTACTCTCTAAAAGAAATTTCCTTCAAAGTTTTATCTTTTACCTTAAACTTCCAAACTTTTCTCAAATTAAATTTTCCTTTGAAAAAATTCATATATATCAAATTTAAGGACCCTTCCATTGAAAATATGACAATTGAATTTTCTATTTGGACTGATATGAATCAAGGCCTCAAGTCTAAAAGAAGCTCAAACAAGATTAGAGAACATGATCAGGATATTAGAAGTTTATGTCAAACATATGAATCATACAATCAAAGGATAGAATATGGAATATTTCATTTGGAAATGAGATGAAATCAAGGATTAAGTCTTAAGAGAATTTTAACTAGGAATTGATAGATATAGAAATTTTGATTTGAATAAGATTGGCTTGAAATATATTGATCTGGATTTGAATTTGAGAATAATAAAAATAAAAATAAAAAACAAAGATCTAATAAACTCAAAATTTTAATTGAATCTTTATTACATTAAAAGGTGATCTAATTCTTCACTAAAAATTAAGAGAAGATAGTGGAGTAGAAAATATGGGAACTCAAACTAGGCACCAAACTAGGATTACCTACAGAAGTGAATAATACAATATTCCAAAGATGGAGAGAGAAACCTGTCCCACCGTGGTCGCCAGAAATCTGTGGGTCTCCGAAAGGATTCCGCTCGTGTGGTTCGAATGCAAAGGGTACGATCACACTATCCCGTAGGACAAAATGGTCGTAGGCCTTTACACTCGGCACAAGCAGGCCGATGGAAGAGCAGATGGAGTTATAGATACGATTAGCCATGGAGGATAGCGGGTTTTCACCTACACACCTCGATGGATAATAATATCTATAACCCTAAATTCACGAGATTTCCCCCATTCGATACATCAGCTCGAATGGGGTTTATTTGATTGTGGGGATCGGTTTCCTACGGGCGCAAGCCCCCGTAGTTAATTACATCCTAGGCCTTGGACCTAAGGAAAACTCTCGATTAAGGATGGTGTATTATTCACTTCTTGATTTGGTGCACAAAAAGAGTTCCTAAGTTCTATTCCAAAGAGTCTCTTCTATTTACTCTTAGTGATGATTAGACATTTTTGAATGGATAAAGATGTGATTAAAATTTTGAGTTTAGAAGATCAAAGACCAGATTACTATCCTAAGAGAAAATGACAGACTCAAAACACAGATGAAAGGAGACACACTGAGGGAGTGTACAACCTGGGCTTATGCTTGCCTGGAGTGAGCTGCCAGCTAACATCCTAAACACAATCAATCGTCCTATATGTATACAAGATAGGGAGGCTCTATCCTAGGAAATCAAGGATTCGTAGTTTAAAAGATTTCAATCATTGACTCTATAATATGCGAAAGAATGTACCTAGCGCCATGTATGATGCATGAAACAGATACGAAATATCCTTAAGATCTATTGATGTGATGCATGTATGTAAGTGAAGCATACAATATGAAGGTAAGGTGTGTAAAAAAACGAATGCATGCATGACATCCAGAGTACATAAAAAAAAAATAAATAAACACACCCTAAGGGTACCCTCCAGGCAAGGTACCCGCACAGAAAATCATCATAGTCATGCCCACTTCGTGTGGGAAAACAGCGATGCCCAATGGCATAAGTAGGTGGCCTACTCTACAGGCCTAAATGACCCTAATGGTCTCTAAGGCTCACAGAAAAAAAAAGAAAAAAGAGGGAGGGTATCGTACCCAAAACCAGAAGGCCAAAATCCTAGCAGAAAAAAAAAACCACGATGCCCACTTCGTGTGGGAAAACAACGATGCCCAAGTGGCACAAGTAGGTGGCCTACTCTACAGGCCTAAATGACCTTAATGGTCTCTAAGGCTCACAGAAGGGGGGTAAGCTTTGACCTATAGGGCCAAAGCTTCGTCAGTGAACTAACCTAAGGCTGGCTACCTAAACATACTAGAATACCTACTAACAAGCAGTGTGTGATGTGAAGCAGTTCGATATATAACTAAAGATTTATTTTTTTTGCAAGCTGCAAGAAATTATACCTGACTGTATGTGGCGCTGCCACTTAAAAGCTTATAAGCAAGCACGGTCCCGTTTAGCTCCCGATCATTAAGCTCCAATGTACCTCGCAAGAAAAGATAACAGAGAAATATATATATATGAGCGTAGATGCCGTTCAGAAAAAGAAATGCAGATAAATAACAAAAGATATAACTAACAGGAAATTGAATAAAGCTAACATAAAATTTAATAATTGCATTTATAGAGCATGTGTACGTAGTAAACACTGAACAACAAAAGAAAGACATTGGCCTAACCTAAAGCTAGTAGTCGTGTCCTAGCAAATCAATCTAAGTTTGTGTATGTTGTATAGTTTTGGATGGGTCCTATGTATGGAAGTTTAATTATGATTGCTTTCATTTGATTTGTTAAAGGGCAAAAGGGATAGTTTAGTTTAAGTTTAAATATTAGTATTTTAGGATTGATTTTTAGAGATTTTATTTTTAGTATTTGATTGATTACCACCTTTGTTTCACACCGAGGCCGTGAGGTTTATTTCACCCTCCTTGGGGCTAACTTAATAGCCTCGTAGGCCTGGGTTACCCAGTGGACAACCAATTTTGTTGAGTTACTTTAGTTTGTTGTAAATTAAAAAGAAAGGTGAATTGAGTGATTTATTATCGATTGATGTTTGGTTCAAATCATTAATAATCAATTAAGTTTAAAGTTTTGCCACTCCATTGAATTCATTCGTGGCGTTGTGCCACCATGCTCGAGGAACCAGACCTCCTTAGGACACTTAGCCCCGCAGCTCGGAGTAGTCCATCCAATAAACTTCATCTTTGGAGTGATTGTTATATATTAAAGGGTTTGTTGACTGTATTTTAAAAGATTGATTTAAGAGATTTTGATGGATTTGATTGAATTATTCAATAGTTATAAATTAGAAAGAAAGATGAATTAGACAGTTTATTATCAATTAAGGGGTTAGATTAATTAAGTTTGCTATCAACTGGTTCGTGGCGTTGTGCCACCAGGCTCGAGGAACCAGGCCTCCTTAGGACACTTAGCCCCGCAGCCCGGAGTAGTCCATCCTAAAAACCAAGTTGATATAGTTATTGCATTAAGAGGGATTTGTTGATTTGTTTTAAAAGATTAGCTTAATGTTGATTGAATTTTAGGTGAGTTAGTGAGATTTGAGATTTTAGAAAGATTTGTTAAGCTTAATGAATTTTAGTTTAGATTTGTTGTCCTAATTTAATCTACATCTTTTAAATTTTAGGTTGGTTAGAGATTGATTAAGGGATTAGTTAAAGTTGATTTAAGTTCATGTTTTAGGTTAATTAGAGATTGATTAATAAATTAATGAGATTTGGTTTAAATTGTATGTTTCAAGTTTGTATTTTAGTGATTAAGTGTTTTAGTATACTTTATGGTTTGGATACAAATAAAGTGTTTTAGTGTATTTTAAGTTGAATTAAGGTTAATTTGTTGGTTAATTATTAATAGATTAAGAAGGTACTAAACCTAGAAAAACGTGTCACTAAGTTCAAGTTTTGATGTCTCTACCCTATAAGGAGCATGCATCCTAAGTCTATGTTATCTAAGACTCGGTCCTTAATTTTTGTCCTTATGTGTCACTAGTGTTATAGGGAACGAAAGGAAGTTCATTTCTAACCCACTAGACATCCATACATACACTAGCAAGTTTAGAGATCTATGAATGAAATAAGATCATAAGTAGGAAGGTAGTAGAAATGCAAGAAAAAGGACAAACGAAAAGTGAAACAATACATAAAATATAGGCATCTCATTATTGGGCATGCTTCTTTTAAAGCCAAGCATGCCTCTAAAAACGCCATTTTGCTGTTCCCACGATCCAAGTAAAGCACTTGATAAATACCCGACTCAAACAAATTATTATTTTTTTTCTAAATGAAACTCAAAATGATCAAGGGGAGAAAGCTCCCAAAACTAGATTAAACTTAAAACGATTCCTATTTTTTTTAACATTTATCCAAAGCCACTTTTAGAAGCTAACACTAATGAAAGAAAGTCAATTCAAATAAGAAAGATCACCCACATAAATAAAATCATTCGCTCCAAAACAAAGACCTCAAAAAAAAAAAGCCTTCCAACTCAAAGCTAATCATAAGACCATGAATTTCCGAAAAGACTTATAAAACTTTCAAATGAAACTATCCATAAAACCCTACACGATCGACCTACTAAAACCTTCCCAACACAAAACAAAATAATTCAAGTGCTTCTATGACATTCGGAGTGGGGTGTGGCCACAAAACTTTCCAACAAGAGAGTTTTATAAAACCCCCTCATTGTAAAGCATTCACGAAACTCGCCGCATAAAACCCTCTAATACAAAACAAATTTAAAGCCAATGCTAAATTCTTTAAACATAAACAAATCAAGACTTCTTCCAACAAAAACAAATTCTTAAGCTTGCAACGAGGAAAATCATGAAACCTTTCAACCAAAACAAAAAGAAATACTTCATAAAACTCTCTAATCAAAAAGAAACTCATGAGACTTTCAAACATAAGATCATTCACATATGTAAAAAGAAAGGTTGCATGTAATTGACATTAGCCCTTATCATTTCATTAGTATGCAAAGAAACTATAAAACCAATGAAGATTGTAGAAAATTCGTCAAAGAGAAAACTCACCTCAAACACATTTTAATGTCATTTAATTTAGTGCAAGAAATTATACATCACATGTATCAAAGTAAATATCAATTCTTTTTAACAAAAGTTTTTAAAAGATAGCATATGTAAAGATTACAAAGAGGCAAAGATCGACATATTCTTATGCGCACAATTCAAGTAGCAAGATACTCACCCAAATAGATGAATTATTCCGAATATCCTCCACTTTGTTGTCTTATATAAAACAATGCACAAAGATATCTACTACAACATGAATTTACAGAAGGAAGTCTTTCAGCATTTTTCTACTTCTTCTCTTTTTGGAGAGAATAAGATTCATTCCCAAGTATCAAACAAAAGAGACATAAATATACATTAAGAAAGGTTCTCTAACAAGTTTCCCACCTTCAATCATCAAGTGTAAAACCATTACTTACAAAGGATCCAAAGTCAACACTACTCTTTCAACCTTAAATTTGTAAGAGACATGCTTGCTTCCCAACCAACTTCTAATACACCACATTGTATGTCATCGAATATTTAGGAAATCTTTTAACTCGAAGCTATACGCTTGTTTTTGTGCTAAAACCCGTAACATTCTGCCAAAGGTTTACATCCAATAATGCTTCCACCAAAAGCTTCTTCACACCAAGCCACAAAATATATCATTTAAATAGACGCTTGGAATTCAACATTCTTACCAGAAATACAATCACAAGAAGTGGGATTTGATGCCAATTTCCCCTCCAAAATTCCAAAGATGTTCAATGTAATTGTTAATATGCTTTTCACATAAAGCTCAAGCGAATTCAAGGAAAGCATAAAGGAAACTCATCCTCTCATTCCCATTCAATTTGAACTAAATATAAATAAGGAAGGAGGACTTCCAACATGAAACAACACATGGGTATTCTCAATATAAAACAACTTCTAAAATTTTTTTATTCCAAAGACGACTCATGAAACTTTCAACATAAAATCAACTCATAAAACTTTCCACCTCCAAGCATTTTTCAACATGAGACCCTCCTTGAAACTTTTCCAACATAAAACAAATCTCCCATGCCATATGCCAACAGATATATGAAAAGCTCTTTTCAAACTCAGACTAATACATTTACTTTCATGCCGAAAACCTTTCTTTAAATAAGAAGTTCATTCCCAAAGAAAACTTTCTCAAGGCAAAGCGATGCATCTACAAAAATCTTTCATATAAAGCTCTTTTAAACAGAAAATTCATATTTATGAATCAAAAGCTCAAACAGCCCTTGAACTATAAGAAATACTCCGCTAGGAAAATTCTCTTTTCTAAATTGTTTGAAGTCAAATGCACCCAATTATCATTTAAAATTGAAAGGGAGAAGTGCAATATCAGCCCCCCTTTTTTTATAACGAAAATCCATCTTGTAGCAACATGGTACAAATCACAACGAGAAGACGAAGCAAGTATTATTCAAAGCCGACATAAGTACCCATTTCTCTTTCATATTTCCCAAGAGAAACATGTCTCTCTAGTTTGTTACTACAAAATGCTTTCTCAAATTTATCACAATTAGGATACACTCAACCATTCACACTTTATTAAAATATAACCTCAACAGAATGGGTGTCTCTTTGAGCTATTTCCTCAAACAGTTAACCTACAATATTTAAGCAAAGAGAGGTACAAAACTATAAATTTAAGATCCATGTCATCTTATTTTACATCTCATAACAAAGCAGCTTGTGATAATAACATATGAACCACAACAAAAGGATAGAACCAATGGCATTCAATGCTAATGTAAATGCCAAATCTATATTATATATGCTAAAAGAAAGGCTCATGAGAGAAGATGTCTACAAGTCATCGTATCTCAACAAAACAATCAAACTTGTTCTCAGATTCCTTTTAATATACCTTTAGATAATAATATAGAAGAAGACTTCTATATATAAAAACAACTCATTTACAAACAAATTCCTTTTAGTGATTTTTCATCAAACAACTGGTGTGCAATGTTCACAAGATTATTTGTAACGAATTAACATGGAAGTTCTAATCTCACAATCACACTAAAATCTCTAAACATACACTTGGTTGAAAGTATTACAAAAGAATAAACATAAAGTTTATCAAGATTCATCGCAAGCAAGATATCAGTCTTATGAGAAACTTAAAAAAAAAAAACACTTGGAGTAAATCACAGTGAAAGTCAATATTTTCACAATCTTGTTTCTCATGAAAACTTTAGAGATACACTTAACTAGAGAACATTACACAAATAAAAATTCATCAAAACTTATCATAGGTAAAGCGTCTATCACATGAGAGGAATAGATGAGGGAGGGATGAAAAGAGAAAAAAAAAAAAAAAAAAAAAACGGAAGAAGAAGAAGAAGAAGAAGGGGAAATAAAGGGAAGAATACTCACAGAGAGTAGTTCGGTCGGTCCAGGCATCGGTGGCGTGGGTTCGATCCTGGAGGTCGAACGGGCTTTGGGCTCGGTTGGGGGTTTGTGAACAGCAACGACAAGCAAGAGAAGGGGAAACAACGACCCGGGCGACTTCGGGAGGGAGATCGTCAGCTTTGCTAGGTTTGCGAACCAGAGAGACGGGAGTAGGGAAGTCGGCGGTCTCAGCGGTTTCGGACGGGAGCTTCGCGAACGTAGGCGGGGCTTCGGCCCGTCTCCGTCTCCTGGCGCCGGTTCGGGACAGAGAAAACGAGGGAGAGAGAGAGAGAGAAGAGGGAGGTGGGCGGGCTATGTCAAAATCCCGAGAGAGACCGAGAGAGGGAGAAGGAGCTACCCATCGAGAGAGAGGCCGCTCGTTAGATGGAGGCTTCGGCCTTAGTTAGGGCATCAGAGGGAGAGCGGGGTAGATCAGAGCCGTCCGATCAAATTCTTGATCGGACCGTGGGATTCAAATTGGCTCAAGAGAGAGAAAAAAAAAATCAATCAAGCTTTAATCAAAATTTAGATGGGCTTAATAAACTGAAATTAAGTTCAAATCAAAACCCAATGTGACTTGATTTGAGTTAATTCGAGTTCGACTCGACTCGACCCAAATCAACAAAACCAAACCTAAATTAATCCTTATTCGAATTAAATCGAGCCCGACGAGACTCGACCAATTCGATCAAATGCGCTCGAGGACAAATCAGGACAAAAACGAGGTCAACAATGGTCACTCAACCTTTCAACATCCCTTCAGTCACAACATTTAGGTGATGCCACCTTCACCTTCCAAAAGATGACTATCTCAACATTTGACCTAATTTCTCCCTAACATGCAGGATACTAGAATTTATTATTTATTTGATTTTATGTGTGAATTGTCAGTCATCATCAAAATATATATCTACTAACACATACAACTAGTGCACTACAAATTGTTTAGTAACATGTATAACCTAATGTTATCTATGATATTATTTGATTGCTCGTAGATAGAAAATATATTTTGAAAAATAAAATAATTTATTCAATTATGTAATTTAATTGAATATTGTAAGAAATCAACATGTGTGTATAATTTTACAAATACCTTCATAATCTTTCAAAAATTATGATCTCACTTTCAAGCTATAACTAGCTAAATGATATCATTGTTTATTAAAACATAATATCTATCTACAAACAACTAATTGATCCCTAAAATAGCAAAAGCATCTATTTCATTAACTTAAATGTTGAGATAATGACAATCAATTAAGCTATTATTTTAATTAAAGATAGCTACTTGCTAAAACTTCAATAAAATTGGATAACTTCAAGTGCATTAGGGATAATTTTTATCATAATTTTTTTTCCAAAATTTTTGTTATGAAGAGCTTTGGATAATATAAGATATGTTAAAGTGTTATAGCTATAAGAAAATTATTATCTTGTTTTAAAAATAAATAAATTATAATGCTCATATATAATAACTTTTAAAAAATTTTAATTTTTAAAAATTTTCTAAAATAATTTCACAAGTAATTTTATAAATAGCTATGAAAATCTCAAATAAATTCTTTGATAATAACTATGTAAAAGGCGTGATAATCTAAGGGCACATGAAAATAAAAGGTTTAGTTTCATATTGATAGCATTAAAATTCATAATATAAAGCAATCACTAAATACTGTAATGCAAATAACTTTGTAGTTGAAATAGTTAAATAAAAATTTCTTAGCAGCTATGTGGGTATTGCTAACTTGCAAAACAGCATTACAGCTTAGTTTTCTTCACCAGATATTTTATTTTATTTTTAATAAAATTTGTAGTACTTTTTTTATACTAAATTCTACTTTCAAATATCCAAAAATTTGAGTTCAAGACAAGCCAACCCATTTCGAGCATAAGTAACTCAGTCTATTATGTCTCAACTCAAAAACGCTAGCAAGTCTGCAAGTGAACTCGTCTTAATCCATTGTTTGTGATATAAGAGCTCATCCCAATAAGGCAACTCTCCCAATTTTCATTCTATGGATGATTTTAATAATATGATTTTGGATTGCAACCTCATTGACATTGGCTTTTCTGGTAACCAGTTTACTTGGAATAGAGGTCGGTTATGGCAATGGTTGGATCGCATTTTATTCAATGATCAATGGATTAATTCTTTTAGCTCCATCTCTATTGAGCATCTTAGTCTTTCTGATCATTTTCTTTTATTGCTTGCTCTTAATATTAGACAGGTTAATGCTTTTCCTCAATTTCATTTTCAAAATATGTGGCTTCAGCATGATTCTTTTTAAGTGTTCTTCAAGAGAATTGAAATGTGGATTTACATCCCAATAACTCTATTATGGGTATGAATAGACTTTGGTTTAAGTTGAAAAGACTCAAGCAGCTTTTAAATTGGTGGAACCATAATATTTATAAAAATATTTTTATGAATATTTTAACTACTGAAGAGATGGTCAACACTTTTGAGATGAACTGTCAAAGCTCTCCTTCTGATGCCAATTTTGTTTCCCTTAGTGAGGCTAAGGCTAATATGTTTAAACTTCAAGCCCAAAAAGATACCTATTGGAAACAAAATGTTGTTGCTAAACGTCTTTTGGAAGGGGATAATAATACCAAGTACTTTCATACCTTGGTTAAATGCAAACGTGCTTTCAACTCGATTCATAAGATTATCTGTGATGATGGTAATGTTCTTGATGAGACTGAGGAAATTGCCTTGTCGACGGTTAACCACTTTCAGGATAGGTTCAAATAGGTTTTCAATCCTGGTAACATCATTAACCCTGATATTATTCCTTATATTATTTCTGTGGAGGATAATGATCTCCTTGTTGGTAAACCCACTATTGAGAATTTAAAAAACATTGTTTTTAATATGAATGTTAATTATGTGGCTGGTCCTAATGGATTTACCACTAAGTTTTTTCAAAATACTTGGAGTATTATTAAAGATGATCTTTTTGCTGCGGTTTTGGAGTTTTTTGCTGGTAATTCTATGCCCAAAATTTTCTCTTCTACTTTTATCGTGCTTATTCCTAAGACGAATAATGATAGTAATTGGAATAATTTTAGACCCATTAGATTGTGTACTTTTTTCAATAAATTACTTTCTAAAATCATTATGTCTCGTTTAACAATATTCTTTCTAAGATTATCTCTTCGTTTCAAATGGGTTTTGTTAAAGGGCGTTCCATATCGGATAATATTTTGCTGGCTCAGAAATTTTGTCATGATTTAAATGTTAAGGTGAGGGTGGTAATTCTATTCTCAAATTGGATATTTCTAAAGCCTATGATAATATTAGTTGGCAATTCATCTATAATATCTTGCATTTATTTGGCTTTAATTTCACTTTTATTAATCTTATTAGAAATTGCATTGAAGGGCATTTTTCTCTTTGATTATTAATGGTAAGAGTCATGGTTTTTTTAAATCCTCTCATGGCTTAAGGCAAGGTGACCCCTTGTCCTCTGCTGTGGTTATTATTGATATTGATTATCTTTCCAGATGCATTGCTAGCATGTTTGAAAATCATCCCAATATATTTTTTCACACTAGGGGTGGTTTTCCTATATCTCATCTTTGTTTTACTGATAATTTTATCATTTTTATGAATGCTTCTAGTAATAATATTAAGAAAATGATGGATTTTCACTCTTTTAGTGGTTTGTCTTTAAACAATCATAAATGCTCTTTTTTTTATTCCTAATAATATGAAGGCTGGTCGTATTTCGGGTATTAAAGATCTCACTGGCTTTATGCAATATCACTTTCCTATAAAGTATCTTGGCATTCCTTTATATAAAGGTAGGAAAAAATCATTCTTATTTGATGAATTAATCACTGTTATTCATAATAAATTACAATCTTGGGATTCTTGTTTTTTGAGCTTTGGGAGTAGAATTATGCTTATTAGAAGTGTTCTCTCTTCGTACCCTGTCTACTCTTTTCAAACCCTACTTCCTACTAAGCTGGTGTGCAAAAGAATATATATTATCCTTAACAAGTTTTTTTGGAAAGGTGTTTGTAATATCAATAAAATTTCTTGGGCTTCTTGGGACAAATGTTGTGGGGTTCGTGAAGGTGGGCTGGGATGTAAAAGTACGGTTGTTTTGGCGCATGCCTTTTCTTACAAGTTATGGTTTACTTTCTATGCTAATTTATCCTTTTGGTCTAAATTTATGCTTTCTAAATATTGTTTGGGGAAGCATCCCTCTATTTGTGCTGTGAAAATTTGTGACTCTAAAGTGTAGAAGAGAATGTGTAAGGTCAAGTGGGAAGTGGCATCTCATCTCTCTTGGGTTCTTGGACGTGGAAACATCTTCTTTTGGCAAGATCAATGGTTAAATTCTTGCTCTATTAACTCCCTTATTAATTTGATTTCCAATTCTTCAGTTAAGGTTTGTAACTTTATTAATGATAACAGCTGGGATTTTGATAAACTTGCTGATGTTCTCCTTGATTGCATTATTCAGAAGGTTATTACTATTCCTATCAATTTTAACTCTAATGATGTGTTTTTATGCAATTTATTTAGGGATGGTTTGTTTAAACTAAAAGATGCTTGGCATTCTTTTAGACCTAGGAAAGAGGTGAACTTCATTTTTTCGAAGATTTGGCATAATGTCTACCTTTATTTGGAGAGTGTTACATAAATATATTCATACGGATGACAACTTAATTAAAATAGGTTTCAATATTCCCTCTAAATGTCAATGTTGTTTCCATTCTGAAAATATGCATCATGTCTTTGTGTCTGAGCCTATAGCTGTTAAAACTTGGTATTTTTTTGACGATATCTTCAAACTTAATGTTTATAATGCGAATATGTCCATTAATGCTCTTATTAACGCTTGGTTTGTGAGACCTATTGGATATATTAGAAATGTTATCTCATCCCTTATTTTATGGTTCCTTTGGTTGGAAAGAAACAACTCTTTATTTAAGGGTATTAAAATGGATTCCTTAAGAGTTATTAAAAATGTTAAGGATAAACAGCTCAGCTTGTTCTCTATTAACCTTATTTCTATGAATGGGTTCAAGAACTATTTTAATATGGCTCTGGATTTAGGTATCACCTTGTAGATCCCCTTGCTTTCTACTTCCTCTCGGCTAGTCTCTTGGGTGAGACCTATTTTGGGAGGATTTAAGTTGAATGTTGGTGCCAAGTGTGAGCATAATAATATGGGGTGTGGTGGCATTATCAGAGATGGTTTTGGTAATATGTTAATTGGTTATGCGGGTCCCTTTCATGGTAACTTCTCTAACTATTTTTTCTTCCATTCTTTATGGCTTAAGAAGTTGTTTATCTATTGATATTGTCAATATCACCATTGAGACTGAGCTTAATTTTAATATTCAATATTTATTTAATGAGTTGAACTTGATTTGTCACCCAAAGGTTTTTTAAATTATTAGAGAGATCAAGAACTTGATGGGTTCTATGAATATCCATAATTCTTTTATCCATAAGGAAGCCAACGCTTGTGTTATCTGGTTAGCTCGTGCTGGAGCTGGGAAAGATGGTTTTGTTGATCTTATGGATGGTGGTGCTCCTGCTGCTATTAAAGGTCTTGTTAAGTTGGATAAAACCTCTTTTTCTTATGTTAGAATTTAATTGGCCTTTTTTGCTCTGGTCTTCGTATATATCTTGTTGGTTTTGTTGGCATTATTGTTGTTGGACTTTTGACTCTTTTTGTTGCTGGAGGGGGATTTTGATTTTTCTTATTCTGGTGGATTGTTGTTCCAGATTTCTTTATCTATCTATTTTGGCCTGGTTTGTTTGGTGGAGGTGGCTGTTTATTTGGGGTTTTCTGTTATCCCTTGTCTATTGTAATGTTGTGTTGGACTATTGGTATTGGGGGCTGAGGCGTCCTGACATCTTTGAGGCTGTTGTGGTTTGGTTGGTTTTTTGTTATTGGGCTACTTTTGGGTTTTATTGTTATATGATGTGTACTTGGATTGTTTTTGGAGTTTTATAGTGGCCTGACCTTCTTTATCAGCTCTCTGAGATTTGGTTTTCTAGCAGATGGGATTTGGATGGTTGGGCCTATAGGGATTTTTGGGTGATCGGCTTAAGTTGGGGCTTTACCTGCTTTGCTTGGATTTTCTGTTTGCTGAGTATTTATGGCAGCAGGTGGAGGTTTTAGGATTTTTCCCGTGTGGCTGTTCTGGTTTTATCCATAGATTTTGAACATGCTCTTTTTAATGTGGACTACCTTTTTCTATCAAATTTTATTTACTGCAATGGGTGGGGTTGCTTTTGTAGTGTGGTTGGTTGGATGGTTACTGCTGACATGTTCCATTGGTGGCTCTATAATTTCCTTTTCTGTTGGTTTTTTCCTTGTTATTTTTCCCGTGTTTTCTCCTCTGTTTTGCAAGAGCAATTTTGTGCAGGTTTCGGCTCTTTGAATTTTTGGACCAAGGAGCTAGTGCTGAAAGCTAAATTTGGTGGCTTCCCTATTTTTTGGGTGCTCTTTGTTGTGCACCGTAGAATGTACCTAGGTTTTGTTGTATATCGGTGTAACAGGGACCTTGGGCTTCTAGGTTTTTTTGTTGTTTTGCTTGTAGCTCATTTGAGCAGTAGAAAAGCTTGTGGTCCCTTTAAGGACCTTATACTTTTACATTATATCAACGTGTAGACCCCTCAGTGGGTTTCCCCTAAAAAAAATTAAAAAAAAAAATAATAAGGCAAGTACGACATATCAGTCGAACCAAACAACTACTATTGATGAAGATCCGTATCAACTATTAAATTATAAACAACTTCCCAATATAAACTATTGATCGATTACTCAGCTAGTTAACCATCAATAAACTCTTTGTCAGAGAATTATTAAAAACTTGGTGGACGACTTCGTCAACTCGACATGTTGATCGGGCTCTAGAGTTATTAATTCTCTCTTTAATTTAATCTTTAATCTCAGAGCTTCTTACTCTATATATATATATATATATATATATATTTCGCTCTTATATTATATCATTAATACACATCATTATAGCTAATTAATTCAAAAACTATTCATTTAAAAAAATGAGGCATTTAAGGCATAAATATGAGACAAACAATAAAGATGCATGATATCTAAATGAACTTTATTAGATAATTTTAATATACAAGTTACAAAAAAATCATTTAATTATATAACATCAGCCAGACGTGGAGCTAGGAAGAGCTCAGGGTGGATAAAATAGGCATTTTGACTATTTTGCTCATCTTCAATAAATATAATTGCCCAAACTTAAAATAATATAATTTCTATGCCATACATAAATTATGAATTTCATAATTCTATCTCATCCTCATAAAAGAGGTTTGTTACGCCCCTGCATACAACGCCACATACATCTTTATTGTCATCCAAATGTTTGTTTTCTTATCTTTTCAAAATTCTTTTTGATAAATCAGGAAAAAAAAATATTATGAGCAAGCATAATCTTTCATGTCAACTGGTAAATTGTAATAACCCGTATTTTGATCCAGGTAACTTTTTTTTCTGGAGTCAATATAACTCCAAATCGCAAATCATCTTCGCCATAGTATTTTGATTATAATATTTTACTTACACGAATTTCTTCGTAATTTTTGAGATTTAATATAGATTTATACATTGATATTTTGAATTATAGAATATGTTTTGTTGTTTATTACTGATATATGATATTAGATAGCTCTGATTATTATTTATTAAAAAATTAAAAAAAAAAATCTTCTAATTTAAATTTTGAGGCATCACAACAATTAAGCTAGTTGATGATCAAAAGGTTATTTTGATCAACAAGCTAATTATCCTAGCCGGCCAGAAGCTCATTCTACCGACTAGGACGACCAAAATGGCGACGAAACATATCATCATATTATTACTAATTACATCATGATGGTAAATTTCCTTCAATACCAGGCCAATTCAATCTATCTATATATTAAATTAAACTTATTATAAACATGTTAAATAAAAACAAAGCTTAACAAAATCAATTTTTCTTAACAAATATCACTAATAAAATGATAAGATACCTTACAAACTTTACTCCCCAAGGCCATCTCAAGGCCCGATGACAAAAGGATAAGACCAATAGAGCATTATTGCCATTCATTATTATTCCAATTAAAAAATAAATATTTTATTATAAAAATAATGGAAACTGCTGCAATGCACTCTTCTCATTGTTATTTTTATTAAAAAGAAGAATGGATTTTAAATTAATTTTATAATTAAGAAATAATTAATTGAATCTCAATGATATTTAGGGACTAACATTTTGGTTAACAAAGCTAGCTTATATGAATAGGTTTTTGTCTTCATTGAGATAGATTTGTCACAAAGTTCATTGAGAGGATAAACTTAGCTTTCTCATCTACAATGGTATATATGCAACAACAAAACAGTTAAGGCTTATAAGATAAAATTAATTAACTAATTAATTATTTCTAATAGGATTTATTAAATCTTGAATGATTAAATTAAGAAAATTGTTTTATTATATTATGATAAATTATTTGTATTTTTTCATCAAAATTTATGATTGAAATATGTATAAGATTAGTACTATTATTAAAAAAATAATTTGATGCCATTATTTAATTGTCTTTTCCTTTCTAATGACTTGTTCTTGAGGATTTTTTTATTATTTGCATTTTTATTTTTTTAAAGAAAGTTTGCTTTTAAATGTTGCTTGTTTTTTTATTCTAATTAAGAATATAAGCATGCTATTTGTTCTTTAGAGAGAGAATGATTTCTAGAGTGAGAAGCTATGAGATTTCTATAAAATAAATTTGAGTATATAATATTTAGATTTCATTTGGTACGACTTTCTTATTGCCTCTTAAAACAGTCTTCTTGTACAAAAAATTGAAGTTGAGACTTAAGCTTTACATAATTTGCAATATATATAACTACATAGGAGATAAGAAAAAAAAAATAAATCATTTTAATTACATTCCCTTCGTGTTTAAATATGCAATATATATTTTGTCGAGTTGACATTCAATTATTATGGATCGATTATTTCTCGTGTCACTTTAAATAAAATTAAAGTTTAAAATTTGAGTTACAAAGCACAAATTTGATGTAAGAGATTTTTAATCTCACACTACCAAAAAGAAGGTTTTTCGTCGCAAATATTTGGGGCGGTTTAAAAAATGCTGCCAAATCCATCTTTTTACAGCGGTTTAGACCACGACAATTTGTTGTGGTTTTAACCAGTGCAAATAGCATCGATTTTGACCGCTACCAAAATTCTTTATGCCACCCGATGCTTTCGGCTTGCCCTAATTCTTCATCTTCTTCGTTTCATTCATTCGCTACTTTGGATCAGAGAGTTTCGAGGCTTGCCCTAGATTAGTTTCCTTGTTTCATGATGTGCCTTCGATTCGTGCATTTCATGCATTCGATCGGAGGAGCAAAGTTGTGTCGAAGTCGTATGCTCACTCATCTCGGCCGTTCACGCACTACTTCTTCCTCTCCTTCGCCCATTTGTATTTCATTTCTATTCTTGTGTAGCTTTGTGGATTATAACCGTCAGCATAGGTCAAAATTTGTGTTGCGATAACCCTATTTTTTTGTAGGTCATCATATAATTGAAAATAATTAACTTTTAAAACTTTTAAATTAGGCTAATTAGCCCCCATAACCCAATTTAAAACTCCATTAGACAGATCCTAACTTGAGCTTTTAAAACTAATTAATTAGTGTTAAATTCATATTAAGATTCTCCATCGGATTAACACTATTTTCAAACAAACTCAAATTTGACAAAATCCTTTCTCACACCTCTTGCTTCTAAAGGCTTTTTTGGTTAGTTATAGATAAATAAGATTTTCTTTTATATAGATTTTAATATATGTAAGATCAAAAACATTATATTTGATGAAGTTTCAAAAATATGCATAAAATCAGTACTTGTAAATAACCATAGTCAATAAAGCGAAGGAACCGAAAGATTTAATTATTTTTTTTAATGTCAAGTAAATTAAATGCGTCGAGAAAATATATATTCTATCTTGATGGATGGTGAATTATAGGGGTGTCAAAATTTTGACATCATTAGAATGTCATATATTAATTCAATATCTATACATATTCATTACCATATTAGTAGAAAGATCTTTATGATGAAATACATTAGTAACATTAATATATTTGATATAGGTCATTAGACTAAACCACTCTAAAATTCTATATCGTATTCTCCGTCAATATTTCATCTTAGTTTCTTTTTTGTTTTCTTTGTAAAGTAAATTTCAAGCTACTTAACCTTGACTTTGATCTCCTTAAAGCCCTTAGCTATAATAATATTATGATGTATGGTCTATAAGATCTTTATGATGAAGGTAGAAATTCTATTTGTGTCTCTTTTAGGGTAGTGGTAGACGGTTTATTTGGGTGGTGGTGAATAGAATTTAGATAGGTTGAGTGTTAAAAATTCAAGGCTAATAGTGAGCAAGTTTTCTAAGAGAAAAAAGGAGATGAAGTTTATATTAAAGGTTTATGGTATTAGAGAATTAATATTGGTGTTTTATGAGTTTTTTTTTTTTATCAATGATTAAAAAGTTATAATATTTTAATATGATTGCTCATAGCACAAAACTGATATATATTGATTATTAGGAACTCGAAACTTTGGGAGATTACGAGAAACATGAGAAAATATTTGGAAAATTTTGAATGGTTAAATGTATTTCAGAGTTGAGGAAAGATAGGATTAGGTTATATGTGAGAACCCAAAAAAATGAATATGTTAAAAAAAAAATAGAATCTCTGTTTGAACTGCAACGTAGCGATGATGCTGCACCTTTGAGCATATATTATAAGTATAAAAAAATTATATGGATGCTTCATCCAATAATAATTCTATAAACTTGTCCCCTCGTGATTTTTTTCCTCTGCGTTCGACATGCATATGATTTGCACCATTCAAATATGATTATATGACGATAAGGATCACTATATTACCACAATACCTTCTTCCAAGAGGCCATAATTCAAGGATAAAAAGACAAAGACAATCATGTGGATGAGTGGTTGGAGAAATCACAACATCCATTTAGGGTGGGGCCATGTGAGGCCCACACAGAGATCATAATTAATTGATCTAAGTATGAGTGGTGGGTGCTATGTCCATTATATATTCAATATTTGAGTTGGGTGAACTTAGTTGGTAACCTCATATATTTCCTTAAATCTAATGAGTCCTATTCTTGTTAGTCAAACTAACAATAGAATCTTTAGGGAACACAACATTTGTTGAAAAAATAACTTCATAAATATCTTTATCAAATCAAAAATCATTCATTATGATTCAATATTTTTTATCAAATCCATTTTTCGAAGGTTTCGTCTGGGGTGACTTTTTTATTGCTTCTTAAAGCTGTTTTCTAATATAAAATTTTTAATTTTTTGTAATAAAAAGTTGCTTTAAGAAGCGTAAGAAAGCCATCAAAAACGAAGACTAAGGCTTCGTTTGGGACGGCTTTTTTACTGCTTTCTAAAACGAAGTTTTAGTACAAAATTTTTTATTTTTGTACTAAAACTCCGTTTTAAAAAGCAATAAAAAAGCTGTCCCAAACGAAGCCTAAGTACCCAATCCATAAATTTATTACTTCATAAGGTTAAGAAAAAGAACATTTTCATGAACATTTGAATTTATTTTGAAATTTTTTTATTTATTGAAAATCCATTCAAAGAAGAAGTGCATCATTGCACATGCCACTGATTTTGTATATATATTATTAATTATTTATCTTATAAAATATTATTTTAATTAATTAATTAAGTATGTAATATATAAACTAATTATAATTTTAATAATGATTGAATTTATAATAATTAATTTTGATAAAAAAAATGTCTACATCCTATTTTTTTCTCATTGGATTATAACCTCCTTTAATAAAATTAGTTTGCACGTCACTGACCTTCTCAATGTGACATTTTTTTAGACTTTTGAAGTAGTTAAGATAAACTTCTAACTTAAAATTTCTTAATTGATAGTTAAAACTCACAACCTCTAAGGCCTTATTTGGGACGGCTTTCTAAATGATTTTTAAAACCGTTTTTTAGTAATTTTTTGTACTAGAAAGCCGTTTTAAGAAACAGGAAAAAAAGTCGTCTCAAACAAAAGGTGAATTATTGTGTCTGGTCACCGAATGTCAGGACATCCAATCCGGTGATACCACGTCACCCAAATACACTAGGTCCCAGTGTATTTGGGTGATGTGGCGACACAGAATTGGTGTCTGGACGAATCCGGACACCGGACGCAATAATTTGCCCAAACAAAGCCTCGTTTGAAATGATTTTTGTATTGCATTTAAAAAAAAAAACCTTTTAGTATAAAATCTAAAAAGTTATTTTAAGATGTAGTAAAAAAGTCATCCAAAATGAAACTAGAGCGAGACTTCTAGACCAGCTTTAAATTTTTTTTATTCAATTTTTAGTAATTGTCCACAACATCAACATCAGCTGAAGCTGAAGCCAATAAATCACATAAAATATCATCTCGTGTGAGTTGTGACTCGCGATTTTCTCGGTTGATTTATAGTGACGGCATTTACATGCTTATTTAAAATCAAATTTATAATAATTGCTCCCCGAATAAAAAATTAGGAGTATAGGTTGAGTTTAAGAAAAGATTGGACGGACGTCGACGCGGTCGATAAATTGACAATGATCAATCATCTCGTGCGAGATGTGAGTTTTTGGTGCGAGTAAATTAGTCAAACGTGGTTGGCTAACTATTGAAAGACCGGAGAAGAGCCACCAGTCCTGGATCGAGATTTTATTTGAGATCATTTTTTATTATTTTTTAAAATAAATTTTTAATAAAAAATGGAGATTTGCACGTCAAATTTTTAATAGATTTATATATAATATAAAAATTCTCTTTGTGGTAATGTAAAACTCTTATAACATTTTTCATAGTAATGCATGATTAAAAAGCTGCTTGGGACGGCTTTCTTTCTGCTTTTAAAAGCAGCTTCCTAGTACAAATTGTATTAAAAAGCTGCTTTAAAGAGGAGAAATAAAGCCGTCCCAAACGAAGTCTAAGGCTTAGTTTGGGATGGATTTCTTACCATTTTTAAAACAGTTTTTTAGTATAAAAATTTTTTGAACTAAAAATTTTTTTACTAAAAAATACTTTTGAAAATAATAAAAAAAATCGTCTCAAATGAAGCCTAATATAACATGTCATGATTTTAAAAAAAAATCCTAATGATGCGTCAAAACATTCTGTCATGATTAGAATCTAGAATTCAAAATTCAGCCTAAAAACATGTATGGAAGTTGAAATTTCAAAAAAAAAAAAAAAAATTTGTGAGCAAATTAAATTGCGAACAAACAAAAATATTAATTCAATTTTAAATGATGATCCAATTTTCAATAAAAGGTTAGCTATGGTATTATGTGATTATGTTAGTGATGATTCAAATCAATCAAAAAAAATTGTATCAAATTGCTAAATGATCTTTTTAGATTCACCCCCACCTAAGAACTATCATCATCTGATCGTTGTCACCGTCTGTCCATTGTCATCAAACTATCACCATTCCATCATCATCAGACTATTATTGTTGGACCATTGTTGTCTAACCGCATCATTAGATTCTCATCACTTGACCTCACCGTCATCAGATCGTCTCTGTCCAAATAATACTGTTGAATGTCACTTCCTAACTCGTGCAATCAAATCATTATCATTATTGAGCTGCCTCCACCTGAACCCCGCCATCAGACCATCCCCACCGAACCACCATTTTTGCATGACCATGGCTCTTAGATTGTTGTTGATTAAATATTGTCATCTAAGTATTTGACCACCGTTGTCCAACCATCCCCCATCAAACCATCATTTTCAACAATATTGATGCTTTCGCCAAGCATATCACCCATTATCACCAATAACATTGATGCCTTATATCACCAATAACATTGATGCTTTATATCACCTATTAAGCCGACGCATGCCATCGATACAAGGCCAATGCTCGTCGACTTCATCACTTGCAGTCACGAACAATATCGACATATGCCCAAGAGGTTGGAAAAATTATTCCGTCAGGTTACCTGACGTAGAGCTACATCAGGTAGCTTATAATATGTCGCCACGTGCACTTACTCTTTATCGCACGGCCCGACGACCCGACTCGAACCGAATCCGGTATTACTATGTTCACGTATTGCTCGATATTTACTCGGTATTGCTTGGCAATAACGAGAAATACCACTATGTAAAGACCAATACCGAGTAATACATAAAAGAACTCGGTATTGCTCCGTATTGCTAGGTATTGCTCGGTATTAAACTCGGTATTGGTCTTCACATAATAGTATTTTTCATTTTTGTCGAGCAAAATCGACCAATACCTAGCAATACCGAGCTACGAAAACTGCCGGGTCGGGTCGTCGGGCCGCGCGGTAAAAAGTAAGTGCACGTGGCGACATATTATAGGCTACCTGATATAGCTCTACGTTAGTTAACCTGACGGAATAATTTTTTAAGAGGTTGACGCACTACTTTGAATATTATTCTAACCCTCGTGATCCAACACTAAGATTTATATCAAGTTCTTTGACCTCGAGTCTATTATTCTCAAAGAAGAACTATCGATCCAAGTTGAATTGACTTCACCTTAAGTTTATTTAATAAATTAGTAGCAAAAAAATCACGTTCACTTAATTTATTTATTGTTGAGAAGAGTACAAATCAATTACACATCTGAGATAAATTAGTCAAATTTTTGAATATTTCTAGCACGTCTTCTAAAGATGGTGATGCAATTTAGGCCAAATAGACAAACAAAACTCTACATCACATAAAATTTGTGAAAAAATAAAATAAAATTTAAGGGATGTTTGGAATAATCCTTTTTTTTAGCATTTCAGCTTCACAACCGTCTAAAAAACACTATTTAAAACTCCATTTTAATACAGTTTTAGAAATTAGTTGTCTCTCTCTTCCACGAAAAATAATTACGTGTGAATGTTAAACATATTCGGACGTCAATCAAGAGTCATCACATCACCTATTGCACATACAATGAGTGATGTGGCGACTCTTGATTGGTCTCCGGACTTATTCGGTGTCCGCACGTAATAATATATGCTCTTTTTAAAAAGTCAAAAATACCCCTAAAAATACATGATTTCCCGCGCATCACCTTCTAGTCGGAATGTTTCAGTTTTTGGAGATCTATCTTGTAGAAGGGATCCAACTCATCTTGACCTTTTGGTTGGGAGCTTTGGATGCTCATCAAGAGGCCTTACGTTTGAAGCTTGCATATGTGATGTGTGTATTAGTTAGTCTTAATTGGCTAAAAAATCCAAACAAATAAAAAATATTGTAGAAGGGTGTAAAAGAGCCGGGTCAAGCTCAAGCCACTTCTAACTTGAGCTTGACCATGATTAAGTAATCGAACTCGAGCTCCAGTTCGAGGTTAATTCTACAAGTTCGAGTTAACTCACAACTTACTTGTTTAAGAAAAAAATTGTTGCAACTCGAGCTTATGAGTTTGTGCTTTTAATAATAACAAATATTATGACTCACATCCTCTTGTCTACTTGTATTTGTAATATATTTTTATTTGTGTGTGTACTAATTTTTCAGGAATATCATGCACCATCCAATAAATATTTATAGCTCAAGATTGAATAAAATATATTATGTTGTAATAATTTTTTTAATATTCAATGATATATTTTTTATTTGTTGAGTCAAGTCCTGTAAGGGTGTATGCTTGCTTGGTGGCCCTCCATACACACACTCAGGGGGAGTGAGATTGAGTCAAAACAAGAAATTCAAGTTTTGAACTAATTGTACTGGACGATTTATATCGTCAAGGATGATCAGCTCATTGAACCAATCATACTGGACAATTTCGATCGTCTAGGACGATACGTTATAATCTTGGAAAATAGTCCCAATGATAATTTAGGCAAGGATTTAAGATTCAAATTTTGATCTAATCGTCTCGGAGGATCTAGATCATCATGGATGATCAATAGAAATCATGTCCAAATTGATCATGTAATTAGGGGACTAATTATGATTAAACTATTCAATCATATCGTCTTGGACGATCTGTATATCATACTGGACGATGTTTGCCGACATATTTATTTTTTTGAATCATCCAAGACGAAATACCATAATTTTTCTTCTAATCGTTTAGTATGATCCACAATATCGTCCTGGACGATCTGTACAATTTTGAATTGATCATTCATGACTATCAGGTCAAATTATGCATATCTTACTAGACTATCCTTCGATCGTCCAGGATAATATTTGGCGTCGAAATTGAGTTTTTAGGGTTTGCTGATGCCCTCTTTTTAAGCATATAGTACGGGACGATCGCTTTGCTGCCAAGATTAATCTTTTTAGGTTTTTCAAAGCCCTCTATTTAAGCTTTGTTAAGACACTTGGTAAATATCCTTGATAGCTATTGTGTCTTCATTCTTTTAGAGAAAACTTGAAGAGGGAACTTGAAAGGGAGAGATGAAAGGGTGGAGTTTGAGAGGGAGAAGATCCTTGGATGGGGTTTCAAGGGAGTGTGGAGGGGGTTTCACATGGTTTCTCCGGCAAGCTTGCACCCGTACCATCGAATTCAAGATTCATCTTGAGGGAAGTTTTCAGAAGAATATCTCTTTAGTGTCAAAGGACCCGACCACTCAACCTCACCGAGGAATGTGGAAGTGATTTTATAAGGGCCTCTCCGCCTAGCTGTGGGGGCTAAAGGAGAGTCACTAAATGTTTAGTGCAATATTTGGAGGGTGTCTTCGAGGAGTGGACGTATCTCATGTTCGACAGAACCACAATAAAATCTAGTGTGTTCTTTCTCATTATTTTTTGCACTTTATTTTTATTATGATTAACTGTTTGAGAGAAATCTCTGATTAATATTTTTACAATTGATTTAATTCGTTTTTGTTGTAATATAAAAAAAATTCTTTTAGTTAAAGAAATTTTTAAATATTCAATTCACCCCCCCCCCCCCCCCCCCTCTTAATTAGCCTTAGGACTAGTTCATAAGGGCTTAACAACCCTAACGAACTTTAAAAAATAGAAAAAATGATTATGATTCAAATAATTCTTATAATAAAAATTCACTTATATATATATATATATATATATATATATATATATATATATATATATATATATATATATATATATATATAACTTTATACTTAAACTATTGAATGCTAACATATTTTAAGTGTATTACATATTTATATATTTTTAAATGAGTTGACTCGTGAACCAACGAGTCAAGTTGAGGTTAGCTCAAACTTGACTTGTTGGCTTATCAAACTCTGCTCACAAACCATTTATTAAGTAGACTTACAAGTTAACTCGCTTACACTCTTATCTTGTAATCAAACAAGAGGTCATACGCTCGAGCTTGTATATATGATGTGTGAGTGTGAGTTTGCTTTAATTGGCTCAAAAGTTAAAAAAAAAAAAAAAAAAAAAAAATCTTGCAGAAGGGTGTAAAAATGTCTAGTCTTGCTCGAGCCACTTCTACCTTGAGCTTGAACATGATTATGTAATCAAGCTTATTAAGTCGACTTATGAGTTAACTCGCTTACACTCTTATATTGTAATCAAACAACATAAAACATTTTGTTTAACTTCACATAAAATAATTAAAATTTTAATTTTTTTATGATATAAACATAGAAACAATGTGAAATGACTTTAACTAATATATTAATATTTTACTCTTTAATAATAAAAAATAAACTATTTTTGAGTTCCAAAAAACATGCATACAATTGGTTATTCAAATAAAGCTATGAGCTTTTAGCTATAGCTATTTTCTTTAAAATAATTTTTAAATTATATTTTTCAGCATCAATAGCTCAATCAAATGAGACCTAAATAGTAATTTAATAATTATGTTTATATATTTTAATATGAATATAACTTATAATATTATGAGGCTTTTTGATTTGGTAAAAAAATGAATACATCATAAAAGGAATACATTTGAGTTTATTGGATGACTATAAACTAAATTAAGATAAATGATTTTTTTTTACTTTAAGTAAAATGATTATAGTGCAAAATTTAAATATGGCAGCGACCAACGACTGACGGAGGTGGTTGTTAACGACTGACGGTGATGATTGCGGTGGTCAGACGATGGTAAATAGCAACAAGTGGCAGCGGTAGTGGCACCAGTCGTGGCAATTTTGATCAATGGCGTGGTAGTGGTGGCAGGCGATGACGATTTACCTCAAAAATAAATTAGAATAATTTATATTACATTTATTTTACTTAATTTACTTTTTTTTCATCTAATAAAACTCCAAAAATTTTTAAATTGTTGTATTTGAAATAATTTGCACTCTAATGTAATTCAATTAAATAGTGATGTATTTAGGCTTCATTTGGGACGGCTTTCTTACCGCTTCTTAAAGTAGTTTTATATTAAAAAAAAAATTAATTTTGTACTATAAAGCTGTTTTAAGAAGCAGTAAAAAAGTCATCTCAAATGAAGCCTTAGTCATAATTTTATCTTTATGTTTCTATCGATATGAACTAATTTCATTATTGAATGAGAAATTGCAAATGATTATATCTCACGCTCCTCATTCTTCTCTTCTCTCTTGTTGTCCTTTTTTCTCCTCCCTGCCCTCGATATGAACAGCTGAGTATACCGAGCGAGTTTCTCGGATACCGAGAAAACTTTGATATCTCGCAGAGGTGGAGTCAGTATTCCGTAAAGCTCAGGAGACGAAAGAAGTAAGGAATCGGGCGCCTTTTGATGGTAAGAAAGTTAGAAAAAGATGAAGCTTGACAAAAAAAAAAAGAGAACATATAAATATAGTGCTTTAGCTTATTCGTAGCCCTTAGATCTGCTTTGAGTGTCGTGTGATGATCATCTATTTATTTTAAAAAAAGAGCCACGTAAGCCGTTGGCGTTATTCTAGCTTAGGTAAGGCTCGAGTTAATGACTGGTGTAGCGAATAAATAGATGAATATATCATATCGTTTATCATGCGATTATCTCGTGAGATATTGTGGCATTTATATTTTCTTAATAAAGAGTTATAATTAATGCTTGGCACGGTCGCAACACGACAAGAATGGACGGATGCCACCGATAAATTGACATGACCTGTCATCAAATGATATTCGATTTTTTGAACCGATATTTTGTGGACATTAAATGCGTAAATTAAATTAGACTAAGGCTTTCTTTCGATGGAACAATTATTACTTCTTCTAACCGGACGTAGAGCTACGTTTGGTCGCCAGCAATATGTCACCACGTGTTCTTACTCTTTATTGTGCGGCCCGATGACTTGACCCGGAGCGGAACTCGGAAATGCTATATTCGCGATTTTCTCAGTATTGCTCGGTATTTGCTAGGTATTGCTTTGCAAAAATGAGAAATACCGTGCTGTGAAGACCAATACCATGCAAATACCGAGTTGTACCGAGTTTTTTTACAACTCAGTATTTGCTCAGGATTTGCTCGGTATTGCTAGGGATTTGCTTGGTATTGCTAGGTATTTGCTCGGTATTGCTAGAAAAAACTCGGTACAACTATGTACAACTCGGTATTTGCTCGGTATTGCTCGGTATTGGTTATTGCCGAGCGAAATCGACCAATACCTAGTAATACCGAGCAATCATGGGTCCGTTCCGGGTCGGGTTGTCGGGGCGCGCGCGCGGTAAATAATGAAAACACATGGCGCGATTCTACTGGCGGCCGAATGTAGAGTTGCGTACGTTCACAGGACCAAATAATTATTCCTTTCGATGTCTTTATTATTTTTAAAAATATTTGTTAATATAATTAAAAAAATTATATTAAAAAATATTTTAAAAAAAAAAAACTGTCCCAAATAAAATTTTATTTGGAGCAGTTTTCTTTTATGTTTTCTAAATTAATTTTTTAATAAAAAATACTTTGCTTTAAAAATATGTTTTAAATGAATCCTAAATATATTCTTACTTGTAAGATAATTTTTTATTTATTTTTATGAATTACAACATAGAATAAATAATATTTATTTACTCAATAAATAATATTTATCAATTCAAAAGTATAATATATAATTAGTTAAAATAGTAAGGGGATGTTTCTTTCTGTGTGTTTGGGGGTGGAGGGGGTTAAGTATAGAGTATTGTAAATTGTGAAGTCTTAAAGGTGGTTGAAGTATAGGAATTAATTCTTTAAAATATAAATTCATTGTAAATTTTTAAAGTATATTTAGTCTATTTTTATTTCAAAATCATTTGATTTGGCAATATTTAGAACATAATAGGCATCTTTTCAACCCACAGCAACACCTACAGCCGTCATTGTTCACTTCCCCCGCAGTGCTACACGCAGTGATCAAAATGGCCCATAAAAATGCATTTTTATGCACTTTTTTTTTTATTTTTTTTTTTATTTTCCAACTGCTATTATTATATTTTTATATGAGAACAAAAGTATTTCATAAATAATAGAACCAACAAATATGCAAATCATTAACATGAAAATTTTTATGTTTTCAAAATTTTAAGTTTTTTTAAGAATGTGGATAAATTTTTAAGTCAAATATTATTCATTCTTTTTCTATATAAGTTACATACGCAATATATACAAATATATTTATAAGGATTTGATTAATCAAATATATATGATATTGATATATCATAAAAAAAAATTATCTTGATCGTGCACGAAACTCGATGCAAAATCAAGTTGGAAACTTTCGAAATTAAAATTGGGACCATCTAAACGTCGATTTCAGCAAACTTACAGTCGAACTAAGAGTCTCAGAAGTACAAACCCAACGACACCAAATTCGACTCAATCCGAGCCCAAATGAGTCCAAATCAAGGACCTGAAGCACTATTGAAAGGTTCAAGCCACAATTTGGGTTATCAAACGTTTCCAAACATGATGCGCTTATAGTCGAATCGAGAGGCTCGACGAGACAAATCCAACGAGCCCAAGATCGCCAAATTCTGACATCATTAAGACTTTCAAATGTCTGACGAACAGTCCACAATCAAGGAATTTAATATCGAACGTTCATCCAACCACTCTCCATTTACCCTTGATCTCTCACATATTTACGGGCCATGTCACTCCATAAATCTATAAATAGACAACTTCTTTCTCTTGAAAATGAGCTTCAAGCAAGAGAGCAAGAGAGAGATAAGAGATCGCTCTTGCCTCCTCCTCGACCATAGTCAGAATTCTGCTAGGCCACCACCTGAGGCCCGGACTTTCCCCGGACCACCACTTGAGGCCCTGTGCTCCACCAGGCCACCACCTGAGTCCCGGACTTCTGCCGGACCACCACCTGAGACTCAAATTCTCCCAGACAACCACCTGACACCCGGACTTATGTAGGACCACCACCTGAGGCACAAACTTTTGTCGGACCACGACATGAGGTCTAGACTTTTGTTAGGCCACCAGTTGAGGCCCAAATTTTTGCCAGACCACCACCTGAGGCCCGGACTTTTGTCAAACCACCAGAGGCTCAGACTTCTCCCGGACCACCACCTATTGTTCAGACTTATGCCGGACTACCCCCTGAGGTCTGAACTACTGTCGGACCACCACCAGACACCCACACTTATACCGGACCACCACTTGAGGCCCGGATTTATCTTGGACCACCACATGATGCCCGGACTTCTGTCGAACCATCACCTTAGGCCCGAACTTCTATCGGACCACCACCTGAGGTTTAGACTTCTGTCAGGCCACCACCTGATGCCTAGAGTTCTACCAGAGTATCACCCTACTACAACGGTCTTTATGACCCCGATCTCTAGCCAACTATGATCTTTTGGACTCCTGTCTCATCGACTATGGTCCTTCCAACCTTTGTCGACTACTACGGTCCTTTCGACCTACCTCATCAGACAAATAGTATTTATGACCTCGATCTCCTGTGTACTGTGGGCCTTCCAATCTACATCATCGGACAATGGTCTTTTTGACCCCAGTCTCCTGCCTACTACGATCTTTCTGACCTCTATCCTATCAATTATGGTCATGCCGATCAAACAGGCATGTCTATGTTGGTTATTGTAACACCCACCATGTAATGCACTCTATATGATGTACATTTGTGACATCAAGTCAAGGCATTCTCCCTAAGAAGGGCCTCGTTTGTAATCAACTACAAATACTAGTGGATTCATTCAAATTGGGTCAGTTCCTATGATTTTTCCCCTTCAGTAGTTTTCATATAAAAAACTCTGGTGTCTCTTATAAAAGTTACACTCTCTATCTTATCTGCGTGTGTATTGGATCTTCGTACAATGCTAAGACATTAAACTATATATTTCTCTACCACCGGGAATACTCAAGGACGCAATAGATACAAAGTTGAATTGTATCCTAGAAATCATTCATTACTAACATTTCATTTGGGACATCTTTCTTACTGCTTCTTAAAGCAATATTTTAACACCCAAATTTTCAAACTAAAATTTTTGTATTAGAAAGCTGCTTAAGATAACAATAAGAAAGATGTCTAAAACGACGCCTAAATTAGGCTAAATTAGATGTGGCTTGGAACTCACTCACTCATAAATTAACTAAAATCTCACTAATTACAAGTTGCTTCAAAATTAGTCTTAACTCATTTATCAATATTCAATTATCAAACTTGGTTGAATGCATGGCTGAAGAAATCTATCAATCTATGAATCTATACTTCTCTATCTCTCCTCAAATGATGTCTCTCTAATTTTGTTCGACTTGTCTTTCTCAACTTAAAGAAATTTGATCGAATTCTCTAATAATAAGCTTCATTTTTCTCTCTTGCATGCATCTCATGATAATGCAATTTATTTTCTCAAGTAATTAGGTATTAATCATATTCTATCATATACTTTTGTATCCAACACATTCGCTAAAAATCCACATCACAAATCCATAAAAATCCTTTCTAAACCTTCAAAATTATATTTGATAAGTGTCGTATTCTGATCTCACAAATATAATAGACCAAATCTTTCAAACAAATCAACAAAAGCTTATTTTCCTTTCTTACCTCATTCATAATTTTTAACTCATTCAAAATAAGTCCCATATATATATATATTTAATATCATAAAAAATAAAAAATATATATTAATTATTAATAAATTTTAAAATATTTAAATATATTTAAATAATAGTTATTATATATATTAGTTTTTTAAATAATTTCATGAAATTTTATTTTATTTTTTTTTGTTGAGATTGGAGTCATTGACTCATTAAGGTTTTGTTTTGGATCGTTTTTTTATTCCTTCTTAAAACAATTTTTTAGTATAAAATTTTTAATTTTTATACTAAAAAGTTATTTTAAGAAGCAGAAAAAAGCCGTCTCAAACGGATCCTACATTAAGTTATCACACACATCACATATATAAACATTTAATCTAAAACTTTTTATTTAATAGTCAAAATTTTCAATCAACAAAACAAAATGAACACACCGATGTTTATTTTGATTGGTGGGCGAGCACGGTTGGTTACCCCCATCTCATTTTAGATTCCCTTGGGCGGCATCGCCCCTTTCGAATGGACCCAATAAGCATTGACCACGAGTTCTAATGGGCGTGGATAGCTCGTCTAGGCTGATAGGGGTTTACATATCGCCAAGCACTCTCGACTAGCCCGGGAGTAACAACGGATTGTTCCTCGCCACAAAAAAAAAAAAATCAAAATCAAAATGAGCTACGTGTTTAATGAAAATCATTTGTATCTATTTTTTTCTCAAACATAAATTTTTTCTTTACACGCAATTAAAGTTAGGTGTGGCTATTTACAGTTGACATATTTAATAATTGACGTGACAATTTTTTTTATTAAGTTTTTAATTGATTATTATCAAATGAGTAATCAGGCCTTTTTTTACACGCCATAGAAAGTGGGAAAGGCTCAGCAGAGCGATTTTCTCGGAAGGAGAATACGGCGATATATCGTCTAGCAAACGATATTTTGTTATTTTTTCGTAAATGATGAGCAGGGAAATATAAATATCAATAAAAGTAGTATAAGAATAAGGGCCCAGCAAAGTTTTGGAAAGCTATGACTAGAATTTTCATGCAATTTTTTAATGATGATATATATATATATTTATAATTAAATATATTGGAATATTATAAGTATGAATTTTGATAATTTGATCTTTTTAAAAGAAAAAAATGTATTTTTTATAATAAATTTATAGATAAGTTTGGAAATACTGTAGATAAGGGGGTAAGTGAGTCAAGTCGAACGAGTCAAGTTTAAGCCAGTAATAATTTGACTCGTTAGCTCTTGAATCGACTCATTTAAAAAATATTATTATAAAATACGCTTTAAATACATTAGAAATTTCTAATTCTGTGGAAGAATAGTTATTAATAACAGTCGCCAAAATAAAGAAGTCATTTGCAAAATATTGAACATAAACATCATGTACTCTTCCATTATAAACGAGCCGCTTCGAACTTATAGAATTAAGCTCAAATTCATGCTCGAACTCAATTAATTAATCAAGCTTAAATTTAAGCTAGGGGTGACTCGAGCTTGACTCGACACTTTTAGAATCTTAACTGTAACTGTTATATCTAGACATTGAAGTAATGTGTTTAATGCAAATCGATGATGACCAAAGGTTTGTTTAGGGCAACTATTATGCCTAGCTATAAATTTTTTTATTAGTACTTAGTATTTAAATTCATAGTCCACTAATTAAAAATAAATTTGAGAATTATTAAAAAAATTTATTTTTTACTACTAAATTCATTAGTGTGGTTGCAATAAAAAAGGCGACACAAGATGTTTTTAAAAGTGATTAAACTTATTGTATTGATAAGAGCTCCCGAAAAAAAAATCTATTTTATTGCAATAATTTTATAGTTGTGATGGATCTAGCCGTACATTATTTAAATTTAATGATTTCATTTGTTTGAAAATAAAATTTTGAGAAAACTAAAACTTCGTTTATGACAGTTTTCTTACTGCTTTCTAAAGCAGATTTCTAGTACAAACATTTATAGTTCAAAAATTTTTTGTATTATAAAATTGCTTTTGAAAGCAATAAGAAAGCAGTTCCAAATGAAATATAATGATTTGTTTGGGTCATTTGGAACGACTTTCATTTACTTTCTAAAATAATTTTATAGTATAAAAAAATATAATTCAAGAAATTTTTATATCAGAAAACTGCTTTAAAAAAAACTGTATCAAATGAAGCCTAAGAACCATTCAATCACAGCCAAATAAAACTAAAATAAAGTGGTATTTGTCAAAAGCCTAAAACATACGAAAAGATAAAATCTTACATCATAACTTGCAAAAAATGGTCATGCTAGCTCATAATCCTTAGATTTCCTTTGAATTTAGAGGGACAAGCATCTCAAATGAGTAACTAAATAGAGGCTTAACTTTTAGAACATTTAAAGTATATTGTGAAACACGATAACCCAACGAATTGCATCTACAAATGATGGTTTTGAGCTCGTTGGAGACTTCAAAAATTGAGGGATAGGCAAGGGGAAAGAAGAGATTTTCACAACAATAGGGGATTGTTCATTTCATTGAAGCCCTAATACTTTCAATGGGGAGATCTTTATAACATCATACGGATTCAAAAGATTCATAAACTAATAGGGAGTATACATCATAAATATAGAACTATTAAGGCTCATTAACTCAATCTAATGACTTAATACTACACCTCTTAATCATAATATCAACAATCTCTTCAAAATAAGTCACGTCCTCAAGTATTATTATTACATTATCACAATGAGTCTTTTGAATTAGATAACCAAAGAATTTATATCTTTATGATGTTTAGCTAATTTAGATTGTCGTTGATATATAAATTCGAAAGCGGAATAATCATTTATTTAAAGCTAATGTTGAATTGTATCTTTGATTCTTTGAGTGACATTCCTAAGCTCAAATAATTCATTATATATTCATAATAAGAGGAAATCAACACTTCTTGTAGAATCATATCTAAGTGATTTT